>LPNX010418695.1:203493-223147 GCA_001517045.1 Pseudotsuga menziesii
TTATACTTTTGGGGGGGAGGGGGGGTTTAACAACCACCTCTAACAATATTGAGAATTGGACTTTTTTTTTCAGGGGGGTGTTTAGAAACTGCCCCCAACAATATTGAGAATTGGAATTTTATGGGGGTTGTTAAAAACCACCCTCAACAGTCCTAAGAATTGCACTTTTTTTTTTATGGGGGGGGGTTGTTTATAAACTACCCCTACAAGTCAAATTTTTGGGAATTTTGAGGGGGGGTTTTAAGAACCACCCCAAAAGACAAAAAAAACTTTTAGGGTGGGGGTTTTGCAAGACCGTTGCAAGCCGAAACTACCACAATAAAAAACCACCCCCAAAAGGGTATTTTGTTGTAGTGTCTACATACATGATCACAATAGAAAATATAAACAAAGATATCTTCCTTTTGTTAAAACATTCATTACTCATTCATAAGCACATGATTTCTAATAGAAAGTAAAATCATTCATCATTGTAGAAGTAGTTCATCAAGTTAGAATGATCTTACAGTTGTATAATGGCTAAATAAGAAGTAGTTCAACATTAACAATCCACACAATCCATTTGAAACTTGTACAGTCCTTCCTCCAGTAAAATTGGTTCTCATTTATTTATAAAAGAAATAGTTCTCATATAAATAACTTCAGCATCAATGCGATAGTGAAAAGTTCTCACTAAACTCTCCTCTACTCCTATTTATACATTTTACAAATGATGTTTGGACTACCCCTGCCTTTTGGGCTTCCCTAACTCCTCGATTTACAAAATTTGTCTTCTAGTGACTTGCACTAGGAAAATGGAAATAAGATAAAATAATTTACATAAAATGCCACATGTAAACAAGACAAAACTTAGGAGATCCCAGCTAATCCTCCAATGAATTATTTCCATGCATATGATTTTGCAGCTATAGTCTTGAAATCTATAGGCTTCAACAATCTAACTGTCACTTCGTGTATAACAAGTTGTGACTTTATTTCCACTGCTTTGGGTTGAGTTACTTTGACCATGTCTTTCAGAAGGAAATTAATAACCGAGGATTGTGCAACCCAGTTCTTTACCACTTTCTCAGTGATGCCTTTAATTTGCTGAATACTTAGTTCATCCTCCTCCACTTTATCTTGGAGATATTTCAAGTGTTCCTATTCAACTATTCAACTATTCAGCTTCCTTTTCTACTTCCCTTCTTGCTCTATCAGTTGATTTCTTTTGTGTTTGACATTATCATAGTGCCTTAATGATAGAGTATTTTCTTATGTTCACATACAACGGTATATCTTCCAATCCTGCATCCGAAACAACTTGGTCCTAGATCATTTGATAAATCTATCCCCATTTAAATTATGGTTCTTTTCTTGTGACGAATTTCGTATCCTCGTAGATAGTCTCCATTCTCGGAAACATCTCCATGTTTGAGTCCTCTTTAGTGACCTTAGCCTTATTCTTCTCTTTATTTGGCATGGTGTGTTAAGAAGACTGAGGTTGTGCCATACCCAAATAATTAACTTAGTGTTATTGTGATCAAAACAACATGCATTCATATCAATAGAATATACTGGAATGAAAAACTACTATTAAGATGGAAGATAATGAAACCTAGATAACCAAACATATATTTTCTTTAGACAAAATGAAATCACATTCAGTAATTAATATGTTGGATAACAAGAAGATGTTTTACCGATTCATCTTTGGTCATATGAAAACAACCTTGTGATGTAACGAAACACTTCAAAAATAGACTGATAAACAAAAGCCCAAGTGCAAGCTCTAAATATTGTTTTGGGATTTGGATTTCTTAGTTCTGGTGTATTAGGTCAAGATGAAGAAAAAAATAAACTCAGGTTTTAATCTCTACACAAGGATTTATAAGCCTAGTTTTGTTCATTGTTCATTATGTTTTAACATATAGAGATGCACTTTTCTTTTACATGCATGAAAACAACCAAAGCGAAATTGCAGTAATAACTTGGTATTACGAGACCCTAGATTAACTGAAATCCATGGGAAAAACTTCATGAAACTTCAATGCCAGCACCAGGGACAAATGCAGCTCGAAAAGAAACCTTAGGCCATGCTTTGAAACATGAAAGACGCCACTGTGCGATACTATTAAGTGATCTCCTAACAACATAAATAAAAGAGAAAACCAAACAAGGTGAAGTTGGTGAAACATTCACACCTTCTCAGCTTCATCATTACACCCCCATAGATCTGACGAATCCATCTCTATGGCTTCAAAAACCGAAACAAATGTTGCGGTGAGGTGGGAACCGGAAAACCTGACAAGTTCAAGCTAGCAGGCTCAATGCGGCTAAGGAAAACCTCAACGGTTGATAAGTGAAAAAAAAACCTGAGGGAGTTAGGGTCCAGCCTTGAAACGACGTTTTGGCACTTATGACTAAAAACGTCATTGACAACTTTACCAAATTGTCGAGAGAAAACAACTCAAAAAAATAAAATCTGCGACAGTGTCGACTTCAACATTTTAGTTTTTCCAACGCAATCACAAAGACTCACCAACCTCTCTAGAAAATGCACCATTGAAAAAATATGATAAAATCATTTTGCAATTAAAAAAATCAATTGCAAACCTCGTGTTTTTTCGGATGCATCGACACAAAACACTAAGCTATGCTGATGGTGTCGACAAAACTTTTTACAAAGATCCAAAGAAAAGGTGGTTGAATTTTTTTTTAAGAAACTTCCTAAGAGAAAGTAACGGGTGGCGAACATGATTTTTTGTTGATAGCTTCAAAGCCCACTTTTAGTCTAGCCAATACCATCAACTCCATTCAACGAGATCTCCCAACAAAAAGTCTACAAACAAAAGAGACGACAAGGAAGTGTGAGAACCAACGATAGTATCATCTCAAAAAGATAAATTTAGCTGAAGTGGTAGGAAAAAAATCAACAAATTCTCCCTCAAGACTTAGGATTTAGAAAAAATTGGACCAAAAATATAAGGCTTCCCTACGATCCTTGCAAAAACTTTGATTGAACACATCAGCAAGAAAAAGATAACCCTGCCGATAATGTCGGCTCTAAACACCGATTTTCACCGAAGTATCAACAAACTCAACAAATGCTTCCGAAAAACAATAAAGCAGACAACAAATCAAATGGAAACAATGAGTTATCCCACTTGTAATGTTGGTTAGAGAGAAAATCTATCCTGCATCTTGTCATGATTGGACAAATTCGTAAACATCACGTGGACCCTCACCAGTGTGGAGGAGAATAATAAATATCATAAAAAAACCAATGTTCTCCAACCAAGCAATATATCATGTGATTTCATATATAGAATTTCTTTATGCTAAATTTTATACATGTATACCATTGCAAGGTTAAGGTTTTCACCATTCACATGAGCACAATGTTACAACTTGAACCATAGTATTAACCCTTTCATAAATTATTGACCGGGGTCTCTTTGGAGTACGCTTTCCAAATATTTTCCTATAATAATAATAAAAAAATAATTTGATGCATGTATGATAATAAATATCCCTGCTAAGAATCTTGTAGCCATGACTTCCTTTGCTACACCTAAAAGTGAACAACAATTATGTATTAACAATGTTCCTAAGTAAGACAACAATCACGAGAACCAATGACATGGGATTAAATATAAAATAATTTTGCACTAATTCATCCTTTACAATAATTAAAACATTGATCATAACAACTAAACATCATGCTACGATGTTAAACATGCAACTTCCAGTTGAGAAGGGAAAATATGGCAAGTATAAGTATAATGCCAGAAAGAGATAGCTGGTGAATCCAATCACACAAACAACTTAAGTTTATCATTATTCTACTAATCCATTATTAATCTTCAACGTTAAAAAATATTCAAAAATATATGATAGGGGTTTATACATCTTCGATGATAATTAAAAACAAATGTATGAGAATTTTGAGTCATTACACTCCAATAACAGAATCACGCATAGAAACGAATTGTACCATTCAATACAAAGAATGAATATGATACTATTGTCATGTATCTAAAATACAAAATACGAAAAAACAAGTTTCATGATCTCCAAATTGGTGAATAAGTATAATGTAGCAGACGGGATTAAGTATAGTGCAGATGATCCTAAAGTTATATAAGGTCTCCACCACTATTGGTGGTCCTCACTACACAATTGAAAGTCGTAGAGTAAAATAGTGACTATAAGGATAACAAATAAAATTAATAGGAAACCAAAAATATAATAGAATTGATGTATCCAAATCGACACTAAGATGAATAATAACCAATTAAAACTACACCAAATGGTAATATTCCGACAATGAGTAGGGAGAAAATTGGTTGCATGTAGCATGCCTAGTCTCAGAATTTGTCTGGGAATTTTATTTTCCTTAACATGATTTTCAATTGTAGGTTTCTTGTATCCAAAGTAAATACCAACAAGTACCAAAGGCACAGATACCCCAAACCATAAAAATACCAAAGTAAGCATTGTTCCAAATGGTAATGCACCAGAGGACTTTTCACCCCAAATCAATTAATTAAAAATAAAGAAAACTCCAAAAACAATTCTTGGGAATGTGAAAGTTGTCTTCACTATGTTTGTTTTCCATTATATCCCCTTAAACATTTTAGATGGATGAGCAAAATAATAACAAAAAAAACCCATGAACACCCATAAGAGAACCATATTTGTCATCAGTCCACAACGGTTGGATGGTGAAAGAAACCCAAGTATATAAAATATTATTTTAACAAGTTTCATCCCAAGAAAAGATACTTTGTCTCCTGCATAAGCACAAAATAGACCTACATTATTTGGGGACTTGAATGCAATTTCATCTCCATGGACAAGTTTCCATATGGTTCTTCATGGGTTTCATCCTTTGTCTCAAGTTGATTGTAGTTTGATATATCCTGATATAAGGATATCATCATAATTATATCCACCATACCAGAAAGGAAAAAAAATCATAATGAGTTGATAATAGAGAACCATTTGATCTAATCACCTGTCATGAGAATATATGTATCCCATTGAGAATCCCATTTGATAGGGATTTCCTGCAAGATCACAATGTTAATTTCTCAAACATTCACAGATTACAAATACCATAAGATTGAACACATTAAAAACCACAAAATTGATAAATGAGTCATTCAATACCTTGAATTCCACATCATAGGTAAATATAATATATTTACCATCATTAACTTCTTATGGACTATTAGTTTGTGAAACCTAGTGCTTGGTATTTAGGTTGCAGGTTTTTGAAAGGGGGTTATCCTGATACCAAGTTTGCTCATACTAATGCTTTAAATGTCTAACTTTTGTAAGAGATTAAGCTTAAAATTTCTCAAACTTATGCTATTGTTCTCATTTAGTTAGAGTAATCAAATGATGGGAATTCAACAAATAGTTTATACTGCTATAATTTCAAATTCAGAGACATAATAAAACATTTTAGAAATTTCCTTCTTCCATTAAACATAAACTTTTCTACAATGATCTTTATTCGTTCCAGCTCCTAGTCATTCTACATCTATATGTTCCTACCAAATTAACTTACTGTTTGAACCTTCTTCTACAAATAATGATTAAACCTCAATTTAGGGTTTGAAGTTGCTTCCACATACAAAGTTTCATTTTTACAGAGAGTAAATACAAAATATCTTCATTAAATGGATCATATTTCACCTAGATTATTTCGATAGCGGGATTGCCCACAGTTGTTGATTACAGTGAAGTTAATCTTATCCACTAATTTGAAAGTTGTATCTAAAAAACGATATGATGATCACACTTCAAGTTCACCACTTTGATTCCTTTGAAACCTTTAAACATATGAACTATGGGTTATGGGATCACCATGCTTTTTTCCTCCTTGGAATCTTCTACAACCTTGATAGCTTTTCAACCTCAAACTCATGGACAAACCTTGGACTTGTGAAGTTTCTAAACCATGCAATATTCTTAACCTCAAAACCATTGGATAAAGTATTTCTGAAAAAGACAACACCAAATGAAATTTATGATATTTTTAAAGTGTTTACCTCTTCAGTAGTTACGTTACACATCAGATATATAATCTCCAATTTTTCCTCTCCCAATTTTCTTTGGCCCATTTTTTTCCCAATTTGTTTTCCTTTAATTTTTCTTTTCCCCCATTAATTTGACTTATTAAAATTATTCAATATATATGTGTGTGTGTGTGTGTGTGTGTGTGTGTGTGTGTGTGCAAGCTGATGAAGGTCTCTTTTGATGCGTTAGATGCAGTAGAAAACTGAAAAAACATGCATCCATCAACTTACATGGATATTTTGAGACACTTACACAATGAATCTTGCGATGAGTAAAAAACAAGAAATGTAGGAAATTGAATGGCATTTCCAAATATATAATTTTTTCTATTGAAAATGCTCTTAACTATCCAATGTTAGATATTTTTTAATGGGAAATTTTTATTTTTGGGACAAATTATAAGGTATATGTGTAAATTGAACCCAACAGATAGAACAATTATACTCACAAAATTGCTAATAAAACATGCAAAATTCACACCAAAGGAGATTGAAATTGGAGCATAACACTAATCTGTATTCAATAAGTGTACAATAGCCAACCTTATGAATTTATTGGCTGTTGGAATATATCATTACATGATAGAATAAAATGCATAAATATGCCATTCGAAATAGTCAAAAAGTAGGCTTACTAAATCTAGTCAAATCCCCCATAGGTGCATAAAACAGTTTCCAAATCTATGAAAATGCTCACTAATTTGCTAAGTGAAGTGGGAAAGGTAAAGATAGATGGAAAGATAACTTATACATTATTTTATTTGGAGAAAAGGAGGGAGGATGATGTGGGCTAAAAACAAGTCAACTACACCTAGTCTAGCTTTTCCTTTTTCCTTAAATCAGAATAAAACAAGGCAGCTTTTCAGAAAAAGTAGATATGCACTTTGGAGGATCTGCAATAATGCAGACATGCTAAATTGGGTTTCTAGGATGTTTACCAAGCACTCCATGACTCATTTTTAGCATGTGTTGACTTCTAGGAATTGTATAAGGCAACTAGCATAGAATGGAATCTAGAGAACTAGGTAATAAGACAAAAATAGTTAAATTAATGTCAAAGGTAGGTAACTATGGGTTGATTATTCTAACACCCCCCCTTAAGCCTGAATTTATGAATAAATATCAGAAAAATATAGGGCCTAACAACAAGGCTTAGTCCCCCTTTACATACTACTTGTCCATACAACCAAGGAAAGAGGGAAAAAACCAGTGGGAAAATCCTCCCTTAAACATGGACAGGAAATATTTTTATTTATTAAATATTGTCATCAATCATGCTTCACAGCATGATCAGCAATCCCCAATAGTGATTTGAGATTGCTGAAGGTCTTCTCACAAAAAACTTTGATGAAGATGTCTGCTACCTGTTCTGAAGATGCGCATAAGAGTAAATCAATGGTGCCATCATGCACAAGATGTCTGATGTAGTGCATATGGATCTCAATGTGCTACTTCTTGGTTTGTTGTCTCTAAAGTGGATCATTGCAGATTTGAATGGTGCTCTGATTATCACAGTATATAATAGTTGAAAACTCTGATTTGAATCCACATTCTCCAAGTATCCCTTTCAACTACAAACATTGAGTTGTTGCATTTACAACTCCTCTATACTCTAATTCCATAGATGAGAGTGCTATGGCACTCTGCTTCTTGATTGACCAGCTGATTGGTCCTTCTGAAAGCATGAACACATATCTTGATGTAGACTTTCGATCTTTGTTGTCACCTGCCCAATCACTTTCAGTAAACCCAATCAAATCAAGATCAGATTTTGCTTTGTAGAAGATCCCATGAGTTCTTGTTCCTTGAACAAAGTTTAGGATCATTTTGGATGCTCTCCAATGGATCTCATGAGGCTGATCCATGTATCTCGAAGCCACACTAAATGCATAAGATATACGGGTCGAGTGTGTGTAAGATAAAGAAAACACCCAATCAAATTCCTATACATTGTATTATTTACCATAGGAGAAGAACCTCCTTCATGTGTTGCATATTCACATGTATTTGGATATGATTCAACCATCAGATAGAACTTCTCAACAAATAGAGGATCTTTCACACAAAGGGCACTCTCAAATTGAGATCTAGTCCTCCTAGTGTCACTAGGATTTCCAGCTAGTTCCCCAGCTACATGAATGGTATTTGTTTCAAATTTTGGTCTTGTAGGACTATTAGGATATAAAAATAATTATCAGACATATCAGAATCAGCAAACTCATTAGTCTCTTCACTTACAATCAATGGATCTAGTGGTGAAGAAGACTCTCAAACTTCAACTGCTACTAAAGGCTCTTCTTGGAACTGAACACTTCTTTCAATGAAAGTGCTCAATTTTATCAGCTTGTACCCTTTTGAATCTTCAGAATACCCAACAAATAGGCACTCTTTGCTTTTGGGCTGCAAAGCCCTCCTCTTTTCAGTTGGAATTCTAACAAAAGCCTTTGAGCCAAAAATCCTGAAATGGGTCACATCTGGCTTGTGCCCAATCCAAGCTTCGAAAGGATTCATACCATCAAGATTATTATGAGGAACCCTATTCTGGATGTAGGATCCACCGTTTATATCCTTGGCCCAAAAATTTGGTGGCAAATTCTTAGCCTCTATCATGCAGGTTGCCATCTCCTTCATGTTGGAGACATTTACCACCATACACACTATTTTTGGTCAATTTGGCCTAGTTAAACCACTATCGTAAGTATTATTGACTTAATTGACATCAAAGGAGCACTAGATGACATCAACTAGATCACACCCATGCCTACCTTCAGTCAAGGAGGATAACTTAGCCTTCTCCTACATTCAGGGAGGCTAACTGGAGCACTCCGGGGGTGATCTGAGTGTCATTAATGCCCCATATTGCTAAATGATTGTTACAATCAGTTAAATCGAGTAGTGAAGGTGCCATACTTCGTTAAATTGATTATTTATTGATTATTTAATGAACTGGAGTCAACAGAGGATCCTCCAACCACTTCTGATGTTCAGTTACACTTCAGTTAACCTCATCGGGGTTCATTGGAGTCATTGAAGTGCTACCACTTGTTGGTTGGTTTTCTATGACATGGGTATGAACTACTTTCAGTTAGACTAGGTCATTTATTGCACTCCGACTTTGGTTAGGGCTCAGTTGAGTCAATTAGGGTTTTGATCAGTGGTTAACTTGAGTGTTTACTGTAGCTTACATTTAGTTAAGCTAGACTCACTCGTTCAATTCAAATGACCTCCTTGGAAATTCAAATTGCTTTGTCATTCATGCTTGAAGCATGATATTTTATTGTATTACTCATTCTTTGTGTGAATATACAAAGAGGCTACTCATTTTGTATCCCTATTACACCATTTTCATGACTTACTATTATTAATCTTTGATGAGACTTGTGTTTTGTCCCTAGATTACTGTGGTAGATTAATATGGTATTAAATCTCCTGGAAAGATGAAGCTTAGATCTCTCAAAAACAAGATTTTTGATAGATCTTGCATGAAAATTGAGCAATAGCTCAAAAATCCAGTACTACACTAGAAGCCAAGGATTACCACTTAATACCCCAAGTAAAGAACTTGTTGATCAAGATTTCTTGTTTGACTATTCTGGGTGTGATGAAAGCCTAAAATGTGCAGGCTATCCGACCTTACATTTCCCTTTCTGTTGTGATTTTCAGGTTTTCTACAAGTGAAGCATTCACTCCAGTAGATTCAGATGGCCTCTTCAATAGATCTTTTGACTCCGTTCAATTTCCACTCATGGAAAGGAGACATGGAGATCCATCTATGTGCCAGAGGACTCTATAGAGTCACCATGGACACTGAGGATGAGCCCGGTACTGCTATAGACAAATCAATATTCTTGAACAAGAAGGATGAAGCGTTCAGATTGTTATGCCTCTCTATTTCTCGGGATCTTCTTTTCCATATTTCAGGATTGAATACTCCAAAGGAAATTTGCGACAAATTGAAAACCCTATATGGAAAGCAGGATGATTTGAGAGTTTACCAGCTCGAAAATGAATTGATGTCTCTCCATCCTTCCAATTTCGAGACCTTGAATGAATTTTTCACAAATTCCAAGCACATTGTCTTATTCTTGAAGCAATGCAAAGTGGAGAAGGTGGATGATCCTCTCATCCTCACCATACTCTCCAAACCTGGAGCTGATTATTCAGTTTTTGTCTATACATTCCGTGCGAGGATACTCACAACCCCTGGATGGAAGATGCCTACATGCAATGCCTTCATTGAGTTCCTAGCAAGTGAACATGATAAGCTTGTCTAGATGAAGATCATCAAATCCTCCCATGATCAATCCCTCCATGTCTTGGGGCCCAAAGATCTGAAGGGTAAAGGAAAGAAGCAGAAGAACCCAAAAACTAAATTCGAAGCTCCTAAGCCTAAATTTGAAAACCAATAGCATGATGAGTCTTCTAGCTCAAGGAAAAACAAAGGAAAAGGGCACCATGGAAAGGAAAAAGTCAAGTGTTCATACTGCGGGAAGGGATTCCACCCTGAACATTCTTGGATGAAGAAGAAGCTTGATGAAGCTACCTCTCTCTTTGAGAGAAATCACATTAATCTTCCAGAAAAATTAGAGGAAATTTGGGGTACCTAGGTCCATCAAAAGTATGCAGTGTGGGTACTCGTTGGATGCGGAATTAAATTCTGCATCCAATGTCCTCTCTCACTCAGAATTTGAGTAAAACCACAAGGAGATATGCCGAAAATACGAACAAAAAAAGTATTTTTTTCATTCTTCCTCCAAAATGAATAACTATTATTTTATTATTTTAACTATTATTTTATTATTTTCCTTAGGAGGCCCATTGTAGACCTCAAATTTCCTCTAATGGATTTCAGAGGAGAGATCAGTAAGATCGAGAACCACAGCATGAAAAAGGTCATGCCCTCACGGAAAGCACTTTGAAGTCCAAAGCACTCTTGATTGATTTTGGAGCTTCAAAGCACATGATGGCTGAAAAAGACTCCTTTTCATCCTTGGAGACTAGAAAATCCATCCCCATCCACATGGGAGATGACTCCACCATCATTTTAGAAGGACAAGGTACGGTTGATCTTGAGAATGGTTATTTTTCAAATCTTTTGTATGTACCGTCTCAGGAATCAAATATCCTTAGTGTCTATCAGATGACACATACAGAAGTGCCTAAGAGAGTATCTTTCAGCCCAAATGATGTTGAGATAACAGAGCTTGCATCCAAGAAACTCATTTCTAAAGGCCTTACAAACCATCATGCAAAAGCCTATGGGTTCTCCCACTTTGTGGCGGATGCAAAGCCCACCGATCTGCTAAATTATGGAAATGAAGTTAGTAGGTTGTGGCATGAAAGGTTTGGCCATGTAAATTTCAAATATTTGTAGCAATTATATAAAAACTCCATGGTTGAACGCCTCCTGGTCGTCAAGACATCGAAATTGCAAGGGTTGTGTGGTTGGAAAACACCCTGAGCACAAGTTCGATCGGGGGAAGGCAAACCGAGCTACATGCATATTGGGGCTGATACATTCTTGTATCAGAGGTTTGATGCCTATCATATTCATGAAATATTCAAGGAATCTTCTAAATTTTATTTATGATTTTTCAAGGTACACATGGGTCTTCTTTCTCAAAAATAAGTCTGAGGTATGTGAAAAAGTTTCTGAACTGAAGGGCTTGATCAAGAATGCCTCTGGGCTTAAGATAAAGATATTGAGATATGATAATGGTGGGGAGTATGTCAATAATTATTTGCTGCAAATATTCTCCCAAAGTGGTATTCATTTACAACATTCAATTCCCTACACTCCCCAGCAGAACAGAGTAGCGGAAAGGAAGAATCGGTCTCTCAAGGAGATGACCACCTATATGTTGGAATCAAAGAATTGGCTGAAAATTTATGGGATGAATCCATGCATACTGCAGAATAAATTTATAATAGGGTGCCACACTCATCCATGAAATGGAATATCCCTTTTGAAGCATACTTCAGACACAAGCCGGATGTGTCGAACCTGCGGGTGTTTGGGTCCACTGCATGGGCCCGGATTCCACTTGATAAAAGAAGGGCTTTGCAACCTAAAAGAATCAAATGTCTATATATTGGGTATATTTATGAATCAAAATTTTTCAAGCTTCTAGATATCAAAACAAAATATATCATCATCGAAAGGAGTGTCAAGTTTGATGAGCCTCTTCAGGAGGTGGAACTAGTGAAGGAGAAAACTGCTGATTTTCCTTCCTATTCTACTAAATATTTGGATGATAAAATTTGGGGTGATGACCATGATTTGGATCCTTTGATTTATGATATCAGTTTGCAGAAAACATAAAATTCTAAATCAGAACCTGAAGTACAAAATCATCTTCCCACATGGGCCCAACAGACACTCTCCTCCGCAGGAGATAACATTGGAAATCCGGATAATCCAAGGAGAACCCAGTCTGATTTCCAAAGAGCAGGTATTGTGCTTTCTTGTACTAATAGTTTGCTGTCCAAAACTTGATATTTTATTATTATTTTAGACCCAAAATCCTACTACCATGCTCAAAAGGATTCGATATGGCAAGTTTCCATGGATGAAGAGATGAATTCTCTTCAGAAAAACACTACTTGGGAGCTAGTTTCTCTTCCTCTGGGAAGGAAATTGGTTCAATGCAAGTGGGTGTTTCGGAAAAAGGTTGTTTCTGATGGTAGAACCTGAAAATATAAGGCAAGTCTGGTGGAAAAAGGTTTCTCTTAGGTCCAAGGTGTGGACTACCATGAGACCTTTGCACCGATTGCAAAAATGGACTCCTTCTGCCTAGTTTTGGCAATTTCGGCATCTAAGCACTGGGAAGTGCATCATATGGATGTTAAGTAAACCTTTATACATGGAGATATTCATGAGGAGATATAAATGAAGCATCCTGAGGGCTACATATCTGATCCATCTCTGGTTTTCAAGCTAAAGAAGTCACTATACAGGTTAAAGCATGCCCCAAGAGAGTGGTATTCCAAGATGGATGCCTTCCTTCTCTCGCAAAAATTCCAAAGGTTTAGATCAGATCCAAATGTGTATTTATAGTAGTTTTATGGTAATTTGATAATTATTTTTTTATATTTTGATGACTTACTGATCACAGGTAGCACAGTTGCTTCTATTTCAGCCATCAAAACTGCTCTCCACAATGCCTTTGAAATGAGTGATTTGGGGCTCCTAAAACAATTTTTGGGGCTCAAAATTGAGCAAAATTATAATGGGATAATGGTCACTCAGTCCAAATACATATCATAACTATTATTAAATTTTAACATGGCTGAATGTATGCCTGCACCATTCCCTTTCCTTTCAGGGATCAGCCTTGAAGAAGGAAAAAACACACCTCCCATGGGCTACACTATCTATCGACAGCTGATTGGTATGTTGTTGTACTTGACACATTCTCATCCTGATATCTATTATGCCATGAATGATATATCAAGATACATGCAGAAGCCTCATGATCTTCATTGGAAGGAAGCCAAGAGGATCCTCCAGTATATTCAGGGAACCAGGACCTACGACATTCACTATGTTGTAGACTCTGAGCTAGAGCTGGTTGGATACATAGATTCCGATTGGGTGGGTGATTCTATTGATCGGTATTCTCCTTCCAGCTATGTATTCATGTTTGGTGGTGGGCCCATTTTCTGTTCTATCAAAATGCAAGCTTCCATAGTATTATCTTTAGCAGACGTCGAGTATCAAGGAGCGGTGAATGCTTGCATCCAAGTAGTTTGGTTGCAAGGAATTATTTCATAGTTTGATCTTGGTAGTAATTTTTCCACTGTCCTCTTTTGTGACAATAAAAGTTCTATTAATATATCCACTGATCCAGTTACTAGGCAGAGGACCAAGAATCTAGAGATCCACAAGCACAATATTAGGGAGCTAGTGCATGACATGACCATCATTCTGCAATATTGCACGACTGATGAGAAGATTGTAGACATATTCACCAAGATCTTTTCAGAAAATAAGTTCACTTACCTCCGTTCAATATCAGGGGTGAGTTCATCAGGTTGATTCAAACTACTTTCAGTGTTCAGCTTGAGCGGGGGGTTTCCCATTGGGTTTTCCCTCTTTTCCTCACTTAGTTTGTTTTTGAGCATTGTTTCAGTTTTAGCATTGTACAGGGCGACCTATGGCCTTAGTTGCTGGGGCCCTAGCATTTTTATGCATTTTCTATTTTCTAACTCCTCCTGAGTATAGCTTAAGGGGGGGTGTTGGAGATATTTACCACCATACACACTCTTTTTGGTCAATTTGGCCTATTTAAACAACTATCCTAAGTATTATTGACTTAATTGATATCAAAGGAGCACTATATGACATCAACTAGATCACACCCACGCCTACCTTTAGTCAAGGAGGCTAACTTAGCCTTCTCCTACATTCAGGGAGGCTAACTGGAGCACTCCCGGGGTGATCTGAGTGTCATTAATGCCCCATATTGCTAACTTATGATAACAATCAGTTAAATAGAGTAGTGAAGGTGCCCTCCTTCATAAATTGATTATTTATTGATTATTTAATGAACTGGAGTCAACAGAGGCGCCTCCAACCACTTCTGATGTTCAGTTACACTTCAGTTAACCTCACCGGGGTTCATTGGAGTCATTGAAGCACTACCACTTCTTGGTTGGTTTGTTGTGACATGTGTCTGACCAACTTTTAGTTAGACTCAGTCATTTATTGCACTCTGACTTTAGTTAGGGCTCAGTTGAGTCAATTAGGGTTTTGATCAGTGGTTAACTTGAGTGTTGACTGTGGCTTACATTTAGTTAAGCTAGACTCACTCATTCAATTCGAATGACCTCCTTGGGAATTCGAATTGGTTTGTCATTCATGCTTGCAGCATGATCTTGTATTGTATTACTCATTCTTTGTGTGAATATACAAAGCGGCTACTCATTTTGTAGCCCTATTACACCATTTTCATGACTTATTGTTATTAATCTTTGATGAGACTTGTGTTTTGTCCCTATATTACTGTGGTAGATTAATACTTCAGTGATCTATTCTTTCTCTCAGCAACACCATTTTTTTGTGGTATGTAAGGGATTAAATGTTGCATCTAAATACCTACATATTTATAATACTGAATGAACTCAGACTTGACATACTCACCACCATTGTCAGATCTGATGATCGTGAGTTTCCTCCCAGATTGGTTTTCAACCAAGGCTCTAAAGACTTTGAAGAGGTCAAAAACTTCAGACTTATGATTTAGGAAGTGAACCAAACAATACCTAGAAAATTCATCTATGAAGGTCAGTGCATATTTGGATTGACTCATGTACATATGAGGGAATGGACCAACAATGTCATTGTGGATCAGCTCAAAAGGTGGATAGGTTCTCTCATGACTAGCTTTCTCATACTTGTGCTCTCGGTGTTTTCCTAGGATACAACCTTAATAGACTCCCTTATAAAACTTGATCTTTGGTAACCCTATGACCATATCTTTTTCACTCAAATCAGAAAGATAATTGTAGTTAAGATGGCCAAACCTTTCATACCAAATCTTGCTTGATTCATTAGCATGAATCAGAAGATCATAGGGGTTTGAGTAGGGTAGAAAATGGGAAAACTTGTATACCTTCAAAGTGTAATCTATAACACCTTTTGCTATGACTTTACCATTTCAAATCTAAGTTATTTCAACATCATCATGGGAGAAGATGACCTTCTTTGGAGACCCAGTATGATTCATATGATACACTTACAAGACATTAGAGGCAATACCTGGAACATACAAAACATTATTGAATTTACCATGGTCAAGATCAATCATTCCCTTCCCCATACTGTCAGTGGGAGAGTCATCTCCCAAAACAATTGGTGGACCTTTCGATATGTCAAGAGAGGAGAATGTCTCTTTTTTTGAAACCATATGTCTAGAAGCTCTAGAGTCTATGATGAAGCTAGGCGAGCTTGATGTGCCAACAACCAAGGCATGTACTCTCTCTCTGTCCTCTAAATTTGATCATCCTTCCCTCTTATTTGAGCAATCAGGAAGGGATATGTTATTCTTCTCCAATATTTGGGTCAACATGCCAATTTTATTCTTCATACAAGAGATCTCATGATGATAGCCCTTACTGCAGTATGTGCACTTGCTCATTTCTCCTTTCTTCTTATTCTTATGGGAGTTTTTCTTGGAACCTTGGGGATCCTCTTGAGACTTGTTCTTGTCTCTATTTTGCTCAGGTGGATTTTTATATTTTTTCTTGCTTCTCGAATCCACCCTTGAATCTCCAGCAACCAAAGCTTGGTATTTGGAAGGTTTGATGGTGCCCAACATCACCAACTTATCTTGCTCCTATGTGAGGGATTACATGAACTCTGCAAGTTTAGGCATCTTCCAGGATCGAGTTGTCAACTTGGTAGCATGGAAGGTCAAAACAAACACTGAATAGTTAGGACCAAGCTTAGAGAGTATGGCCAAAACTAGTTTATCTTCCTTCTTTTCGATCCCACACTGTTTCAACTGCAAAACAAGGGCCTTAAACTTGGAAAAGTAGAGTTTCAATGATTCGAAGCTACTGGGACTCAAGGAGATTAGATGATTCTTGATTTGATGTCCTATCATCTCATCTATATTTCCAAAAATCTCTTCTATATTCTCCCACACTTTATTAGGTGATGTCAATCCATCAAGATGGAAGAGGAGATCTCTTGAAATGCTTAGACATAAAAGACCATAGGACTCATCCCTCGTGTTGTGCCATTTAATTTTCTCTGCAGCTGCATTGGGCTCTGCCTCAGTTTCCATATTCACCTTGTAGAGACCTTTCTCTCTCAACAATATCTCCATCTCATCTTTCCACTCAAATAAATTGAATGGAGTCAAGATGATCTTCTGAGATTGGTCCATAGCTCAGAAACTATGCCCTCCAGTCAGTAGAATGCGCTCCCAGTCAAGATGTAAAACCTACAATAGAAATAAGTAAGGAGAGAAATCAATCTACAAAGGCTCTGATACCATGTGAAAAGTGAACCCAAGAGATAGAACAATTACACTCACAAAATTGCTAATCAAACATGCAAAATTCACACCAAAGGAGACTGAAATTGGAGCATAACACTAATCTGTATTCAATAAGTGTACAATATCCAACCTTGTGAAGTAATAGGCTGCTGAAATATATCATTACATGACAGAATTGAATGCATAAATATGCCATTCGAAATAGTAAAAAGGTAGGGTTACTAAATCTAGTCAAATCGCCCATAGGTGCATAAAATAGTTTCCAAAACTATGAAGATGCTCACAAATTTGCTAAATCAAGTGGGAAAGCTAAAGAGGTATGGAAAGACAACTCATACATGTTTTTATTTGGATAAAGGGAGGGAGGATGATTTGGGCAAAAAACAAGTCAACTACACCTAGTCTAGCTTTTCCTTTTGCCTTAAATCATAATAAAACAAAGCAGCTTTTCAGAAAAACAAGAGATGTGCTTTGGAGGATCTAGAATAAAGAAAACATGCTAAATTGGGTTTCCAGGATGTTTTTCAAGTTCTCCATGACTCACTTTTATCACGTGTTGACTTCTAGGACTTGTAGAAGGCAACTAGCATAGAATGGAATCTACGAAACTAGGTAATAAGACAAAAATAATTAAATTAATGTCAAAGGTAGGTAACAATGGGTTGATTATTCTAACAATATATGTTTTTGTGGGTTCATCCTTTGAGTGACTAAATGACAGTCTAAAATTACGAAACCTGGTCGACATATAGAAAACATATAGTACTAGTTCACGACTAGATTTCGAATAATAAAAATAATATTTTTAATTTTTTTTAATTATCTAAGTGATCAAATATTGAAAATGGTATGTCAATTGTGGGAGCAATGTTTGAATGTGTTAATGCAATTATTTAGAAATGTGTTTTTTATAGCACGTAAAGGTCGATGTTTGTTAGTGCACCATACAATTTCTTTTCAAAATGGTTGAGAAACGAAAGAGATATGTACGAAACACTAACAGTATGTTTTTTGAGTTGAATAGTGATGACAGAAGATAAATAAGAAAAAAATAGAAAAAATTATATGTTCTTGTTAAAAAATACATATTTGGAATCTGCAAAAAAAAAACATATCTTTTTCTAAAATTTCATAAAAAATGGAGGTGTGCAACATACTATAACCAACGGCTAAACATGAGCATATTGAAAATTGAGATATAATGCTCAATTATCCATGGTTTTTCATACTCCAAGGCATATGCATGTTGAATCCGTAACAAACTATGGAGTAGACACATAGGATTAAGAATTCCATGCCAGCATGGGTTGTCACATACCCCAATTTTGTAAAATAAGGTTAATTGTTTTAATTATATTTCCTAAGACATTATGTTAAACTTAATGCTAAGTAGGAACTGATGACTCAGCAAAGCCAAAAGAAGTGGAATGTAATTCTGAATATTTTATTATTAATAAATGAAATGTGGAGACAACAATATGGGAGAGCTGTTAATAAGAGGTTACTGGTCAAACTGGTGGATGGAACTAGGTGGAGGGAAAAAGACAAGTGGCAGCATCCTCAAACACTTCCTAAGTTGCAGCTAGAAACTTCCCTATAATTGGGGTCATGATCGCCCAAGAAAGTGGGATCAGAGCAGGTGGCTCAATAAATGACAACTAACCCAAAAATACCTAGGCAATCTTTTAAAAGTACCCAATGAATAGAGCTGAGGTTGCTCAGATATTTTCCAAGAGAAGTATCATTCAGGAGGAATTTTATTGAGGAAATTCATTGGGGAAAAGGGAGAACAGTAAGGAAGTTGTTCTGAGAGGAATGTTGCAGTAACTTGGTTTATTACAGCTTGTTAGCTGGGAGAACTTACTGATAAGTTTAGATTTGATACTGAGTTTGTAGATTGGTATTTGACTATTGCTGCACCTAGTTCTAGTCAGGGAGACCAGAGCAAACTTGGGGGTCCTGAGGAGTCACTGTTTGAGCGCTCTCTAGGATTTGGTAGGGAGGAACGGCCTCCCATTGCTGTTGTTTTCCAAACAGGTTATGTCACCTAACTGTTTTTGTTTTATTAACTATGAATGGTTGAATTTTATGTTTGTAGTTTATGATATAAATATTTAGCTGGTTTAGTGATGAAAATGTTTTTAGTTTATTAGTAATATAATGTTTTGATGAAAAATAAGAACCCACTGTGTTTTTCCTCATCTGGGTTTACCAGACCGTACTCCAACACAGAGGTAAAATTTAATAAGGATAGCATGATAAGATCGCATAATAGTAGATTGTTTCTTTATCTATTGTCAGAAAAGATATTTTTTTTTACTAACAGTAGCATGTGTTCATAGATAAAATCATTTTCCTTGTACAGTATTTTACTTTCAATAAATTTATTATTTTAAAGAACAGATAGAAGAGTATAATAATTGCACTAGAGTAGGGTTAGACTAGATTTATCTGCTGTTAAACCATACAGCTTCTTTCTTCCAATTTAAAATAACTTAACTAGTTCATGTCCAAATAACAATACTAAAGGTAGAAGAAATTAAATACTGACTAAACTCTACAGCCAAAGCAAGCAGGTCTAGA
>LPNX010418695.1:240289-318000 GCA_001517045.1 Pseudotsuga menziesii
ACAGTTCCACCCCATGGACACTAACCCCACGTATGAGGAATCATTACAAGGTTACATTGGACGTCAATTTTCATATTTGAGATGTTCTAATTGGCTAGGGATAAACTCAAATCAAAAAGTATAACGAGGCACAACAAAATCATATTGAATGGACCATCAATCTGGTGAAGGAAATTTTCAGGGATGGAGCTCAAGGCAAGGACCAGAAGGAAGAGGTAGAATGAAGAGTAGACAACCTGAAAAAAAATTGTTATGCTGGTATCCATGCAAGGTAAGATGCAAAAGGAAACCTCCAACAGATCATCAGAAAAATGCATGGGAAAACTTCAAAAAGGGATGGAACAAGTAAAGGGAATGAAGGAAAAAAGATAGAACAGAGTATAGGCATCGCAAATGAAGAACTAGTTGAGATAATAAAAAAAATGAAGCAAAAAGGAGAAAGGAAACAATTCTGAGAAGGTTTGAATAACTGGTTGAGATAAAAACAAAATGACAAAAAAAGGAGAAAGGAAACAATTCTGAGAAGGTTGGCATATGTTATCAAACTTTCTAGCAAAGGCTACAAGATGATACCATCCAAGGTAGTAAAATTTTAAAGGCTATCAATTTGACCTATCATCTCTAGAAAGCAAATCATCCCAATTGGAAAGGTGCTAAAATTTGGTAGTAGAAAAAATTTTGTATTTGATAAAATCAAACCAGATTGTTGTAAAGATGGCCAGTAGATCATGTATAAAACTTTGAAATCCATTCTCAAATCAGGACAGGGGGATTGGCTGCAACCATCCAACTATGTAATATAAATAGTGTTTCAATAATAAGGATGTCTTTTAATTACCAAAGTAAAATACGTTGGTATCACTACTGATGTGAATGATGTTGTATGCATATAAATGAACCAAAATACTTAGCAGCCTAAAAGAAATCACAACACTTAAATTACCAGCTCTGTTATTTCTTCAAAAATCAAAGTCTCCCATTCAAAGTATTAGAAAACAACATTAACAAGTTATGTATAACATTAAAACAAGCATTGTGATTGAAATTAATGTTATCAAGTAACAAGGTTGTAGGAATAACAACGCTGCTGATTTTGTAACAAACACAGGAATATTTGGTGAAAATTCTTTAATAGTTTGACTCCCCAAAGGATGAAGGATTAATTTTAAATTCTTTTCAAGAACATTTCAACACCATTCTCCCAGGAATGGTCAAGTGCTAAATTCATATCTCCTACATTTTAATAAATCTGGAAACCTATACACTTATATTACAAGGGCAGCTTGTAGTTTGGACTAAAAGATAGAATTCCAATTAGAGTAATAAAACGTTACAAAACAAAGCAACTTCTGGAAAGAAACAAAATGTATATCTAAAAATGATACTGATAATGTTTAAAATGTTTAAGGTGGCAATGTAAAATGCAAAGGGATGCAAACCACGCCTTCACCCAACCTTCATGTCAGGCCTTGGTTCAAATGCCATAACATAGCCAGCCCATATATCGTCGGCAGTATCATCATCTAAAGGACAACTGGGAAGCCAAATCCATGTATTTTCACTAGCACTGTAAACAACCACTTCTATCACATGCATAGCAACATTGATTATAAAGCATGTGCAATCTCCAATTCCTACGCAGCACATAAATGGGCAGTCAATAAGATACAAACACCTGTTAATGCGTTCACACAAGGATGGAGGCATTCTGGCAATCTCCTTCCACAATGATGACGAAG
Organism: Pseudotsuga menziesii; assembly: GCA_001517045.1. Taxonomy (NCBI): domain Eukaryota; kingdom Viridiplantae; phylum Streptophyta; class Pinopsida; order Pinales; family Pinaceae; genus Pseudotsuga; species Pseudotsuga menziesii. The sequence goes on from LPNX010418695.1 coordinate 242,029, forward strand.
AAGATGACGAGGAGTCCATATTCACCTTTTCAAACTCCCATATAATGGCATCCTGCAAAACCTTTTCCCCAAGTTCGACTATACCAACTGTAACTAGAACCCTCGAGTCGGAGGCGAGCAGGTAAGGGATAATGCCCTTTTGGTTAGTCATGTCTGGAAACAGTGCAGAAATGGAAATCCCTTCTCTAATGCTGAAACCCATGAGGTTCCACTCCCCATTAATGTCTGTCAAATAGTAGAAGGAGCCATGGCAGAAAACCATATCCATCCCCTTACCTATCCCCGTGCCCAATGCCTGCACATATTCTAGCAGGTGTCCTGCAATTCTCCATGATTTCTCACTGGAATTGTAGATTTCAACTATATGCACACTCCTAGAACCCGGCTTTCCCACCGCCACGACTTTGTATGTATGTCCATTGTCACCATCCCCAACCACTATGCCTATGGAAAAGATGTGCCGAATGGATGACAATGGGGGAAGTTGCAAGGACGTCCTTGTGAGAGGATTGGAGACAACAAATGTAAAGGCAGTCCCAACCAAGAAGAGGCCTACGCCTAATCCATAGCAATGAATTGGATATTTTGATTTCAATTCTCACTGTAAGAGGAACGAAATCGAGATGGAGGAGGTCTTCTTCCCGGCGTGTGTGAAGAAGCAGTGAGCTAGAGAACTGGGCGTTTTGGATTCGCTTGCAAAACCTCCCAATCTCCGTTCTCTTCTCTCTTGCAAAATGTGCCACTGCACAACCAGCCATGGCTTTATATTCGGAGGCTTTTCTGCCCATTTAGTTGTTATGAATTTGGTTGAGGAAATTAGGGCATCCCATTGCTAACAAACACTCTGAAATTTGCACAAGGATTGGAGTGGTAGCCATGACAATATCTCATCTATGAGATGCTCTGGCAGTTCACAAAATTCCAAACATTTCTTCGACTGAATATCCCCCAACCCTAACCATAAGGAAGGAAAGCAACCTAAGAATCTTTTATATTCTTTGCTCTTTAATTTTCCACCTTCTCTCTGATCGTGCTTGTTCTATAGTATATCCATCTATCCACTCTTGTTTTAATTGAATCAAATAAGAGCTTTCCAAAACCTTTCCAAAACCCTGTCCTTCAAGACATCTCTAAAAATCACAAGTGTTTCCTCTTAACTAAGTTATTTTAACTTATTAAAAAAAAAAAACTTACTATTTTATATCTTAAAATTTTGGTTTAGAATACAAAACATAGATAAACATGGGAAGAGAAAAAATAATACACGACATATTGCTTATTTCTTTATGGTTATTGGTAATTAAAATATCTAATCTACATGTTCCACTTCTCAATCCCTTTGAGCTTGTTAAACAACGCCTTTATTTTGTGCAACAACTTTGGTTAAACCCAATTGATATCTTTGAGTGAGAAACCAAAAACTCAGAACTCATAGTTGACGGATATCTAGAAATGAACCTAAGCGTCAGATATGTGACGGCGCTTTCCATGCTAAATAGTTGACCAATTAAAGGCGTCGTCGCTTAAGCGACGCTTACTAACAAATATCCATCGCTTCACCGACGCTTATGAGAATAGATGTCACTTCACTGACGCTTATGAGAATATACGTTGCTTAAGCGACGCTTGTGGCCACATTTACAAAAAAAAATGTATCCTTGTGATTTTTGGTAAGTTTAAAAAGAGAAATCCACGTGCCAGTCGGATTTTTCCGTCGGATTTTGGAGCGAAATGTAGTAGTCTCTCTCTCTCTCTCTCTCTCTCTCTCTCTCTTAGACACACACATCCCCCTCCCCATATCGCGACCTCTAACCCCCCCGCTCCTCCTCTCTATCTCCACAACTACTAACACATTGTCTCACTCTCTTTGCCCCTTTCTCCACATACCCACAATCTCTTAACACCCCCATTGGCCTTTACCTCTAACTCCTTAACAATCCCTCTCCATTCCTACCTTTAACCCCTTACCACCCCCCTCCCCCAAACCTTTAAATGGTATAATCACAAAACAAACAATATAGTTGCAAATCATGAGCCTGTTTATGTCAATCAAATCGCGTGTAAGTTTTATACAATAAAAACACATGCGCATTGTTATTAATAAAAAACAATACTCGTTATTGTCACATATGCTCCTAAACACCCACCCCCACTCCTAAACTCCTAATAAACCCCTTCCTTTCTCTCTCTCACACACACTTACACACACATCCATAGGTCACCCCATGCCACTAAGGACCCCCCCTTCTACTCTATCTTTGTTTCTCTCTCTCTCTCACACACACATCCCTATGTCTCCCCTTACCACTAACACCCCCTAACCTATAACCTACAACACCTAGATACCCCCACACGCATCTACAAGTCTCCCCTTATGACTAAAACCCCCCTCCCTTATATCACTCCCCAACCAATCGAACTACCTCTAACTGCCACCCCCCTATTACATCCCCTCTACAACACCTAGACACCCCCACATTAATCTAACCCTCAGCCCCCACTCCTAAGATCCTAACATGCCCCTTCATCTGTCTCTCTCACACACACACATCCACAGGTCACCCCATCTCACTAAGGACCCCCTCGTCCACTCTATCTTTGTCTCTCTCTCTCTCATAGAAACACACATCCCTATGTCTCCCCTTGCCACTAAAATCCCCTAACCTATAACCTACAACACCTAGACACCCACACACACATCCACAGGTCACATACACAGGTATCCCCTTACAAATAACACCCCCATCCCTTATATCACTCCCCAACCAATCCAACTACCTCTAACCCCCAACCCCTTATTACATCCCCTCTACAACACCTATACACCCCCACATTAATCTAAACCCCCCGGCTCCTAAACTCCTAGTCACCCCATACAAATAAGGAACCCTCCCCACTTTATCTTTGTCTCTCTCTTTGACACACACAGACACACATCCCTATGTATCCCCTTACCACTAACACCCCGTAACCTATCTCTCTGACACACACACACATCCCTATGTCTTCCCTTAACACTAGAATTTCCTAACCTATCTCTGTGACACACACACACATCACTATGTCTCCCCTTACCACTAGCATTCCCTAACCTATCTATATGGCATAGACACACACACATCACTATGTCTCCCCTTACCACTAACACCCCCTAACCTATCTCTCTCGTACACACACACACACATCCCTATGTCTCCCCTTACAACTAACACCCCTAACCTATCTCTCAGACACACACACACACACACACACACACATCCCTATGTCTCCTTTTACCACTGGCACCACCTAACCTATCTCTCTGAAATACACACACACACCCTAACCTATCTCTCTAACAAACACACACACACATATCCCTATGTCTTCCCTTACCACTAACACCCCCTAACCTATCTCTCTGACACACACACACACATCCCTATGTCTCCCCTTACAACTAACACCCCTTAACATATATATATCTCTCTCTCTCACACACACACACATCCCTATGTCTTCCCTTACCACTAACACCCCGTAACCTATCTCTCTGGAAAACATACACACATCCCTATGTCTCCCCTTACCACTAACACCCCCTAACCTATCTCTTTGACACACACACACAAACACATCCCTATGTCTCCCCTTATCACTAGCACCCCCTAACCTATCTCTCTGGCACGCACACACACATCCCTATGTCTCCCCTTACAACTAACACCCCCTAACCTATTTCTCTGACACGCACACACACATCCCTATGTGTCCCCTTACCACTAACACCCCATAACCTATCTCTCTGACAGAAACACACACACATCCCTATGTCTCCCCTTACCACTAACACCCCCTAATATATCTCTCTCTCTCTCACAAACACATCCCTAGTTATCCCCTTACAACTAACATCCCCTAACCTATCTCTTTCACGCACACACACACATCCCTTGAGTTTTAAAACAATATAGTTAGGTTGAAGAGAAGGGGGGGGTGTTATGGAACTAATACTAAGGGAGTGCTTGTTAATTCCCACTAAACATTAAATGATCCCTTATCTAGGAAACTACCTTCTTAAATGCTCCTAAACACTATTCGAGTTGTGTGGTCAAAACGTGCCCCTGTTTTTGTTAACAATAATGTGTGCACATTTTGTCTCAATATAAGCAACAACAGTCCCTGCCCGAGAAACAATCTATCATATTTCACGTAGGTTTCACAGCCCACATGCAATTTCTAGTTGCAAATAGTGCATTCATTCTCTTCTTCACCATATTATCACAACAAATTATGTTTTTGACATCAAGCATCTCCATCACAAGTGCCTAAGTATTGCTTGGAGCATGGTATACATTGAGGAGCAATAAATAAAGAATTAATTGAGAAATAAAGAAACCAAGCTTGGAGAATCTCCCATTGAGGAGCACCATAGAGCATCTCCACCATTGTTTTTCTTGCAATTGAGGAGCTAGCAAAGGAAACATTAACTTGGTCATTGTGGTGGAGTATGTAGACACAATTAAGAAAGAAAGAAACCAAGCTTGGTGAATTTCCCATTGATGAGCACCATAGAGCATCTCCACCATTGTTTTTCTTGCAATTGAGGAGCTAGTAAAGGCAACATTAGCTTGGTCATTATGGTGGAGTATGTAGACACAATTGAGTAAGAAAGAAACCAAGCTTGGGAAATTTCCCATTGAGGAGCACCATAGAGCATCTCGACCATTGTTTTTCTAGCAATTGAGGAGATAGAAAAGGCAAGATTAACTTGCTCATTATGGTGGATTATGTAGACACAATGGAGCAAGAAAGAAACCAATCTTGGGGAATTTCCCATTGAGGATCAACATAGAGCATATATACCATTGTTTTTCTTGTAATTGAGGGGCTAGAAAAAGCAACATTATTCCCAATCTCCCCCCTAACTTGATTATCTAGACACTATTGAGCAAGAAATAAACCAAGCATGGGCAGTTTCCCATTGAAGAGTACCATTGAGGATCTAGCAAAGGAAACCTTCCTCCCAATATTCCCCTTAATTTCAGTATTTAGACACAATTGAGCAAGAAAGAAACCAAGCTTGGGTAATATCCCATTGAGGAACACCATATATCATTGATCATTGTGGTGATGGTAAACTCACACAATCGAGAAAGAAAATCAGGAATGAAGAGGATACCCAATGAAATCCTTGAATAAATTAGATAAAATAAAAGAAATGACATGACCAATTGAATAGGATCTATGAAAACTCAACAAATTCCAGTTGTTGAGGATGCCACATTTCTTCCTACCAGTCCACATCAAGAAAGAAAAAAATCATTTGCTCGAGGCGCCTTCGGTCTCCATATCAGTAGAAGAATGAGAAATGCATGGCACTGATCATGGAGTAAAACATAAGTGCACATCAAGGCCACCTGAAACCTTTTCATATTTAATTGGATGTGGGTATACAAGTGACAAAGTTAGAGAGACGTTGAATGCTGAACGTATGCTCGAAGAAGACAGTGTTGTTTAGACCAGCCAGGAGGATTTCCAATTTCCACCATCCGACTGACTAGAAGACGCAGAAAGACATGAAGCTCATGTTCAAATGCTAGACTGACCGAGTGATATGGTATAGGGTACAGTTCCAACCTCCCTACCTTGATTAGAAACTTCACACCGAAGAAATCCAAAACATATGTAGATCGATGAAAATATCATCGGTTCACTTGAAGGTACATTGTCTAAACAAAATATTGCATATCAATATCAACAGATACTTGTCAACTATTTTCATTTTAAATGTGATGGAGATAAATGTATATTATTTATATCGTTATTAAAATATATTTCTATGACTATTGTTAGGAAAAACGTAAGGATAAATATGATAAACAGTTATGAACCAAGTTCTCAGGTTGTCAAAATTTTAGTAGATGCATTTATTACTATTGGAAAGAAATCACATTCAAAGGATTGCAATGTAGCTCGTAGTGTGTTTTCACAATCAATCGTGAACAAACTCACCAAGGCCCTTGGACTTCTTAATCCTACATCCAAACTTGCAGTATTGGATATCAAAGCACTCCATAGGTATTGCTCTAGAAGAGAACAACTTGACTCTGGTCAAACAGATGTCTGGTCCTTCATTGGTAGGTTTCCACGCTCCGATATGAAGCTTATTGATGTGGTAAAGGGACTCGTCTAAGAGTTTTGGCATGACAATACTAGACCTTCATCCAACCAAATAAATTTACTAAAATTGAGAAGTTGTTCAAGGGATCGTGGGCCTCACATTAAACATTTTATTGACATGAAACAAACAGAATTATATGAGATATTTAGGCATGAACACAATGATCTCAACTTGGGCCAAAGATATTTCGAGAAATGCAAACCATGTTATGCTAAAAAAAACAGAACTCGTAACACATGTTCTTGTCGATATCACATTGAGTACAGTTATTATTATGAAACATATATACATATATTGCATGTATTGCAAAACACTATTGTGCAGGAATGCTCAAATGCATTGCCACCGACATCATCTAGAGACCTTATCCATATAATTTTGTGTAGAAGGACAGAAGGTTGCACATTTTATCAAAGACCTTGCTTAGATGAGACATGCCCAAGGTGTGGTGGAATGGAATTTTTGGACAAATGCATACATGTCACCGATGAGCATGAACTTGGGAGACATGAAGTGAACTTGCAGTGATTCAAATATGTCACATATGATATCGGTGGAGGGAATGAAAGAAAAAAAATACAATTGGTCATCTCTTAGGTTAGTAACGAGCTCTTGAATAATATTTTTTCTTCATGTATTGCTACTTCATATATGCACAACCTATTGATCTGTACATCTTTATTGTTGATCTACCAGGTATTGGTTTTCAAATTCATGGAGGAATTATTTGAAAAGACACAACAATATGTAAAGCATGTACATGTTTCCCATTGGAAAGATGACAAGTTTAGAACATGCATGGATACATTTTCTATTGGAAAAATATTATCAGTGGTCGTTTTTGCAGAAAATTACACTCTTCAACCAAAGAATGAGATTCAGAGTCAATATTATCACTCAGACCAGGTTAGCATAATGGTACATATCACCTATAGAGATGGGGGAGATAGTACTAAAGAGGAAAGGGTTATATTGAAGGAGTATCACTTTTACATAAGTGATGACATGTGTGATGACTTGGATTTTGTACAACATAGCTTTCAATTGTTCTACAATCACCTGGAGGATAACAATATATAGATGGAGCAACATTGGATTTGGTCTTATGGTTGTGCCGAGAAATTCAAAAATTCCTGTGTCTTCCAATGGTTGTGTATTCTCCACAAGAGACGCAAGGTGTCACATATTTGGAACTATTTTGAGACCAAAAATGGAAAATGGGAACATCATGGAGTAGGTGCATGCATCAAGACTCCATTATGTAGGAAAGAGATGAAATTCACAACTATTTCGCTCATCCGAGATGCAAAGACCATTGTTGCATGGTGTTCATTAGTGACAGGGCATGGAGCTAGAAGGAAAGAAGACCAATTATCTCAAAAAGCACATGTACATAGATATTTTTGGGAGGTGCTTGATGTAGATTGATCACACCTATATGAGTTCAAGACCATCCAAGAAACTCGTGCATTCCATTTAGTTAGAACGTCAAACAATGCTATAGTTGAAATGTGGACTAGGAAACTCCCTTGTTATTGTTATGCATGTATCAGTGGTAAATGGGACAACTGTGAATCCACATATTGGGTTGACAGTTGGGATCATCTATTAATCCCCAATGGTCGACAAATAACTGTAAAATTATCCCAATTGGAGGAGGGCGAGTCGAGTATTTCTAATAACTGTGACCACATTTCAGATTTCATACAACCAGGTTTGACTATTATGTTGATAGCTTTGAAATGTTTGATGACTCGTTGTGTTTATTTAGTTGACTCCTAGGTCTGCACTTTATTTTATGCGGGGCACATATATGCATTGTTTTCCCTAAGAGGAAATGAATGGAACACTGACTACTAGCTGGAACATTTCTTGGATGGGAAGCCAACCCTCATTGTCTTATTAAGCAACTCCGAGGGAAATGATTTTCTAATTGGGTCGATGGTTAAAAAAGGATAATATTTGACAAAGGTTTACCACACATGAAAGAAAAAAGGTTATGTATTTGAATATTATAGACCAGGTCAAATTCTATACCATTATACAAACTTAGCTATTGGCGCAAACCTCTAGATACAGACAATGCGAAGCAAGAACTCATCAAAGTCATGATACTTGTTTCCTTACTCCGAGCACGAGAGGCTAAAGGATACTGTTTCTATTAGAGGTGATCTCAATGGTCTAGTCGAATGAGCACAAGTAGGTAGTCAGGTATGTGGTAGTCAGATATTTTGGTTTCATGGTCTCGTTGATTATTTATAGCTTGATAGATTAAGCGCTTGATAGATTGATAAATTGAATAGACTTCTACAACTTGGTAAATTGTACTTGAGCTTCATCATGAATTTGTTGTATTATATTGATACTTACATGAATCAGGTCGTATAGGACAAGACCATTATCTATCACTCTATCTGGTATATGTCTATTGCATTTGGATTGAATCTCGAAGTTGATCCTATAAGGACATCTCCTTGAATATGATAATTATCTCCTTGAATCCAATAATTTTCTTCTCCAACGGAGTCATGTAGTTATTGAGTGGTAATCCTATACTAATAGCCATTTCCAATCCTATCTTACAAACCCTATAGCCAATCCAAGTAACTCTAATTTGCACCATAAACCATAGTTTGCATTCTAAATCATAGAAACCATAGTTTTCTCAATAAGGGAATGTCATTTTTTTGCACATAGGGGTCAGCTTCGCATAATCCCTAACCATGAAAGTGTGGATAGCATTCCCACATGGATCCTTCCTAAACATGCTTGCATGAATCACCGACACCTGGTTTTGATGCATGGTTTCCATTCTATGACCCAAGTAGGGATTCAGCATGTGTCCTTGAAATCCTGTAGGAGGTGGGATTCAATGTGCCATAGAATGATGGTCATGGCTCTGATCGATGAAACACCAACTCTTTTGGACTCAAGACATCGAGATAGTTCTACGGATTTCCCTCTACTCTGGGTCCATGGATAAGGGATAATTTTTTAGGTCAATTTTGGAAACTAGGGTTTTTCTCGCTAATGGAATGTCAAAGTTTTGCACATAGGTGTCAACTTTGAATATTCCTCATCTATGAATGTGTGGCTAGTGTTCCCACATATAAACTTCCTAAAAACACTTTCATGACCCACCAAAACCCCATTTTGATGCACGGTTGTCATTCTATGCCTTGGGTAGGGATTCAACAGGTGTCCCTGAAATCCTATAGGAGGAGGGCTTCAATGTGCCATAGAATGATGGTAGTTGATCGGATCAGTGAACTGTCAAGTCCATTGGATTTAGTTCATCGGTATAATGCTAGGGGTGTCCCTCTACTCTGGGTCCATGGACAACGTATATATTTTTAAGTGAATTTTGGAATCTAGGGTTTTGGTTGATAAGGGAATGTGAAATTTTTGCACATAGGGGTCAGCTTTGAAAATTACTTGATCGTGAATATGTGGCTAGCATTACCACATGTAATTTGCATAAAAAAATTTGCATGACCCACTAGAATCCAATTTAGATGCACGATTTACATTCTATACCTCAGGTAGGGATTCAACAGGTGTCCCTGAAAGCCTATAGAAGGTGGGCTTCAACGTTCCATAGAATGATGGCCATCGCTCAAATAAATGAATTTTTGACTCTGTTGGATTCAAGACATCAGGATAGTGCTAGGTTTGGCCCTCTACTTTGGGCCCATGGACAAGGGATCTTGTTTTAGGTCAATTTTGGAAACTAGGGTTTTTCTCACTAAGGGAATGTGAAATTTTTGCACATAGGAGTCATCTTTGTATATTAGTCGACCGTGAACATGTGGCTAGAATTCCCACATGGAACCTTCCTAAAAATAATTGAATGACCCACCAAACCCTCATTTTGATTCATGGTTTCCATTCTATGCCCTAGGTAGGGATTCAACAGGTGTCCCTGAAATCATGTAGGAGGTAGTATTTAACGTTCCATAGAATGATGGTTGTGGCTCGGATAGATGAACCATCGACTCTATTGAATTTAAAAACATAAGGATAGTGTTAGGGTGGCCCTCTAATTTGGGTCCATGGACGAGGGATACTATTTTAGGTCAATTTTGGAAACTAGGGTTTTTCTTAGTAAGGGAATGTCCAATTTTTGCACATAGGGGTAAACTTTTCATATTCCTCAACCATGAATGTGTGACTAGCATTCCCACATGGAGACTACCTAAAAAAACTTTCATGACCCACTGTAACCTCGTTTTGATACATAGTTTCCATTCTATGCCTCGGGTAGGGATTCAACAGGTGTCCCTGAAAGCCTGTAGGAGGTGGGATTCAAACTTCCATAGAATTATGGTCATGGCTCAGATCGACAAACCATCAATTTCGTTGCATTCAATACATTGAGATAGTGCTAGGGGTGGCCCTCTACTCTAGGTTCATGGACAAGGGATCATGTTTTAGGTCAATTTTGGAAACTAGGGTTTCATTGAGTAAGGGAATGTTAAATTTTTGCACATAGGGGTCAACTTTGCATATTACTTGACCGTGAATGTGTGGCTAGTGTTCCCACATGGAACCTACCTAAAAAATCTTGTATGAACCACCAAAACCCCATTTTGATGCACAGTTTCCATTCTATGCCCCGGGTAGGGATTCAATAAGTGTCCTTGAAAGCCGGTAGGAGGTGGGATTCAATGTGCCATAGAGTGACTATGTGACTCTGTTGGATTCAAGACATTGGTATAGTACTAAGGGTGGCCCTCTACTCTAGGTCCATGGAGAAGGGATCATGTCTTAGGTAAACTTTGGAAACTAGGGTTTTGCTTAGTAAGGGAATGCCAAATTTTTGCACATAGGGATCAACTTTGAAAATTCCTCGACTATGATCATGTGGCTAGCATGCCCACATGGAACCTCCATAAACACCCTTTCATGACACACTAGAACCCCTCTTTGATGCATGGTTTCCATTCTATGCCCCAGGTAGGGATTCTTTGTTTGTGTTTTAATCAAGGTGAAAGGAGTTGTCAATCTGTATGTGGATGTGAATTGATATCAAGATCTCATATCATTCATGAGACCAGAAATTCCAACTAAGTTTGTTTCCATAGTAATTTATCTTGGTCATCCGATATATGTGAGAATTTGTATGATGAAATGTAGGAGAAGACAATGCCGTTACGTCAGTAACCATGTAATGGAATGTGTTTATGCTTAGAAACAAGTGTCCAACCTATTACGACATTATTACAAAATATTTATCTTCAAACTATGAATGTTTTGAATAATGTTCCATAAACATAAATTTATAAAACGAGATTCAGAATAGTACTTATACAATCAGTTTAAACTATAATAAAATCACACATCATTTTCATCTCTTCCAAAGTTGTTCCTCGAGGCCATTCATCAAATGCCATGTACATTAAAAAAATGATAAAATAATGCATAGGATATACATAATTTACAGGATATAATCAAAGCCATTATTTTGAATTAACCTTATAATCATATACTTTTAGGTTTGATGTGTATCCCATATATTCATTAGATGAAAGACATCATGCCAAACACCAATTTCATTTATCTAGACCACATAGGTGCATCACTTATGTGTGTCAACTTTGTGCATCCTTTAGAAGTTTGTTAAGTTGTTATGTTGGTAAGGTGATTTTGTATTCCACTTAATTGGATTATTTTCTTAGTTGTGTTGAGTGCTTATGTGTGTTACGTATGTTCCATCTTTATGAATACAATTTGACATTGTATATGCAATTGGATCATGGTAAAAACAATTGAAATGTACGTTTTGGTCATTACGTAATATTGTAATTGTGCATTGTTCTAAAATTTATAAATGATATCTCCATGCAATCGTAAAATCTATCAAAAATTGGGAACATTACACAGAAAAATTATTCGCCATACTTGTATAATCAGACTTCAAAGACTAAACCATGAATATCTCAAGAGCCTTGATATGAAATATTTTTTATATCATGAAAGTTATAATACAAAATAGAAGGCCCTTATATGTCCTGTCAATGTACATGTATCAAAAAAATCTTTGATGTACATGCTGTAATGTCCCCTTTTAGGAAATTTTATCAAAATACCAATTCTTCAATTATTTCACAATGTACTCAAATTCAACGTCCTACAACTCTAGTTAAATGGATTCAATTGATCCCAAAATTCCTCTAATTGCTTTCAAAATTGGTGAGGAAGGTACTGAGGGGTTATGGGAAATATTAGCACATCTATAAGACATATAATCAACTAATATACTCAACCATGGTCTGCAATTTTCAAGGGAAGAAGTTTCAGGACAAGACTAATCAATTCGGGAGATGGAAATCCCCCCTGAGTCCTGGAACAAATCTCTTCACAACATTATACACCCTTCACTAATGGTGGGTATGATACTTGGATCTGTTATCAAACATTAATTAAAGTATATTTTTATCATCATATGTGTTTTTGGGTTCGAATAGGTATCCAAGGGAACTCCATGAATTTACTAGTAATTTTGAGGTTCCAACCTCGAATGGTAGATGACTCCAAATAGCTCCAAATGCTCTCGAATTGTACCAGAAGGTGTATGAGTTATATAATAATTTAATTATAATTTTTAGGGGTGTATTATGGCCTTCCAATTACTTCTACAAGTCTATATCAAATTCTGAATAAGATATATGCTTTAACTAGCAATTTTGGGGTTAAAATCCCTCTTGGGTAATTGCCGGAATGGCTTTCCAAATGTACAATAAATCACTCAAATTCTCAAATTGAAGCAGGGAGTTTTTATAATATATTATAATAGACTCATATTCATAACCAATCAAACTCCCATGTATTTTATCACTTCCTTCAATTAGATATAAAAAACTAGTTTTGGACCCTTGGGGAAACGAGATGTAGTTTGGTCCAAATGATATGAAATTTGACCCAATGGAAACAAATTTTCAGTTACTGAACATGATACCCATAGGATACATTAATTACAGTTCATTCATTTATAATTCATCAATGGTATACACATATATTCGATTCCATCAATATTGCAAGAGTTTACAACAAGGTATTGGGGAAATGGCACTGTTTCTTCAATATTGGACAATAATATATGAGATATATTGGTATTTCGACCTGAGAGATTTATTAAATTGAATTAAATATAATTTACATCATAATACAAAATACTGTAGCAATAGAATCTCCCTCAAAGAGATGAATATATCGCCAAGTGCGCCTCACTCCATAGAGCTAAAATATGGTGAGAAAATTTGAGATGAATGGAAGAACAAGCTGATATTGAGATGTCCATGAGTTTCATATAGCTTGAAACTGTAAATTATGAATCCATTTAATATCCTTTAAATACCTGAGTGGCATCTCCAAATCACCAATTAGGATGTGAATATTTCACCCGCGAAATTGGTTAAGGAAAGGAACTAGTCATCCACTAGCTCTCTCTTCACAAACCCAAATTCATCAAATGATCAAAAATATTATTCTCATGGATGATCCCTGTATTTTATAAAACATTATTGGTCTTCTAAGGTTCCAAATCGATACATAAATGAAAGCCAAGTAGAATTGGTGTGGCTTCTCACGCTATGCCACGTGGCCTCTCCCTTCACCTTCCCTCTTCTCCCAAATTTGAGTAGGAGCCTCTTGGCCTTCTCCAACTCCAAAATTCGAACTCTAAGATGCTCTATTCAGGCCTGAAATTTCATTATGTCAGTATTTTAGCCTTTATATATGACTTCTGTCATAGCTGTCATAGAATCTCCATCATTGGTGTCATAGATGTCATAAATGTAAGGGGAATCTAGCCAAGTGTCCATGAAATTCCGATTTGTCTCTTCCTCTCCCATGTAAGTTACAATTCATCTCAAATTCGACCTATGAATTATATGGAAAATTATATTAACCTCATAATCCATCCCAAAACATTAGGCTTACCATAGAGGAGGATGCCATTTAACATAGGTGTTGTAGCTTGTGTGGGCCCCATAGTTTCCATGTGTATACATGCTCCATTGCCACTTCAATTTTCTCTTGTATATATTTAAAAATATAAATTATTAAATATTTATACTCTTTTAATTTCTAAACATCATTTATTATCCCCCTTATTCCAAATGTCCAAGCTTCCACCCCCAACCTAGGAAACTAGTGATTTTCCTCCTTGGCAATTATTTGACTTTTAGCATCCATTTGACAAATTTCATGAATATTTCAAATTTTATTTGGCCATTGTGACCCAATGCAAATTTGGGACATCAAAAATCCTCCCTTCCCAATATTTCTTGTCCTCAAGCAATTTCAAACATGGTTGTTTAAGAACCTACTTTCTATATGATTCTTTAAAATTGCCACTGAGCTACCCACTTTGAGTCTTTGAGATTCCATGAATATTTTAGGGAGGAACCACCATGCTTGATTCTGCACTACTATCATTAAAAAAACCTTATTACGTTTGGACACCATCTCCCATATTGCTTGTTTCATGAATAATTTGGAATCAATGGGACTAAAAACTATCTGAGGGTCACATTGCTTGCATTTAACTCCATCAATTAAGAGTGCTCTCCAACTCATACCATTAGGAAAGAGAATTCTTGCATCCCATTTTCTTGTATTAATTCTTCCAAAAATCATGAGTACATAATATATATCATCAAAGTACATAACAACATAATAAAAAGATACATCAAGGAGGTGCCTCATCAAAAAATAATGAAAGTCATTATACCTCCAAGTGAGTAGACTACCATTTCCAAGTGCATACATGCTTCAAGTGACCAATCAAATATTCTCCAATGACATAGGTGAGGATCCCATGTCCTATAATGCTGCTATCAAAGAATTTAATATGCATCAAAATAATAATCAGCCATTTGTTCTTTCATCGAATAAGTGAATTAAGAACCTCCACCAAAATATGAACCAAATAAGGAGCACATAAAACATGAAGACTTCAAGTGGATCAAGGAAGTCTCATCAATACACCCATGAATATGTATATCATCATGAAATAACATAGGATTTTGCTGCTGATAATAGTGTTCCTTAACCATATCCCTCTTCACCTAAGTGTCATATAAAGTTCCTCCAACATCAAATGAACCAAGTGTTGAGAAATAAAAACCATGAGTCTTCAAGTGACTCAAATGCAGATCATAGGTGAATCCATGTAGATGTGCATCATCATAAAGTAACAAATTATGCTGGTGAAAATGTGAATGAGAGTTTTCTCCAGCCATGTCATCATAAAAAGTAAATATAGGACTTTCATACTCCTCATGTGGCACCATCAAAAAGAACCCTTTCACCCATACTTCATTGAGACTAATGCTGCAAAACATGGAATTGTAGGATGTAGGAGAATGAACTAACTCATCCAAATGATCAAAAAGTGCAGAATTTTCATCATGGTAAGGATACATATGGTTAGTATCATTAAGCTCCTTCAAAAGTGTGAAACCTTTGTCATATATTGGTTCCAATGTAGAGGAATCATGCTCTAGTTTAAAATTTTCATAACCTTCATCAAGAGACAATTCAAGTTCCTCTTCCACCACATCAAGTGTTTGGATCTCTTTAATTTCATCTTCAAACACAGAAATTACATTAAAATTTCCAAATTTCTCATGATCCACCATGTCATGAGAATCCTCAAAACAATCTACCATTTGCCAATCTGAAACATAGGAGGAAAAACAAGTGTTTTTCAACTTTTCAAGAAGTTGCTCATTTTAAATTATGAGCTTATGAATAACTTTGTTATTCTTCAAGTAGGATTCATGTAACCATTCAATAAGCTTAGTGAAATTTTTTATATCAAAAATCAAAGACACTAATATACCTTTGATGTTGCACATTGGTATTTGAATCTTCTCCATGTATTCAAGGAAGGATGGCTCCCCCAAGGAAGTAGCTCTCCAACAAGAATTTGATACCAATGGTCCAGTGTGATGGAGTATGATAAGGGACTCTTGGATATTCTTTTCATTAATCTTTAAGGACCCTTAAGAAAATTATTCTCTTACAAATGAGCCTCCCCATTTTCTTCATTCTTGATTGGACCAACTTCATGAAGCTCAAGTGGTGATGGGGAAGTTGATCTTGTTTCTTCTTCAACTTCTGCAAGGTCTTAATTTTCATATTTAATGGAATTTGGGCTTGCAGAAACACTTTAAAAAGTGATCTCTATTTCACCAACATATATTTGTGAGCACCCATCATTAGTTACTCCTTCATAGTTAAAACATCCATCCATAGATGCCCTTTGGTCCATGTCCGTAGTAGAATTTGTTTCAGAATGATATTCAATAGTTTCAAGGTACTATTTTTCCTTCTCATGTGATGTTTCCTCATATTTTTAAAATTAATTTGGGAATGAATTTATATCATCTTAATGTACTACTTATTCTACTTCACCTATTTCAAAACTAGGTGGTTCATGGGTCTCCTCCTTTTTCTCCTTCAAGCAAACTGATGCATTTTTCCCCTTGGTTTTCTTAAAATTAATATATTTTTCCCAACTTTGGATAGCCAAAAATTTGAATCCTTTCATAATATTATTGGTCATGTCTTAAAATATAGGTTCCATTATTTTTATATTCCCCTTACCAATATACGATGTTCCCTTTTCATCCCTAGTCATAGTTTCTTGTTCAACAAAAGCACTTTCGGTTTCAATATATAATAGTGGTCCCTAAATTATTGTACTCATATATATAACAGCACATCAGGTTCCAATATCATGCTATGATACCACTGTAATTTCCCCTTTTAGTAAATTTTATCAAAATACCAATTCTTCAATTATTTCACAATGTACTCAAATTCAACTTGTTACAACTCTAGTTAAATGGATTCAATTGATCCCAAAATTCCTCCAATTGATTTAAAAATTGGTGAGGAAGGTCCTGATGGGTTATGGGACATATTATAAAATATACTAGACACATAATCAACTGATATACCCAACCATGGTCTTCAATTTGCAAGGGAATAAGTTTCGGGACAAAACTAGTCAACTTGGGAGGTGGAAATCCCCCCTGGGTCCTGGAACAAATATCTTCACAACACTATACAACATTCACTAATGGTGGGTATTATACTTTTATATGTTACCATACATTAATTAAATTAAATTTTTAAGCATAATATGTGGTTTTTTGGTTGAATAGGTATCCAAGGGAACTCCATGAATTTACTAGTAATTTTGAGGTTCCAGCCCCGAATGGTAGATGGCTCCAAATAGCTCCAAATGCTCTTGAATTGTACCAGACGGTGTATGAGTGATATAATAACATAATTATAATTTTCATGGGTGTATTATTTACTTCCAATTACTTTTGAAATTCTATATCGAATTCTGAATAAGATAGATGCTTTAAGTAGCAATTTTGGGGCTGAAAACCCTCCCGGGTAATTACCGAAATGGCTTCCCAAATGTACAGAAACTCACTCAAATTATAAAATTGAATAAGGTTATGTGTATAATAAATTATAATATACTCATATTCATAACCAATCGAACTCCCATGTATGTTATCATTTCCTTCAATCAGACATAAAAAACTAGTTTTAGACCCTTGGAGAAACGAGATGTAGTTTGGTCCAAATGATATGAAATTTGACCCAATGGCCAAAAATTCTTAGTTAATAAACATGAAAAAAATATGAAACATTAATTACAGTTAATTTATTCATAAATCATCTATGTTTCACACATATATTTGATTCCATCAAGATTGCAAGACTTTACAACAAGGTATTGGGGAAATGACACTGTTTCTTCATATTGGACAATAATACATGAGATATCTTGGCCTTTCAAACTGAGAGATTTATGAAATTTAAATAAATAGGATTTAAATAATAATACAAAATAATGTATCAATGTAATCTACCTCAAAGAGATGAATATCTCACCAAGTGCGCCTCACTCCATAGAGCTGAAATATGGTGAGAAAACTTGAGATGTCCATGAGATTCCTATAGCTTGAACCTGTAAATTATGACTCCATTTAATATCCTTGAAATAATTTATTTTCCTCTCCAAATCACCAATTAGTATGGGAATCTTTCACCCTCGAAATTGGTTAAGGCAAGGAACTAGTCATCCACTAGCTCTCTCTTCACAAACCAAAATTCATCAAATGCTAAAAAAGCTTCTTCTCATGGCTGATACCTGTATTTTATAAAACATTATTGGTATTATAATGTTCCAAATCAATCCATAAACCAAATCCAAGTCTAATTGGTTTGGCTGCTCAAGCTATTCCATGTGGCCTCTCTCTTCACCTTCCCTCTTCTCCCAAATTTGAGTAGGAGCATCTTGGCCTTCTCCAACTCCCAAATTAGACCTCTAAGATGCTCTATTAATGCCTCACATGTAATTATGTCAGTATTTCATCCTTCATATATGAATTGTGTCATAACTGTCATAGAATCTCCGTCATTGGTGTCATAAATGTAAGGGGAATCTAGCCAAGTGTCCATGAAACTCCCATTTGGCTTTTCCTCTCACATGTAAGTTACAATTCATCCAAAAATTATACCTATGAAGTATATGGAAAATTATATTAACCTCATAATCGATCCCAAAACATTAGTATTCAGATAGATTCAAAATTACAAGAGGAGGATGCCATTTAACATAGGAATTCTAGCTTGTGTGGGCCCTATAGTCTCCATGTGTCTCCATGATCCATTGCCAATTCAATTTTCTATTGTATTTATTTAATAAGATACATTATTAAATATTTATCCTCTTCTAATCTCTAAAGATCATTTATTATCGCCCTTATTTCAAATCTCCAAGCTTCCACCCCCAACCTAGGAAACTAGTGATTTTCCTCCTTGGCAATTATTTGACTTTTAGCATCCATTTGAAAACTTTGATGAATATGGAAAATGTGATTTGGAAATTGTGACCCAATGAAACATTTGGGACATTACACATGAAAAAAAAAGTACATCTCTTGCAATTGCAAATCAATGACAATATTTCTTAATCAGGTAACTGAACTAGTATTGTCCAGTAATAACAAAGTTTGAAATTTTAAAATATGACTCAATTGTACATCAAACAAACACTCACTGCATCCAATTGGGGTATAGATGAATTTAGTGTCCTCCTCCTTGCAGAGATTCTCCCCGCAATTATTTTCTGCGAATAAAACAAAAATATGTCAATTATCTCAACAATTATCAACATGTACATGAATGAGAAAGTACAAATCAATTATGGAAAAACTAAACATCTCACCGAAAAAATTTGTTTCTCAGAATGAGAATGGATTTATTCAATAGCAAGAGGATCCATAGGTTGAACATCAACCTCGATCACATGCACTAATGGACTAGGGTGTAGCTACATTCACCAAATGATAAAATAGTTAGACATTGTGCATGTCCATAGGCAATACAAATGAACTGTACAATTACAAATATTCAAGTAGATGTACCTCTGTGTGAATTATCCCTATTGTATATGCAGCATCAACAACCCCACTAAGGTCTATAATGAATGAATCTACATCCTGATGTTATAAACATGTGAAAATAACATTAAGAAAAACCAGATGTGAAGTGAATTCAAAGCTAACCAGCAACTTCTATTGGAAGTGTGTACATTACCGTGCGATGAGTAGGTTGATCATCATGGACACCCGCTCTTTTCAAGGAAGAGGGTCAGGTGGTGTAAACAACCCGCTTATCTATGTTTGTTCTATGGGGAGATCCAAACCAAAGAGGCAGTGAAGGGATTTGCGATGATGTCTAGAGTCATAATGTGTTACCATAGTTAGACATGTACTTGAATGGATGGAAAAATATGTACTGAAAAACTAACACGTTGTAATATACTTACCCCTTCATGGGACATATCTCCCCCATGGGAGGGACTGCTTCCAGCAATTTATTGCCACTCTTCAAATCCAGATAGCATCTGCAAGTTTAAAAATTGTAAATATTAGCAATCTATAAAGGAGTGTACAGTAAGAAATTTAAATAATTCAAACAAGATTCAATCATTAACCATGTACTTACATTATTCAGGTAATCATAAATTCCACCTAAGAGTATTTTACTGAGATCAGTGTCTCCAACATTTGGTTCTAAATGGGGTTCATGCAACTTCAAAAGTTGTAAATATTAGACAATTTAACAAATTAATCAAGACTAACACATGCATTAACAAAATGATATGTATTAAAAAAATGAAACATGTTTAAATATTACCTCGGTGCTGGTTGTTTGGGCCTCGAATACAACCACACCGGGTGCACTAACACCCCCATGAGAGGCATAAATCTCATGCAATAGTAAACATTGCATATATTAGGAATCTTTTAATTTGTGTACAATATGGAAAAATTTAAAATTGAATAACAATAGAGTTTTAATAATGTCCTTACCTAACCATCAGTCATCGTAGAGGTACCATGTCTTCGTCAAGGACCATAACAGGATTGACCACACATTGTGCACATGTGTGGCTCGCTCTAAGGCACATGGGATTCCGGTATATCCCCACCAATAGATGATCCTCTACCACCGGAAGCTAGTAGTTATACCCCAGTAGAGGAATAGGACCCTTCTTGGTCAATATTTATCGTGTGCCAAGAGACCATATCAGCTAGAGTCATAAATGCCTCCTATGTCTGGGAAACCATATTATGTGGACGAGGGATGTCTGCCCTTAGTAGCTGGGCATGGGGTGCAGGTATCTGTCGATTGGCATCTCTATCCCTAGAATTGGGTCAATTTTGAGGCATCCCTCTACCAACACCCTAGAATCCCAACATGTCAAAATAGTTGACATGTTTCCCCATAACAAACTCTACATACAACGTTTGGAGGAAGTACAACGGTACATCCCTAATGTTGTGCGGGGGAATGTCAAAAACCATGTACCATCTATCCATCCAATTGTATATAATGGGTGGAAAGGTGCACCACTCAATTGAAATATGTGTCCCGATGCTCTCTGAAATGAAATCCGTTGTAGGCACTCTAAACAATGTATAAATGTGCTCTTTGGTTATTTTTTATCTTCTTTATCTCATTGTAGCTCAAACCATCAACATATTCTTGTCTTTTTCTTTCCCTGTAGTATGCAATGCTATATAAAGCATCGTTTGATCTGGATATTGTATCAACTATTGTTAGCAATGAGTCTGACAAGGTGCGGCCGAGCTCCTCTGCACCCCTCCAAGAAAAACCATTCTCTCTAATATGCCCAATAACCCTCAATATCTTGGCATTGTGGTCCATAACAGCCACTAAAATCATAAATACAAATAAAATATCATTAGAAAAATAATGACATGATATAATGACATCTCTAAGCAATTAAAAGTGTAAAACTAATGTCTGAGAAATAACAACATAAACTAAATCTATTATTTAAATTTTAAAATTGATCTTGAATTTTACAGTAAAGAATAAACATTTAACTTTTTTTTAATTTTAAATTTATGTCCTAAATTCAAGTATTAATTCCAATTTCCATATGCATGTGTACATAAAATGTGCTATGTGCATATGTTGATTGGGAAGCTCCTCTAGATTATTCTAAGTCTTGGATTATGAAGTCTCATCGAAATTGTGAGGTGCTAACTAATTCCCTTGTAGGACCAGCTCCCAGATTGCGGGTAGGGGCAAAGTACAGAGCCTAGAAGAGGCGGCATAATCTGCTATTGATGACTAAAATCCTAGTATAGGCAATGATTTTGTTAGATATGTAATTATTTGTTGTAGTGTGATGGTTTTTGGACTGCAAATTCTATTTAGCATATCTTTGTTTATATGTAATTTGGGCCATGCATGGATTTCACTTGATGTTATTTTAGTTCTATGCACTCTTTCTATATACCCATGAGAGACTAAATGCATAATTGTGTATAGTGGCTTTTATCGTTGCAAGGCTTCCACTGGATTCTATCTTGTATGATAGTATGTGATTGGGATGTAATCAAACACATCAACCTCCCTATGTATCTTGATGTTCATAGAGCCTATTGTTGAACTTCGTTGTCTTGACCTTAACCAAAAATTACCCTTCAGTCAAGAGGAAATTTCATCAAAACTATAAGGTGTTTATTGATGTTCTTGGACGACCAACTTCAATTTTTGGATATAGGCAAGGGACTTACCATGTTTACTTATGTATTTTAGGGAAGATATGAACTCTACTTGATTTTTTTTAGTTGTATGCAATTTTGCAATATAATTGACAAACATTGCATATTTTTTAATTTTGGTTTCAATTCATAATGATGCTTGCAAATATACATATCCAAATAGTGAATTTCATCTTTTATTATGAGTTAATTGGGCTTTTGGTTTACATTGGGAATTTAAATTACTTATGCAAACTTGCAATGTGCTTAACAAAATTTTCATATTTGTGAATTTTGGTATGGATTCACAAGGATGCTTGTGAATATGCATATGGAAATAGTGAAATTGACTTGTTTTTTATGAGTTAATTGGGGTTTTGGTTTCCATTGGGCATGTGAATTTTGGGTATGAATTTTGGTAAATAGTCAAAATTATTTCATTTTTATGATTAAATTGGGGTTTTGGTTTTCATGGGACATGTAAATTCCACTGGGGTTTTGGTTTCCATTGGCCATGTAAATTCCGTTGGGGTTTTGGTTTCCATTGGCCAAGTAAATTCCATTGGGATTTTTGTTTCCATTGGCTATATAAATTAAAATATTTTGGTTTCATTTCAAATTAGGGCAATGAAAATAATGAATATATGGTAAATAGCATGAGAGGATTTGAAGAAAATACCTCACAAAGAAGAGGTTGATCCCAAGGTTGAGTTTGTTTCCTTTTTCTAACCCAAAATGCGTTCTCCCTCACTCATTTTGGTCCGTCGAAGCTCCAATCAATGCGATGTTGTGGCAAAAATGACGACCTCGGACTATTTTAACCTTAAAATAGGTTTCAGTAAATGCGCGCATGTTTTTCAAAGTAAAACAAGAGCACAATTTGTATTAATAAAATGGGGGCACATTTTTGTGTATTATCCTAATTGTCATGCATGTTGGTAGCCTTGGGACTATGCTTGGTAGGGTCAGTATTGCTTGGGATGATTTCTATTTTATGGATCAAGAGTGATTGACTTCACTTTATCATTGCATATAAAGGTCCCTCAACTTTGTGCACTCACCCGTACATATGTATGTATTAAAAACATTTAATATAATATATTCTTTCACCGTAAAATTTAGGTTAGCATATTATTTATATATTAAATATTGTATTAAATTAATTTTCAAATGTAATTGTTTCTATAAGATACGAAATAAATATGACTAGAAAATATCCATCTTTTGGATATGATAAGGCCCATAGGTATTATAAAAATGACTAGCATAAGTGTTCTGAATCTCCATCGAGAAGGGGGAATTTCCATGCCATGTCATCTACTAGATGATATGAAATTTACTATATCTAGTCTTCAAAAAATAATAATTGGAGATGAAGACAAAATTTAAACATAAAACGCGATATTAAAAATATTTTAAAAATTTAAACATAGAACTAGAGTGCTTTCTTACGTTAAAAATTTATGTGCAAAATACTTGAACTCCTACAAAAATAAATTTTATTGAATTAATAATTTTGAGTTTGATTGAATAAAGTATATAAAAGGAAATGGTATTTATATACAAATAACAAATCCTAATTCTTGAACATGGATAAACACTTATCGTTTAACAACCACCAATGGAGAGTTTGAAACTAATGGATATTATCCCCCTGTATATGTGTAAACATAAGATTAAAAAAAATAGTGTGATACACCAAAAGAGAAGAAATAATTATTCAATGTTAGTAAACATACATAAACAAATTTTTCAATTCAAGTTCAGGTTCATGGACACCCATACCCTACGCACGTAGATGACAACATTCCATTTCGTCATTTTTAATAGTTTGTCTTTCTTGGTGGAAGTGTTTGGTTTGTGTGTCACCATGAAAGACCATTAATGCTCATGCCTTGAAAATTTTTGGAGGCTGAAAATTAATGGAGGCTGTGAAATCGAGTACATTGTTTAGCTATCTTGATACAAAATACGTGAACTTGCGAAACTTTAACTGATTGTCGAGAGGGTCAAATGACAACGGTTTTCTTTAAAAAAAATGAACACTACTAGTATGATGAGATGAACACAATGACACCAACTTCAATACATGACGATGACCAAAGGGAAAGACAACAAATATTCAATACTCAATCCAATAGTTGATATAATATGATGACACACATGTTGTAATTAATTGGTGAATTTGTCGAAGGGACAATACAAAAACATAAATGGTGAAATAATAAATGGACACGAGAAACACATTCTCATGATCAATTTCTATAAGACTACATACAAGGACATTAACATAAGCGGTAAAAATGATCTATTTCATGTCCATAATTATAATGGTGCTGGTCATTGACATATCATCATGAATAATTTAATGTCTTGTTAGGATGTCGTTATGATCGTGTCTCACTAGGACGGCATCATGATCAAACATAACACTAATATTTTGGTGTCGATTAAATTTCAAAACTATGACACATGACGAGGTCTAAAATTTATTAAATTTTAACACTACGAATGGATTCAAAGACCCTCTATCTCTAAATACATATCCAGAGTTAAAATTCAGTAAATTGTACAAATTCATTGTCAAAATTGTAATTAATTTCCATTGTCGAAGTGACACAACTAAAAATGATTAAATAAGAGATCAATTGCTATATTGTCATTTTTAGTTTAGTTCTTATCTTGTGACCAAATTGGTCACTTTTAGTTTAGTTATTATCCCATGACCATATTGGTCATTTACCTTGGTATTTTTAGTTATTTGACTTTAAATTTATCAATTTTTGTCATTTATCCATTGAAAAAGCTATGGTGACCATTTTTTTTGGTCAATTGGTCACTTATCTCTCATTTTGTACTAGTACAAATACTCTCTGAAGGACTTCCACTCTCAACTTAGACATATCTATAGTGCAACAAGATAGTATTCAACATAAACATACTAGATAAATATAGAAAACAAGATCGTTCTCCTACTTAAATAGTGCAACAACAAAGGAATCAATGGCATGTCAAATATATCAAGACTAAGAAGTTTAAAGAAGGATATTGGAAATCATTAAATTACTTAAGGTTCAAGAAGTTCAAAATAAAGCTGATAACCAAATTTTTAGGCACATACCAAATTGACACATGTTATTACAATGGATTGGTAAAATAAGGACCATTGATGAATATGAGACTCCATTGTTGGTTAATGGCCACTAACTAAAATTGTACAAGGAACCACTCCCCAAATACCAATTCACAAAAAATCACTATAAGAAGCAACTGATGTTGGTGAAGGACATCAATTTAATCATGACCAATTGAAGCAGTGAAAAAAAAGAAAACAAAGAAAAAATAAATTATGTAACTAAAAACTTATTCTGAAGCACTTACAAGACAAAATACTGGTGAAAACCAGTCATGGAACCTATAGTCTAAATAAAATAAAACTAATTGTTGTATATATGATAAATGTTACTTTTTTAGGACATCAATAATAACACAACTCTACATCAATTTCTACTAATGTGCCTGGATTTCCAACTACAACATATTCACCTAGTAATAAAGAATTAACTCTATTCCAATCATTACAAATAAGCCTAACCACTAACAATAGAAAATTGGAATCTAGACACCTACTGCAAACGAGACTAACAACTACTGATAAAAAATTAAAATCTAGTCACCTGCAACAAGTGAATTGGATAACTACTGACGAAAAAACCCAATCCGCACAACTACATCAAGAAAGCATAAATCTACTGATAGAGAATATACATGTAGATTTCCCAACATTCAATTCCACATTTAAACAAATGGTGAATCAATAGGATGAGGTACACACTTTATATCTTATCAATTTTTATTTCTTAATTATGTAAGAAACCTACAACTTAAACAAATCAAGATAATCATTATGTTGAGGCTAGTAGACTACAATTCAATGGGGGTTTGTTTCATCATGAGGAATGAAAGAATAGTAATAAAATAATTCCACATGGTTGTGGTGTCTATGAGTAATATGAATTACATCATTTCTTTCCCATCATAAATCATTAAAAATAATCTATGGAAAATCCATTTTTGTCAGCTGAAAATACTAGTTATGGTTATATCAAGGCCAATTCCCTCCAAAAATAACCATTAACAATGTTAGTATTTTAATGAAAAACATTAAATAATAATTAGTAAGAATAAAACACAATTACAAGAAACCACATAGACACAAGCATTTACCCTACAAAATCCCATGTGGGAAAAAACCAACACCAATGAAGATCTCCATTAACCTGTAAAAAGCCAGCCAACCGGGCCAAGCAAGATAGCCACCTCTCACGTCCAGGTCACTTTACAGTGGAGCCTAGTTAGTGCTTATAAAATCTTCATCACATGCAATACCATGGGACAATACAATGGGATACAAAAAACCATGTTCCCAAAACATGTTCCAAACCTAAACCATGTTTGACTCAATCCCAAGTCAAGTTTAATGCTATCAATCCCCCCTTTAAACTTGAATTGGATTAATCAAAAAATCCCCTCAAATTTTTACTGAGGAATCTCACATACACCCCCTGTCAGCTAGTTATATATCCTAAGTTTACCAGTGAGTTATCATGGGTATGCATGCCTTACCAGGTATTACAACCATATGCCCATTTACATGTAAAATGCTCCATTATTTGTTTTTCCTTTCATGTTTCTTCATGGTGACTACACCATCACCATCCATTGCTTCATCCTCTCTCTTTTACATGCTCTCTTTCTTGTTGGTTATTGCATGCCTTTAGTTCCTGCATATTCATCAGTTTCTCCAATGTTTTAAGTGACTCATCAATGGATAACCCTTCTCTAGCATATCACCGCCATTATCTCCTATGGACACGTTGTTTCTAAATTCCCCACATAGAATGATGTGAGAATCACTTTTCAACAATGGATTCTCCAATATATTAGTGGCTTCCATTTATGATGCTACATTGGCATCTTCCACATGAAACAATTTAATCACTCTTTGTGGATCGACTCTCCTTGTCACCATTTGTCCTTGTGAGTTCTTACTTTTATAGCTCCATTTACCATGGCTTCACATGCACATGATTTGAAATTTTTCTGCAGCCAATGACATGCTCCAAGACATGACCTAAGCGAATGTATCATGATGCATACCGTATCTCACTAATGATCTTCTCCACAAATAAGAGTTCGTGTTAGAGTGCATGGGTCCCAATGCTTGGAATCTCTATAAGGGTGCTCTCTACTTCAATATGCAAATGATTTTATAGAAAATTTTTATCCACACACGAGTTTGACTGTAGACACAACACTCGACCACATCAAACCCTTGTATGCTATCCTTTATTCCTCAACTGCAAATAGTTGAGCAACAAAACAGAGCACTAGATAGTGTCATTCTAAGTAAATTTATTAGCCACGGAAGTCTCAGCTGTAATTCAGAGAACACACGATTTTCTTCTCCATTGATTTCATATTTGATGTCTTAGTCATTTTGTTCAGAATTTTTCTTTGTCAAACTTTGAATGACTTCTCGTCACTCTTCCTAAAACCACCCACTGTTGACTCAAACACCCACATCAGTCGACGGGGGTTTAGCTCTGTCGACAACCTTGGACACAATCTCACTAAGCATCAAAGCATATAGGTTTTACCCTATCCAACAATGCTTACAGAGCAGGCACATTATCACCCAAGATTCTCAAGGGAGTGGATCTTGGAACCATGTTTTTGTAGTGAAAGGAGGACTTGCGTGCTAATCCTATCTTACCACAGTATTACAAAGAGATCAAGGGTTTCAATCACATAACCATTACCACGTAATTATAGATCATTCAACGTCATAACAACATAAAGAAAACATCAACATGTGTCAATTCATTATTCATCATAAAGCTTCACATCATTCACATTAATAGATAAAATTGTGACATGGAACATCAGACAGAATAAAGACACAATTTCCATCATCAAGCATCGCATATATTGTTCAAAAATCACAAAACATCGCTAGTCAAAAGGCACAGAACATAATACAACAGTTGCAACACACAAATCGCAGATCAAACATAAATCGGTATATCTCATGTCCAACCTATCTCTGGTAATCATCTAGTCTACTTCTACATCTATTTATAGGCCTTGCGCCATTACAAAAATCTCCACATTGACCGACTTCCTCACTAACTTGGACAAAAAGTACAAAAATGTGACCAATCCAACTACATGTTGACATCTTCCTCTTGTGCACTGTTCTTGAACCTTTTTTGCTTCCAATAGAGAAATGATCCTCATATCTCATTTTTTGAAAGTTTCCATTCTCTTCTTAAAGTTGATAACCGCTAGGTTATCATTCTCCCAACCTATCCCAAATAATTTTCCTAACATATACCCAATAGTGCAGGAGATTATCCACTTCCATCAACTATGTCAATAACATCGAAGTCAGCATATGACCTTAATACTTCGATTTAAACCATACCTTGCCGATTGGTGATACCTTATCCTAATTTTCCAATCACAACTGCACAGGGGACCAAAGCAATTTTCGTTTCCACATTCTCTCCCATGTTTTTTCATCGGTATGTTTACGTCGGATCTGAGATCAAAGATGACTGTGTCTACATAAAAGTCATTGATTTGAATTCTCATCTTCATTTCTCTTCAAGTCTTCTTCTTATGAACGTAATTTACTAAATAGTTTGGTTGTCCTTCCTATTATCGACCCAACAAGCTGGCTATTTCTGATAATTCTTTGGTATCTTTCACTAGTGACAAACAATATTCTAAGAAATTAACATTCTAAGAAATTTTGCAAGGTTCTACCCTTCTTTGACAATCTCAGTAATGTTGTTACATAAAAATCATGTGGCATTTCATAGATAGGAAACTTACCTATATTTTTGTTTAGTATATCCCTAGCTTCAAGGAATGTTTCCTTTTCCATGTGGACATCAAACAATACTTTTTTGCATGCGGCTAGTCAAATATTTGGTGCACGTGTGTCATCTCCTGTCGTAGAACCTCCCCTTGTCATGACCCCAACATTTATTGGTTGGTTCCTGATCTCAGCATAAATCATCTAGACATTTGGTCCTATATTTTGCTTCAAAGATGGATTCACATTCTGGTTCACATTTTGGTTTTCATTTTAATTTTTGTTTTGGTTCTCTATCTATGGTAGTGGAACATTGTTTGCTTGCTGCTTTGAAATCAAATGTAGGAAATATTCAACGATATGATCTATGGTGCTACAATAAGTACACTACCATTGTAGGTTCATACGGTCCCTTTGATAGTGTCCAAATAATCTGCAATTGTAGCATTGCAAAGGTCCACAACCTCGTCCCATACCTCCCCCATGAAAATATCCTCCATTTTTTCCTCCTCAGAAACCTCGACAAAATCCAAGCTTACAGTTGGTATTGCTGCTGATTAAAATGTTGTGGTGGGTTGAGCAGCATTGAAGCATACTATTGTGTGACTGTTGTTGAGTATACTGCAGTTACTGCTACCATTAAGGAACAAACTGTGGTTGTTGTGGAAAAAATTGTGACTGCAGTTGTACCAACTATGGTTGCGGTAGCGGTCTCTCGACTGATTTATGCTCATCTGCTTTGATGAAATATGTATCCATGGTTCTCTCTTGGTGAAAATCATATGCTCTACAATACTTTTCTTCATGTCCAACAGAATGACAAAATCTACAAAATAAATTCACAGCTTTTGATACTACCTTTTAGAGATATATGCATTCCTCATGCCGATCTCCTCTAGTTTGGTAGATGCGACACCATGGAAATCCTCCTTGACTTAGAAGTTTCAGGGCTCCTTCTTGTATGTACTCGCGAAATTCTGGGAACTAATCCTCATGATGTCCTTCTTTTGGTCACCTAGTACACCATACTTCATCACAAACTTCTCGTCCCTTCTTGATGTCTTGTAGCTAAATGGTGAGGTTGGCCAATTGCGACTGAATTTGGTTCATGCTAGCTCTCATTTCCCTAGCTAGTGAAGCCTCCATATTCATTGTAATCTCCAAATATTTGACCTCTGTCACAATCTTTTGTTGCATTAAGGGCATATGAATATGTGGTACCAATGTTGCGATAAACCAATCTTTATGTTAGACGTCCCTCATTCCAAAGCTAACTTTGGAAATCAGTGTTTTGAACCTTTAATCAAAATCCCATACTGACTCGTTCGGATACTATTTTATCTCCTTCATCTCGGTGATATACTGTGCCTCAGATTTTGGATTCCTGAATTCCTCAAGAAGTCCTTATTGGATCTATCCCAGGGTCTTAAAAGTTTTCTTGACGACACCTGGAAAAACTTCATGTACCAGTCCAATATGTGACCATGAAAGTTTGTCACTAATTTTCCTTTCTTTATGTCCCCATCCCATACTTGCTTGAAATTCCATATGAATTCGCATAAAAAACAACATTTTTCGAAATCCTTGATCTCATTGCCATGGAACAAAGGTAATTCCACATCCTCTCCTTCCATCCTGTACTTGTTGATCTGCTACTACTATGACTGTGTTAACACACAGGAAAACGTTGCGATGAATTAATGTTTCTTTTTCCTGAATTCGATGCAGTGCACAGAGGTGAGGTACGTTGTTGCTTGGGGTCATTACTTCCTCAGCCACGGCCGTGTCCTGATCATTTCCTTCAGCTTTGTAGGGTCACTTAGTCCCTTGGGGTCACTTATCATAGTTTCTTTCTCTTGTCGCAGAAGCACTCTCCTCAGTCCTTCTCCTCTCCTATTGCCAGAAGCTCATCCCAATTTTCAAAAGATCACACTCTTCCTTGACTTCCCTTATGTTATCGTCATAACTTACATCCATCTACCCCATTTCATTGCATCCAACCTACATCTATGCAGTAGCTGCAACCTCCACACACCAAAGCTCTACTCATCGGAGTTCATCTTCAATATTCCCTTTTCACAAATTAGCATTTTAGTACACCATTGTAGAGACAATAGGAATCTCCTTCTTGGTCCTTTGAAAAATCACCTATCTTTGTTTCTATACAACTTGATGGTGTCGATGACAAACTCAGTAACATACTCTTCTAAAATTATTTCAAGCCACACTTCGAGAGCTGTCGAAGATCTGTTGTTGACCCTTTTCTTCCAATGAATAAGTTCATTGGTCTAGTGATCGAGCTCGTCTCCTTGGAAATTTCTCTTATGATGGGTCAGCTACCCTAGCTACTCATACAAGATAATAGGGAACTTGAAAAAAAATTATTCGTGGATATTTGAATAGATATACCTCCCCAACCACTCTTTTTTCATCAATATTTAGCTATGATTTTATTGTACTGTGAACTCTCAAGCTTTCTAATTGAACCAGCCTTGGATTTTTGGTTTTGTTGGGTTCCACAACATGTCCTCCTTTTCCTTGCATTAAGGTCCAAGCAATGGAACAATTTGTTAACTCGTACACCCACACCAATAGACAGGGGTTCTTCTCTGTCGACAACCTTCAACAAAGTCCCCCTAAGCATCGGTGCCCAAATAGGTCTTACTCTATCCAGCAACGCCATTATAGAAGACACAATCTCACCCGAGATGATCAAGGGAGTGGCTTCTAGAACCATGTTTCCATAGTGGAAGGACGACTTTTGCACTCTTCCTATATTATCGTAGTATTACAAAGAGATCCATGATTTCAATCACATAACCATTACCACATAATTATAGATCATTCAACTTCTTAACAACATGACGAAAACATAAACATGTTTCAATTCATTATTCATCATAAATATTCACCTCATTCACATTAACAGATATGCAACATGTCACATAAGACACAGAATAAAAGCACAATTTTAGTCATCAACCGTCGCATATATTGCTTCAAAACTTGCAAAACATCGATGGTCAAAATACTCAGACCAGAATACAACTGTTGCAACACATATATCACAGATCAAACATAAATTGTTATATCTCATGTCTCATCTATCTCCGATAGTCATCTAGTATACTTCTTCATCTATTTATAGGTCATGCGCCATTACAAAAAGGTCCACATTGACCGACTTCCTAACTAACTTGGAAAACAAGTACAAAAATATGACCAAGCTTACTACATGTCGACATATTCCTCTTGCGCATCATTCTTCAACCTTCGTCATTTCGAAACCATGCACATCCAATCCTCCTACCAACACCCACACACCATTTCTCTCCCTACAACCATGATTTTGATCACTGAAAGCTTCACACAAGCAATATTTTTGGGCAGCCTTCCACACAGTTCCACAACATTCAGAATAGTTGGAACCTCCATGCACAAGAATATTCCATTTCATTGATTGGTTGGTACCTTCAATAAGTAAACTCTTATTATCTGATGTGGATGATGTGTTGATTCTAACCATGCCATTTTATTCAACCTCATATCTGCTCACAAATCTTGTAGGAAACGAGGTTTTCTCCTCTGCACTCATCTCAAATCAGCTCATCCACATTCCTCATAGGATGTAACCCATTTAGGGTTTGTCTACATTCATGTTTTCAACCTACCATGGGTTTCCTTCTTCATATAGGGGGTTCCAAACATGGCAATGACACTTTCCAGTCTCGATCTCCCTCAATCTCTCTAGTGATATATCTTATTTGTACAGCTCTATGGTGCTTTATTTTCAAGCATGAGCTCCATATTCTTCCTTTAATCAGTGTGATCACAAATTCTCATGCAGCCATTTTCAACCTTCTCCATTTGCATACTTTCCATGTGTGGCTTCTTGTGGTCCAACTTCAAGTCTACAACTATGGTTACATGGGCAGCGCTTTCCGAAAAAACTTGGACACAAACTCAGGATTTCAATCACGGTCCTTATGCCAAACAAACAAAATGGGGAATTTTTTGGGGTTGTATGCGGAATTAAATTATGCATCCAACGAGCCCCCGAAATCGAAATTTGGGTGAATCGATAAGGAGATATGTCAAAAATATGATTAAAAAAGTAGTTTTTTTATTTTTTCCCTCCATTTGTTTTTACAAATTTTACCCTTATGGTTGATATCATCATCTTCAATCCTATTGGTTCTTATAAAGTGAATTTTAATGGTACAATTTTTGTTTTGAGGCCCATTTTTTACCTCAAAACTCCCCTAATGGACCTTTGTCAATGTGCGACATGAGATCATAGTATTCTCCTCTGTTCGTACTACAACTTCCTCTTCCTGTCACAGTCTTTCTTCTCTTTCCTAACCGAAATATTCTTCCACTTCTCAAATATCCGACCTCTAGTTCAGTTCCACTATCACCAGGGAACATTTTAGCTTAGCTCTCTCCATTTTTCACATACTTTGTCTGTGACATATCCAATCTTTTGCACACAATTCTTCTAAATTTCGCACTCTTAGGATTCCTTTTTCACATACAAGCATATTTATCCAAGTTTTCAAAGATGACAAGTATCTTCCTCGGGGTCCTTAGGAATTTTTTATTTCTTCCTCACTATATGAAGTTATTGTATTGACAACAAACTCAATAATATAACCTTTCAAAATACTATCTACCCAAAAATCAACATTCGTCGACACAGGGTTTCTAATACTCTTTAGCCGCCAAATCAATCGAGGATTGCACTCTGTCGGTTCTCCTCCTTGAAAATTTCTTTGCTGGGTCGCTAACTTCGATAACCACTCATGCAGCACAAAAGGCAATATGGAAAAGAAATCTCATGAATATTCGTACAGAGGTATTGTCCCAACAACTCTGTTGGATTCAACCGGGATTCTTTACTCTCTTCTTATGCAAGTTCTAATCCTTTAAAACATACGCAATATTGGATTTCAGGATCCATTAGATTCCACAACATATCCCTCACCACAATGATTCATGGTTTCGACAACAGAACTGTTTGTTGTCTTTTTCTTCTTATACATCTATACTTCAACTCATGTTCAGTCCCTCCTTTATGTGCAATAAAGACCAATATGTCATCCCAACAGATAAATGATTAGTTGGAAGCACCTACGACATATATTTCATGTCACCCAATATATCTCTCTTATGGGTAACTACCAGAACCAGGTTTCCACAGTTGGGTGGGGGATTTCTCTTCCCTTGGAATTCTACCAAGATGCTCAACCGAATACGAGGGGGTGGGTTACTTATACTAATTATCCACAGTTAATATGTGACTCTATTCAACCATCAATATATATTATAACAATAAATATGATGGATTATAGATAATTACGACTACCACGATCCAAAAGATGCATATAACTCAATTTGTAAGCAAATACATAAGTATCCATTTAGAATAGCATACATGCGAGTCAAATACATTCATCATTTACACATTTGACACAATATCTAGCACGGAAACCCATTCAGGAATAACCACAAATGTGCTCTTCATCTGGCATGAGAAATATATGGCACCCTTTTCGCTTCCCACTGAGTTGCAAACTTTATTCTAGATCTTCGTCTCTTATCTATATAGACTTCTCTCTCCTCTCATGCTCTCTGATATTCGGTTGTTGGTTCTTTTCTACTTTACTCTACTATTTGATCTATGCACATCCTTGATTGACTCAACTTCTTTATAAATCTATGACTCCTGACTCTTTGACTCTACTATTGATCCATACACAACCTTGATCAACTTGATATTCTCTACAACTCTGTGCACTTAGCTGCAAAATTATTTGACTCTTTACCAAGAAAATAACTAACTCTCTACTGACATACTAACTAAGAAACAACAACATTTTTCTTAAGAAACTCAAGAAGCTCGACCTTCCTCAACCTAACAGAGCACAATTGATCTGGAAGTAATTAACTGAGTGAGTAACCCACACACAACCTGGGTTCTTCCTTCTTATAGACTCTTACATGTCAAGCTCAACCGACCTCATACACTTATCCAACATACTTCCATTCTTATTCTAGTGACACATGTCACTAGGAACTAACAACTCGAATTATAAATATGCTTTCATACATGCGGAATTTGTGGACTCTAGTTGACCTCGTACCCATGATATTTGTGAACTATTGCTTTCCAGCTGTTGCACCACTGCATGCCTTCTAACATGGTTTCTTCTATTGCCACTCCTCTTGTCGCATATTTTCCTTCTATTGCAGCTTCTCTTTTGTCGTGAGCTCTTCTTTTGTCATGAACTCCCCTTTTGTTTCAACTTCCTCTTGTGTCGCAACTTCTTCTTGAGTTGTGATATCCTTTTTCTATCACAATCTCTTCTTCTTTCTACTCTTTCTTTCGCAGCTTCTTTTGTCGTAGCTCCGTCTTCATTCTTCCTCTAGTTCTGTCACAATTTCCTTCTTCCTTTCTACAACCTGAATCTTTTCATGCATGGCCATAATTTGAAATGAATTTTACCTAACTTTCTCTAGGGAAACAATCCCCCAACACTCACCTGTAGCTCGTCCCAAGCCATGCAATAATATTCTACAACTTCTGCATTTGGGATGACTTTACCTTGCAAATATTGTAATATTTCAAGATCTCTTTCATCACTTGTTGCACATCTTCCTTTTCTTTCTGCAATTTTTCCAGAAGGTCAGAACTGAGGTAGTCTAATGGTACGAGCCTTGATGCTTCCACTACTTGTTTCATCGTATGATGTACAGGCTGGATAATGCATGTAATTCACTATGCTTCAGCCTATAATTCTTTGACTCTATCTTCCATTTACTATTGTTGAGCATGCAACACCATCACTTTCCATTAGAGCTTCTTCATTTTTATTTCCTTAGCCATGTTCTCTGCTAAGGGTAAATTTTTCATCTCATTCTTCAGTGGAGTGACTTCTATCTTAGCTTTGCACAGCTCCTCTGCGGCTTTCTCTAGTTCAACATCATCGATCAAGGATTCCCATGTTTTTTATATGTTGGTCATTTACCTTCTTCACATTTACAAGGGTAATGCATTGATCAATGACCCCCCAAATTGTACATAAAATTATCTTCTATGGCCCATATAGTAACTGTTCTTCCTCTCTTTTAAGATGCATAAAATGAATTGGGGAACCTTGGAAGCCTAGACTTCATATGACTTAGAATTCTTTCCAACCTATCAATAGGGTTCATATTTTTGTCTTTGGATTTGTCTTCCAAAAATCCCAAACAATTGTCCAGTACCAATATGGGAGATGGGACCAATTGTGTGAGATTCAAATATAACTTAAGACTTGAAGAAATGAAAGTTATAAGGGTGCTATATATTGGCTAAGAACGTTTCCATAGAATATCCATAACTACCTAATGGTAATTTACTTTATTCTTGGGATAAATATTTGAAACATCCCTCCCAATAATATTTTTTTGTTTCATGGATATCTTAGGTATCCTATGAGTGAATTCCCCATTTAGCATAGAGTTGATGCCACCAATATTTGAATTTATTTTGAAAGCCACATTGGTTAAATATTGATCATTGACCTTCTTGACATTCAAAGGGGAAATACTTTGATTAATGATGTCCAAGTTGGGCATGATCTTCCTCTTCCAAGGCACATAAAGAATAAAGCTCCTCCTCCATGGTAAGATTTATAGAAGTAATTGAGGTGTCCTTAGAAGTATAAAATTCATCCAACTTAGCATCCTTTGCACTCTGTCAATAAGGTTCCTATTTCTATCTTACAATGTCTCTTCCGAAACTACAAAAAACGACCATTATCGATTCTAGACATTGGGTGAGATTCAAATGTAGCTTAATACAAGAAACTAAAAGTGATGAGGGTACCAAATATTGGCTAAGAACGATTCCTTAGGCTATCCATACCTACCTCACACTATTTTACTTTAGTCCTTAGAGTACCATTTGAAACATCCATCCTAATAATAATTGTTGGTTTCATGGTTATATTAGGTATCCTACGAGCAAATTCCAGAACTAACATAGAGTTGATGCCACTAACCCTTGCATTTATTTTTAAATAAACATTTTTTAAACATTAATCATTAACCTTGTTCATATTTAAAGGGGGCATACATTTTTTATTGACCCCCAAGTCCAAGAGGAACTGTCTTCCATGGCCCATAAAGATATTTGTTCCTCTTTGGTAAAATGCATCTAGAATAAATTGATGAGACCTTAGAAGTTTAGTCTTCATCTTACTTAACATTCTTTCTTACTTAACATTCTTTCTACCCTGTCACCATGGTTCCTATTTTTGCCTTGCATCATCTCTTCCAAAACTACCAAATAATTTCCATAACCAATCCTTTTCTAGCACAACATTGTTGAAGTTCACATCCCATGTTAATTATTTCATCTAAATGAATCTTTTAATTGAAGCATGCAATTGCGCATTCTCCAATTTTCTCTACTTTAACAATAGTTTTGTTTCTGAATTTCCGATGACCATTCGTTGAAGCATTTTCCACCTTCCTATACTTCAATGTGGGTGCATAAAAAATTTGGCCATCTAAGCATACCGACTATTTATCAACAGAAACACTTCAATAATTGATTAGGATTGCAATTATTGACATCATTTCTTTTAGTAACACTTGCATTCATTCATATGTATTTGTCTAAATTGCTTCACAACATGTGCACTATAAATATCGGTTGAAGTATCCAATATATTTTGTTTTATATTGCAAAGTAACCATACACCATCACATCTACTATTTAAAAAAAAACTCCTCTTGGTTTCGTTGACTTCTTACTTTATTCATTAATTTTTTGCATTGGTTTCATTGAAAGGTAGAACCTTGGTTTTGAATGATATTACGTGCACATGGTCGAACTTAATTTGGGTGTATTTTTATTATATATTCTTTGCACGTGGTCTATTCTCTTATTAGTCCCTACCGAAGGTGAGGGAACTATTGGTTTCGATATGCATTGACTAAGCATTAGTTTAGGTTGACTTAATTACAATGTAAGGTTTTAACTAAAGTTTTGAGAAAATGACCTATTTATTACTATTTATTAATTTTAAAATTTCATTTTCCTGCATTCCAATTGGATCATATTTTGAAGTGTTATTACCGTAGCGACGACGTAGGCATTAGGGATCAGAAATATATATAAATGTGAATACGATGGGTGGGCCTTGTCATGGAGTATGCGATGACATTACCAAATCCCATAATTGGATTTGCATTAATTTGGTTGAATAGATTCTTGTTCACCACCTCCATTGTTGTCGTGTGTTCATTCACCACCACCACCACCTTGGCATCATATAAACATTACCTCTAAAACTATAGGCAATCCATTGGAACAACTTCTTGCATGAAAAGGTGAAGCTTCCTCCTCTTACAAGTCAAGTGCATGAAGGAAGTATATATGAATTTGTAAACAAGTCTTGGAACTATGTACACAAAAGGAAGAAAATAAGAAGCTTCCTCATCCTGCAAGTTTTGTACATGGAAGAAAGGATAGTTGGTGGAACTGAAAAAAACGTCATAGTTCTTCATAGTCTCAAGGTTTGTCTTAATATCGAAGCTCTAAATATTATATATACAAACTTAACACACAAAATCTGATGCATGTCATCACATCACGTTTTAGATACCTAAAAATTCAAAATCCTAGCAAGGGAGGCTTTGATCTAGTAAAATGAAATTCAAAGAAAATAAATCAAGTTTTGAACTCCTATGAATGACCTACAATGCACAAGCTATTAGCATCCCTAAGGAGATATTCGGAAGCCTTTTCCATGTCCATGAAGAAAGATGCATAGCACTGCACAATATCATCATCAAAATGAAAACTTTGAGGATACAATTTTAAAATAATAGGTACTTAGAATGTCTGAAGAAAAAAATGCTCCAAACAACAAAACTATGGATGAAAAAATGTACAGATATAAACATATATGTCAGATGATACCAACAAGTCAATAGACTATCTCCACATGGATCTGTAAGGTTATGAACAAGCGACCGACCACTTTCAATAACCCTAGAGATGTGAGGCATATAGAATAGAAATTCAAAACAACATGCAGAGACATCAACTTTACCAAGTTATTTGCATTCCCCTTCGCTCTTTTCCAATGTTGTTTCCCTTCTTCTTTTTTGCATTTGGATTATACTAGCAAACACAATGTAAGTTGTTACATAAGATTTGAATTCAAAATCTAATTATTTTACAAGTTGGGTGCTTATTTTAATTAATACTTTGATCAGAATATCTATGACTGGATTTATTTTCCATCCTATGTAAGTCTATCACCGTTGGTAGTTTCATAACTTCCTGCTAGCTCCCCACTGCCAAAAAACAACCTCAACCTTCAATTCCTTTTTATAGGCCTTTAAAGAAACATAAAATCCACAAAAGATAAAATCAGAACCTGCAACTTGCATGAGACTATCTATATGGATAGTTTTAGAGCTTCCTACATTACACCTACCAAAAGACTCTAACACTTGAATGGTTTTAAAAATGTATAAACAAACTTAACAGGCATAGAAAAAACATTAGAACCAAAAACCTATATGAGACTACTTCCATGGGTAGTTTCAAAGGACCCAACTTGATAACTATGACAACGATCGGGGGTCATAAAATGTGCTATGATACACTTTTGCGACATTCAATTCATTTCGCATACCAAACACAACCCACGAACAAACAAAAAATACGTATAATATGAGCCATGATTGGGATTGAAACTTTGTCCTTCTCCTCTCTTCCACCACGACCACTTGCCATGCATGGTCTGTTGAATGTGCTCGCTTGGATCCCTCTACATTTTCCATAGTGTAATATGCAAAACACTCTCAAGGAGGCTGTAGTGTGGCCTTTCTTGGCGTGTTCCTTGGAAGTTATGTCAACAAGCAATGCTAATAGACAATGTGATGATTCGCTTGGATTTAAAGGGATTCAAGGGTCATTTCCTTATGGTTCATTTTACCAGAAATCCTCCTTAACCCTAGCATAATGGAAATTACTTTATTTTTGTTGGTTAGCAACAGTAAGAAACTTTATCGTTCTGCTCAAATTTGGAAACCCTGGAAAGGCCTCTGCCATAAGATGAATCATTTGGAACTTGCCTCCCCAAAAGACTAATAAGTAGAGATAATTTACAAATCAATATGGAAACTTGGATCCACATTTGGATGCCACACTCAAAAGAATTTGTAACATTATTTTTGCGCAAGGAATGAAGAATACTACGTGCTAGGTATAGTTGTGCCTATATCATAAGTCACGACAGTATACAAGGGAGTCAGTCGAATGCTATAAGGTGGATGAAGAATAGGATGGGGAGGAGGACCCGAGGAACAATAATGGCTGATGAAAAGGAAGAGGTACTAAAAAAGGCTCACCAGGTTCAACACGAGAAAAATGATGAAATATATCAGCTGGGAAAATAGATGGCTAACCTAAAGGAAAGCTTGATTGCTAAGGAATATTCACCTGTTGATACTCCATATGAATTAGCAAGGAATGTGAATCCATGATTTTTTTTTTTGATGAAATGTATATCCATTGGTGTCGTTGCAGTAAATTTTCATCTTAACTATTTCCATAATACAATGGTTGTTTTCTCAGCATGTAGCGTTAGTTGTCAAAGAATCAATTTTAGATCAAAAGTGGCAATTCCACATGTTTGGATGAATGAAAAATGATGTAAATAGGTGAATGATCTTGATAGTAACTGAAATATATGCTGCCAAAAACATTTGCGAGATTACGTAGAACTCACAGCCACAAATGACAACTTTAACTTTCCAAATGCTAAAGTTAACATCCAACTGTCTCAAAACGGAAACCATACATTATTATTTTATTGTGTTATGTCATGTTTCATGTACTTTTGTAATAATCTAAAATTAATTAATTATTTTTTAATT
Source organism: Pseudotsuga menziesii (assembly GCA_001517045.1). NCBI lineage: Eukaryota > Viridiplantae > Streptophyta > Pinopsida > Pinales > Pinaceae > Pseudotsuga > Pseudotsuga menziesii. The sequence continues at coordinate 283,139 of LPNX010418695.1, forward strand.
TAAAAATCTAAACGTAAAGTTTCCAAAGCTTCCAAATATCAAATATTTTTATTTCTAGTATCCTAGTGAATGGATTTTTATTGACAAATTAGTTTTTTCATCAATATTATCTTGTTTATTCTTTGACCTGTAGAGCACATCTTGTTTTGATGGCATGTCATGTGTCCCTTTTAAGGAGAGCGGACATATTTGGAATGTCGAACACCATGATCGAAAGATATGGACATCAAATTAAGATCATGATCAAGAGCGGTAGAAAATAGCTTTGCATGGTTTTTGGAATGAATATCAATGGTAGGTTGGAATGCACTATATATGGAAAAAACATCGCTAAAAAGTAATAAAGACAAATACTATAAAATACCAACATCAAAGAAAAGGGATCCATGAGTTATAAAATAAACTAAGTGATCGAAATGTAAATGCCACCTCTATCTCCATGCATGGACATCAAACCTACGATATGTGAGGCATAGAAACTTCAGCTATGCTTTGTTCTTGAGCTTGAAGCAATTGTGTTAATATGCCTATGCCGTTGTAATGCAATCCTGCACTTAACATATATTTTTCAACCACCTTGACAGGGACTGCACTGCTATGCAACACTTGTCTATGGTTGGATCGATCCCGTGCATTGCATATTGGATTATTTAGTGTCCTACAAATTGGTTCATTCTTATCTTTATTCATCCCTAAAACTTCTACTGTATGTTTTATTCACATCCTATATCATGGGTCAAAGATTAAGCTCACACAAAGATTGAATTTTGATCTTTACCAAGGTTACGATGAGACAAAACTTGAGTCTTTTCTAACTAAGGTGCATTGTTCACACTTTTTCAAAATTCATGTTTAATGGTTATGAGTTGGATCATGGTGATATTTATAAAATAGTTGTGATATGAATTTTAATAAGGAAAACAATCTTAAAAAGACCTAAATTTAGGTTAATAATATTTATTAAATTTTAAAATTGAGACCATAGGTGAGCTGACTTGGGACCAATCTCTTCCTCAACATGTCTATATCTATTATTGCTATTAAGACTTTTAATTTATTCTTTCTTCTATGTTCTCTCACTTTGGTCATATAATTTTTTTATTTTGGAATTCTCTCACTTTTTCCATATGACTCTTTTTAGTTTTGACTTGATATTTTGTACTTTATGTAATGTTCTTTTTTGAAGTTTTGGAGAAAATTACAGTTTGGGCATTTTCAAGCTTAACTAGTCATGACTCTAGAGGATTCTAAATTTTACCAAATGGTCCTGAATTTGATAGGAAATGATATGGCGATTATTAATACATACCAAGGATTTTTATGGATACTTTGTATCTAAAATTAGGCTGATGCAACCTTGTTTTGGGTTAAGGAGAAATAGTGCAAATCTACTAGGAAAAAGTGGTCAACTAGTCCTTCTAAGTTTGGTTCCAAACACCACCAAACCTTTCCAAACTTATTATGTAGAGATCCTATGGGATTTAAAACATACTAACATACCTCATAAACTCAATGGTTGATTCAATAATTCATTTTGACATGTTACTCAAGTCTGCACAACTTCGACCAATTTCTAGCTTTAGACTCATGAAACCTAGGTTGACCCAAATGCACCCAAATGACTTCAAATTATGTATGGAAGATCTTGAGGGGTATTATTACATCCTAATTCAGAATATTAATGATCATACACTTTCCAATTGATTCTTTAACTTTATTTTTTCCATATGGAAAAAAGGACAAAAAGACTAGGAAACCGATGTTAAAACCCCCAAGGGTAGATGACACTTTTGGCTCTCGAAATGCAGTGCACACCTCCCAAATTTGATACCAAAGTATGGGTATGAACATTATACATCATGTGTTGTAATTAATCATGGGTATTATCTCTGTAAACTGATTAAAGTGTAACATTCACATGACCACTTTCAGGGGAATTGCTTATGGAGAAATGGCATAACTAGCTCGATTTTAACATATGAAAGGTAGAGTTAAAGATTCAGAGGAGGATGTGATAGATAGAAACCATGTACAAAATACAAATTTATGCCCCAATAGTATTATACATCAATGAAATCCCTTCATACAAGTATGGTATAAAACTCATTCAACATGGGAGTCAAATACATGAAAACTAAATATTTAATAGCATGGAATTGCAAGAGTTTCACATATGGATTTCTTGGATTTTGAGCCATGGAGCATAGGTACATGAAATTACACAGTAATACATCATACATGGCTGTCACAACATTATCAAACTAAGAGAATATTTCTCATGCAAATATGATATAAAACCACTTCAAGATTGAAGCAAAATCCATGAAAACTAGTTATTCAAGAGCATAGGGAATGCAAGCCTTTCATACATGTATTTATAATATTTCAAATTACAGAGTATATGGAGATGAGATGACAGATCCATACATCATATACCCAATCTTGGGCAACAAATATCCTCAACAAAGTGTAAGCACTAGTCCAACAAGTGCACCATCAATATCAGAGTGTGGGAGGATGGAGAAGAAGGAATGAGAGAATAGGGAGATAGATGAGAATTATATTGTATGGACCTTCAACATGAAACTAAAAATCCTTCATTAAGCTCCATTGAGAGGTCTGAATGGCCTATCCATCAACCAAATTGTAAAGGAATCCAACTCCCTCGAAATTGGTTCACAATAAGGGAGAGTGAACACTCATCATGTAATAAACAAGCAAAATCTCTCCAAAATTCCAAAGGACAATTAAAAAATGATCAAAATCCATTCTCCTTCCTCATGACATCCTTTTATAACTTCATGAGGCACCCTAAGGTCGAATTTCCCTCCATGAGATTCCTCCAACTCAACTTAGTGGTTTAGTAAGTCTCATGACACTTGTCTTCCTCTTCATGCTCCAATTCTTTCCCCAATTCAAACGGATTCCTCTAACTCCCAAATTCGACCTTTTGGTGGCTATTTCTATCCCTGTCATGTCAAATTTTTCATATGTCTGCAATCAGGTCTGAATTTTTCATACTTGTCATAGAATCTTTCATCATTTGTCATCATAGAGTGCATCGAATCTACTTCCAAGTGGCACAACTTGTCTTCTAGTATCTTCCTCTTCCATGGTAGTTACTCTCCTTTACCTATTCGAATTCCTTGTCTCATTATAGGATATTTGACACCACATCACCCTCCAACAACGTTACATTACCCATGTGTTCGAAATTGGATGAAGATCATGCCAAGTGTGTGGGGAATCTAGTCATCCAAATGGCTCTGCAAGCTTCCAAGTGTCTTCATGAATTCATGCCACCTTATTTACTTAGCATGTATCATTCATGTGACCCATTTAAATATGAATATGGTAAACCAAAGTCCATTTGGGTCTCATAGCCCATTATTACAAAGTTTATGTCTCCATCTCAACCTAGGGAACTAGTAGGTTGGTGGAACATTATTTGTAAGTAGTCTTATTTGGAAATTATTTAATTGGGGAAATGACATTTTATATGTTTTTTTGCCATAAATTCTTGTTGTGATTAAAAATCCAATCCTTAGGGTAAGGATGTATTGTAAATGTTTATTATTTTGAATTATGAGATATAAATTTTAATATATGTTGTTTAGAATTATTGGAGGTTGAGATAGAATTGTAAAATTGTGCAATGAATAATGTCAATAAAGGTAAAACTATATAAAAATGGGAATTTACTTTCATTTTTATATTTATGGATTATTTGCATAAATTTATCATTGAATTTATGTATATAGTTAAAGTTTGCTTTTTATAATAATGTTATTTAAACATTTTATTCAGTTTATTGATTCTTCTATATCATCTTTGCTATATATGGAAATTATATTAAACATTTATTTAAATTTGTTTTTTTTTTAATTTATAATAACAAACATTTAATTAAATCCAAATTATGTATATATATATGAAATTATAAACATATATTGTTTTTAATATTAAAATAATAAAATTAAAATGTATAAATAATCATTTTTATAAATAGATGATTATATTTATAAATTTGATTGTTTCTATCTGTTAATCATAATAATAACAATAACAGCAATAATAACCTTCCATTAAAAAACAAGACATTAACAAACAGAGATTGGGTAATATTTAGTAAAATGGTTTTGGGTCAAAATTTTTGGTTTTGATGATAGCAAAAGAAAATAATGTCATCTTTGGCGGCATCTTTCCATGCATGTTAGATTCATTTATATATGACATATAATAACATGCTCTAAACCCCAAACTTATCATTTATAAAGATGCCCTATTTTTCAAGATTGCTTGGCATGACATGGATCTTCCGAGACATAGTTTTGAATATGCCCACTTTAAACTTCTGCTGTACGACGACAACATGGACACGTCCATCAAAGAAGAGCGAAGAGACAGAAAATATGCTTCCCAGTTTTCCCAGTTTTAGCATCCCAGTTTTCCGTTGCAGGGAAATATCATACTAAATCTTTGGTTACGGGCATGGATACCACTCTTGCAATAATTGCATTTAATATACAACCAAATTCCATCGTTCGAAAGTTACAATCTTTCAAACTTGTTAACAAAAAAAACAATAAGAAAGGAAGAAAAATAAATAGTCCCATGGGCGGGGACGGCTATGAGAGTAATCGAGTAGCGACGCTCAATTACTGATTCCAGGGAATAATATGGACATGATAGGGCTAACATCAGAAGGAAAAGATGGATGGCTCACGCAAATTACCAACCAACGAAGGGCTTACCAAAGTTACAAGAGGGAAAAAGTTTTCCAAGACCGAGGAGATACGACCCTTTTAGATGGCCCCATCAAAAAACATAACCCTAATTGAAACAAAAAAACACGGCACTAAATAAAAAGATGTAGTTCCCACTTTGTTACATAGTTGGGAGTGGGTTGCCTCCCAAGAGGGAACATGACTCTGGGTTCCTACCCAGATGTTACTGTAAGTACAAATTGTTATAATATATAGTTAAAAATTTAATTCAATAAACATATCAACTCTGAATTATACAATCATAGCCACAAATACCCTAATGGCATCTGTATTAAACCAATCTTAGAACCATGGAAAGGCTTCCCAATGCCCATATATGATGAGGGATTTGGGTTAAATTCATGGTTTGGAAATGTGAAATGAGTTAATTGTATACCTCATTTAATATCTCTATTAAAATTACAAAAATTGTTGTAAAAAATTTACCTTGAAAACTTAAAATTAACTCGAGAGATCAGTAAATAAGAATTGTATGACTCCTGGAGCATGAAGGTAAATGAAGATGTATTGTTATCGTTATGACTGATGATTAATTGTTGCGGTTACGTGGATGTGAATTAGCTGATATAATACATATAAAAAAAAATTATTCAATATCACCTGAAATAATTTCAATTCCCTTTTATTGCATTGCATAGAGAGTAGATACTAGAATACAAGCGTATTGGTGCTTATTGGGAGTAGGATAGTAGAGGGAAGTGTAGTTGCTTAATTATATTAATGGGCTCTATCTATCAAGGGCAGAAGACGATGTTGTAATTAGTACCAGAAGCGCAACTGTGGGTCTTAGTGTCATCGGAGGGAAATAAGTAGGCATCCGGGCACTGCGCGCTGCTACATGTAGGTGCAAAGCAACTTGTGTCCGAGGGAGTTAAGGAGAGAGCGAGATTGTATCCATCAATGACAGAGATGTCATAGAAGTCCTGATTGTTGGCTGAGCCTCCATTCAGATTATATTCCACAAGCGTTGTGGGAGGCTGTCCCGAGACCGTACAGCTGAGCAGGCCGCCGCAGTCACCAGTCGTGCAGCTGCCTGCACCGGATGCATCGAAGGAGCAGCCGGTACGCCCCCAGAATCTGCCATTCATTGTTCCTGCGGGCACGTCAACACTCCATGTAGCGCCCTATCCCAGCTCTTGACCACCACCTACAGGAATTCCTGCCGGCCACACCGTCTGTGAACACTGGTTCACGATCGTAAATGTCGCACCACCAACTCCTGCAGTTAGCGAAACAATTTACGAATATTAGTTTATGATTTTATATCAACACAATTGGGCCACTAGAGTTGAGGGAGCACCATCTTACCTTGAAGACAAACATTAAACACTAGTGCTAGTGTTGCTGCAATTGAAATAGTAACTGCATTAAAACTTCTTTCCACCATTGCAACGATCCGCTACAAAGTTAAACGCTACAACAATACAATGAATTGCAAATGAGGTGAGGTGAGGTGAGGAGAAGTGAATATGTTATCCGCTATATATAGGAAGGCTAGCCAAGTGCGAACGATCTACAAACATGACTCGTTTCCTTGATTAACGGAGTTTTGAAATGAATGTAAAAAAAGACAAAGTTGGAAGCAGCGTATGCAACGCGGAAGACATTAATGTCAATTAAAACAAGTGCGAGTAGCCATCAGATATTGAATAGTCTGTGGCTCACCATGAAGGGAAGACTAAAGACTCCATCTTTTGATCCCTTCCAGAGTAGCCAACAACATATTTGCAGGTTCCAATTTCCCAATACGACGGCGTGGGATGACTTCATTTTAGCTTAAACTCATTTTAGGTCCAATTTGTCAATTTGCAATAAGCATCACAAGGGTTTGGGGATAGGCATCGTGTCCATAAACTGGTTCATATTTCATGATATAGGGATAAGGTGCGGGTATATGCCGTGTAGATTCTTATTTCGTTCTGCCTCCTTTCTTGACCACCAAATATTCGAAGAGTAAAAAATTCGAAGATAATTTATTTGTGAATATCCATGAATCATAAACTGCATTCTGACTAGTTGATTGCAAAATTTCAAATATAATTGGATTGTTAACGGATTATTAAAACTACAAGTGTGATTTAAACGATCTTAAATTTACCGAATTACCATTACCATGGTGATTGAAAACTATAAATATAAATTCTGAATATATGACATCTCAACCAACCATCTCCGGCTGCGGCAATTAACTTGAAGTTACGGCGCCCTTTGTTTTTCTCTTCACTTTTTCTAAATCTTGCAACTAAATTTACTTGCCACAACAGAATTTACTGCCCAATGGAATTACTGTGCTGCTGACTTTTTAGCTAGACATGCTTTTACTTTGGCTTCCAGCTGCTTTTTAATGCCACGTGAATTAGGTGACAGAATTTACTGCCCAATGGAATTACTCTGCTGCTGACTTTTCAGCTGGAAATACTTTTACTTTATCTTCCACCTGCTTTTAATGCCACAGGTTGCCCGACCAAGTTTTCACAACTTTATATTTCCTACTCTAAGGACTTAGGAATATGAAAAACACTTTTCACTACTGTGCTACACAACTAAACTTTTACACACTTAAATAATAATGGATTCTTCAATTGTCTTTCACTTACAGTAAATGTAAACAACATTATACCGCTACCTAAAAACTTGCATTAAACCATAAAATTAAGGATTTATATTTCTTGTGAGGGCATAACAAAACTGACACCGGTAAATACAAACTTGGTAAATACACAAGCTTGAGCTTCAAACTCTTAGGTCTTCTCTATTCTATTTTCAGATTTACAAGTTCTTTTAGCTTCAACAACTAAATACTAGTGTCTTATATACGAGATCTGAACTTTTTTATCTTGTAACACTCTTTGACACTTTCTCACCTGCTAGTCCGCTGATGTGATTATGGATCTGCAAGTAATTAATATTCCAACACTCCCCCTTAAATGTAAACAACATTATACCATAAACCATAAAATTAAGGATTTATATTTCTTGTGAGGGCATAACAAAACTGACAGTGGTAAATACAAACTTGGTAAAAATACACAAGCTTGAGCTTCAAACTCTTCAATCTTCTCTATTCTAAGTCTTCTCTATTCTATTTTCAGATTTACAATTTCTTTCTTCATATAGAAAATTTATGGGGACTAATCGACTTAACATTAAAGACTGTAATTACTCTCTACCTAGAAACTTAGCTTCAACAACTAAATTCTACTGTTTTATCTACGAGATCTGAACCTTTTTATCTTGTCACACTCTTTGACACTTTCTCACCTGCTACAGACTCTGACAAAGTCGGCTGATGTGATTATGGATCAGCAAGTAATTAATATTCCAACACTCCCCCTTAATTTTGAGTAGATCGAAATTTAAAACAAAATATTACAAAATGGTTCACATCGGAAAACATGCTCTGTTTATGACAGAGTTCACTGTACAGAACTTGTCATTCCCAAATAACTTTGGAGATACTGAAATGTATCACTTGCCAATGGTTTTGTGAAGATGCATGCAAGTTGCTCTTTAGCCCTGCAAAATTGTAAACAAATTTCTTTGTTATTCACCAGCTTTCTTATGAAATGATACCTTGTGTCAATTTTTTTTTTTTTTTTCTTGTGAAACACACGATTCTTTCACAAGACAATGGCTGAATTATTGTCACAGAAAATAGTTGTTGGTTCTTGTTGGTTCTGCGACACGTATTTTAACATTCTTCTCATCCAAACAGCTTGACATGCAGAGCCTGTAGCTGCAACATACTCTGCTTCTGCTAAAGATAGAGTTACTATGGGTTGTTTCTTCGAATCCCACAGAACAACACTTGTACCAAAATGAAATGTGTACCGAGATGTGCTTTTCCTGTCATCGATGTTGCCTATATCCAATGAGTTTAAATTTTTTTGATGTTGAATACATTATGCCAAGATCTTTTGTACCACTTACATACCTCGGAATTATTTTACCTGCTTTTCAATGTGATCCTTTTGGTGACTCCATGAATCTTGAGACCAGACTTACTCCATACATGATGTCAGGTCCTGTCGTTGTTAAATACATAAGGCTGCCAACAAGCCTTTTAAACAACGTAGGATCTACAGTTGATCTATCATCATCTTTGCTCACTTTTAAACCTGTTATTACTAGTGTTGGGGATGCCTTGTAATTTGACATATTAAATATTTTTAAAATTGTGTTTGCGTGCTTGGACTGGGATATGAAAATACCACTTTCAGATTGCTCGACTTCAATTCCCAGAAAGAACTTCATGAGCCCCAAATCACTCATTTCAAATTCACTTTCCATGACTATTCTAAATTATTTTATGCCAAAATCACGAGTAAATATTAAATCATCCACATATAGGTAAACAATTAACATGTTACCTTTTTCATTCACTTTGGTGTAAAGCATTGGTTAAATTTCACTTATGTGAAATCCATTCTCAATGAGATAGGAATCAATGCGAATGTACCAAGCTCTTGGAGCTTGCTTCAAACCATAGAGCGCCTTCTTCAGTCTGTACACTTTGTGTTCTTGTCCTAGAATTTCATAGCCTTGTGGTTGTTCTACATATACTTCTTCATCTATATAACCATTCATAAATGTTGACTTAACATCCATTTGATAAACAAGACATTTGTTTTGTGTGACAATGGCCAAAATAGTTCTGATTGTATCCATGCGTGCAACTGGTGCAAACGTTTCATTGAAATCTATGCCGGGTTGTTGTGTGAACACTCTAGCTACCATTCTTGCTCTGTGATTTTGCACATTCCCATCAGCATCATGCTTGGTCTTATAAATCCATTTTACGCTAACTACATTTTTATCTTTTGGTACATCAACCAGTTCCCATGTCTGGTTTTTCTCAATGCATTATATTTCTTCATCCATGGTTTTTGCCCATACATCTTCTTCAACGCATTCCTCAAATGTTAGTGGATCATCTATTGAGAAAACAATGCAAAAAGAGAGAAGGAATTTGGTGTACCAGATTCATATATCTCACGCGGACTTCTTGTCTTCACTGGATCTGTTGATGTCAAACTACTTGATGGATTCTGTTGTCCCCTTGGTGTGCTTATCGGTGTAGCATGTGCTGCAACTTGTGTCGATATTCCTTGTGTCGAACAATGTCGCAGTGTCATGGGAGTCGACTTTTCAATACCATTTACTTGTGGTGTTTGAACCACTTCCTCTGTCATGTCTTGATTCTATACATTCGACACAATCTTGACATTCTTCTCGATGATTCCATCCCAGGATTCATTTTCAACAAATTCATCGCAACTAATAATTAATTTCCTTGTGACAGGGTCATACAACTTGTATGCTTTTGTGTGTTCGGAATAGCCAACAAAAATACATTTGTGTCCCTTCTTGTCTAACTTCTTTCATAGCTCATCTGGCACATGAGCATATGTGACACAACCAAAAACTTTTAAATTAGACACACAATGATTCATACATGTCCATGCTTCTTGAGGAGCCTTGTTCTTCACGCTCTTTGTTGGACATCGATTCAAGATGTATACAACATTTGTGACTGCTTCATCCCAATATTAATTTGGCAAATGCTTAGCTGCCATCATGATGTGCACCATCTCCATAATGGTTTTGTTCTTTCTTTCTTCGACACCATTCTGTTGAGGTGTATACCGCGCAGTGAATTTCTTGTATATGCCATGAGTTTTGAAAAAATTTAGAAATTCATTTGAAACATATTCACCACGTCTGTCCATCCTTAATATTTTGATGCGGTGACCACTTTGCTTCTGCTGAAAACAACTAAATGCATCATATTTATGTGCGAGAAAATATACCCATTTTTTTCTTGAGTAGTCATCAATAAAAGTAAGAAAATACTTGCAACCACCAATGGGCGTTGTCTGCATTGGACCACAAATATCAGAGTGCACGATCTCAAGTGGTGTGCTTGCTCTGTATGACTTTCCAACTGGAAAAGTTTCTCTATGTTGATTTCCAAAAATGCAGCCTTCACAAACTCTATCTGGGTTGTTAATCAATGGCAATCCTTTAACCACATTCTTTGTCTGCAGTAGCTTCATCCCACCAAAATTCAGATGTCCAAATATGAAATTCCATAGCCAGGAATCATCCTGAACTTCTATTTGAAATGCAGCCTGAAAATCAGCACTGTCATTTTCTTTCTTATCGCAGTAAGAAACTTCTTCTTTAATTTCTTTCGTGATTGCATCTTTTGTATTTTTGGACCTATCTTCAATGGAAACAAGTGATTTCTTGTCATTGGCACTCTTGCTATTAGTTGGTTGCTTGGATGTATATCTTTAATCACACATTGATCGTCTTCCATGTAGAATTTGTAACCTTTCTGTATCAGTTGTCCAATACTCTGAAAATTATGTTTCAGACCTTTGACGTGATAAACATCAGACATATACTTATTCTCCCCCTCTTTGGTTAAAATACTAATAGTACCTTTTCCCAAAACAGCAACTTGGACATTATTTCCAAGTGTAACATCAATTTGAACTCACTTATCTAGACACGAAAATAAATTTAAATTACCAGTCATATGATTGCTGCAACGTGAATCTAAATACCATATGTCACATGGAATTTCTTGGATGGTATTGTATTCAATTAGGGATGCGCATGCCATCAACATTGCGCTCGATGAAATGCTGGTGTTCATCGACTGATTCTGGATTTGCTTTTTTTGGTCATATTGCTTCTTCCTGCATTCATATGTAGAATGACCAAATTTCTTATAGTAATGACAGTGAATATTTGATTTATCAAACATGTGACCACTTGGCTGACTTGTGTTCTGATTCTATCATATACCAGCAACATCTGCAGGACTACTGTTGCATCCTCCTCTTGAGAAGTTTCTTCCTCTACCTGTGGAATTATTTCTCCCCCTGCCTCTTCCACGGCTTATAGATGACTGTGTTGCAAATGCAACTTCCAATGATGTTTGTGTTTTGCTGATCCTACGTTCATGATTGATGAGTGAAGCTTGTAGCTCATCTATGGTAAATGTTGTCATGTATGTGTTTTCTTCCAAGGTCACAACCAAGGATTCAAATCTTGGGGGGAGACTTCTGAGAATTTTCTCAACCACCCTTTGGTCTGTTATGGTTTCTCCATGAGATTTCAGTTTATTTATCAAACCAACAACTCTGGTATAAAATGAGTTTGCTCACTCTAAATCTTTCATGGAAAGAGATTCAAAATCTCTTCTCACAATTTGCGGCTTTAAAGTCTTTACCTTGTCCAAACCTTGATAGGCTGTCCCCAATGTGTCCCATGCCTGCTTTGTGGTAATTTATATTGCTACTCTTGGGAGTATGCTTTCATGCATGGCTTGATGTATGTAGAACATAGCTTTTCCATCTTTCTTCCTTTGTTCTCTCAGCACATCTTTTTCATCTTGTGAGAGATTATTATATGTCGCTTGATATGCTAGTTCTGCATAACCATTCTAAACAATATCCCAAACATCTTGACCTCTGAACAAAGCCTTCATTGTTAGAGGCCAATATTCATAATTATTTCCTATAAAAATGGGAGTTTGTAAACTCGACATATTTGACCCCGAAGTAGAAGCCATTTTAATTTTTAATTTTTAACTTTCCTTAGAAACTTAATTTTTTCCTTTTAGGACAAGATTTCTTTCATAAACTAGCTCTGATACTAGATCTTGGGAAAAATGTCAGCCGCAACAATTAACTTGAGCTACCGCACGCAACACAACCTTTGTTTTCCCCTTTTCAATTTTTTGAAATCTTGCGACTAAATTTACTTCCGATGGAATTTATTGCACGACAGAATTATTGCGTGATGGAATTACTGTGCTGTGACACAGTTACTACCATGGAGTAAGTGCGCAGACTTTTCACCTCGACATACTTTTACTTTGGCTTCGACCGGGTTTTACTGCGACATGAATTAGGTTGTGACCAACTCATGTGCGACCAAGTTTTCACAACTTTATATTTCCTAGTCTAAGGATTTAGGAATAAGAAAAACACTTTTCACTGTGGTAACCTAGGATTAACTACGTGACACAACTATATTGCGACTCACTCACAATATCGTATAAGAAAATAATAAACAAGATTTGTGTTGAACCTCTGTGCGTAAAACTAGAACTTTTACACAATGAAATAATTATGGATTCTTCAAGTATCTTTTACTCACAATAAATGTAAACAACATTCACTTAGGTAAATATGGAGGAGATATGCGACTAACTATAAACTTGCATTAAACCATAAACTTAAGGATTTATATTTCTTGTGACGACATAACAAAACTTACAGCCGTAAATACAAACTTAGTAAAAATACAGAAGCTTGAGCTTCAAACTCTTCAGTGAGTTTTTCTTCTTCTTCTTCTTCTCTACACTTCTCTTCTCTGTTCTATTCTGCTTGTCTATTCTGTTTTCAGATTTACAATTTCCTTCTTCATATAGAAAATATTTTCCGACTAACTGACTTAACATTAAAGACTATAATTACTCTCTACCTAGAAACTTAGCTTCAACAACTAAATTCTACTATCTTATATATGAGAGATCTGAACTTTTTTATCCTATCAGACTCTCTGACACTTTCTGACCTGCTACAGACTCTGACAGATTCAGCTGATGTGATTATGGATCAACGAATAATTAATATTTCCAACAATTATGTGTCGTTGATTAAACCAACTATCACATTCTATATCGTTGATTAAACTAGCTATCACATTCTATGTCGTTGATTAAACAAGCTCTCATAGAAAAGGTAGCCTCGTCATATAAATTATTTGTCACCTACCTATACCACTTTAGTTATTATGATGCATAAAAAACATAGAATTTTAGAATGTTGAAAATTTAATTCAATTTAGAGAATGATTACTAATTGCATGCCTTTAATTTTAACTTTTTCTAGGTTGAAGTGTCTCAAAGTAACATAAATCTGGTCTACTATATATTGGGTAGGAAACATGTGAGTATGTGTTTCATGGTGGGTTTTCATGACAAATATCCACAACAAACTCGTGAAAGAGGATCCTCTATGGATTCCACATATGAGGATTCAAAAAGATATCTGGTTTGACATAGAAGCACTCAAACCAAATGAATTAATAGATCTGATTGTGGGAGGCATCATTATTATGAGAAGTTTGAGGATTCCATGATGGATTCAAGCAAGCTTGAGTCCACAACACATATCAATGCTCTTGACTAGTAGCTAAGCTCCACAACATTATCATGGAACCATGGATTTAAATTCAAAAACTTATGCTAATAATTAGTTGTACTAAGTTTGCATTATCATAGGACTAAGCTAATATGAGATAATGGAAGTATATGATTTTTGTTAATGTTGGGATCTTTGATTAGTTTGGTCATTTCAGAATTTGGCTATATTTATTTTAAAACATAGTATATCAAAGTCTTGTGAGATCCTTTGTGTTTTGATGAGAATTTATTTATTTATGAGTGTACAATGATTGTGCTATGGAAGTTATTGAGATAATCGTATTATGTTCGGATACATTTCATTTATTTATTAATACAAATATTTAGTCACCAATTTCCCTTAACTAAAACAAGAACATGAAAAACATTTAAATGTTGGTTAGAATTAATTTATATAAAGATATTAAAATTAAATAGCACATAAGCCTAGTTTATTATAATGTAACATTTTTTTTAAAATAAAAATTAAGAGAGTTGATCCCAAGTTCAAAGTACAAGTAGAGAATAACTAAAACCTTGGATGTGGGCTAGACATGAAGAACATCCTTAAATAAAAAAAATAATAATAATGTTTTTTCATATTTGGGGAACTTTTAAAGGATAATATGTTTATTTATTATCCATTAAAATTCCATATCCTTAATCCAATTGTCCATATGTTAATTTACAATGTTTTGTGATTTTAATTTAGGTAGATAAAAATCAATCAGAGAAAAACATGACCTCCAAAATTAATGTTTGAGTATCATAGTGATTTTAGTTTAATGATTATAAGTCTATTTCAAAATGTTGATCAAGTATTATATAGAATTATGATGTGCTTAGTAAGTAGAGTTGATTAATATTTTTGAAATGTAAAAATTAATGTTAAAAAAATTATGTACACAAAGACCACTATTAGATAAATCATTAAAATCTAGAAGTATAATCCAAAGCAAAGTATGTCAAATTTTTATTTACCTAAATTTTATCCTTTTCCATATTTAATTCTTAATTTTACTAAAAAATACTAAAGTCCATATAAAAGTCCTATTATAACAAATTTATATTAATATTTTATTTTAAATTATGTTATACTAATATTTTAATTTGAAATATATTTTTGTAATTATTAAAAAAACAACTTTTCAATACCATTTTTCAAATATAAGTAAACCATTTTTTCAATAAATATACTTATAAATATTCATAAACAATAATTTTTACAAGTCACATTCCATTTAGTAATTTTTAATTTTTATCTAAAAGAAAACATAATCTGATATTACTTGATCTATTTTTAAAAATATAAAGTACATCTTAAATATATAAAGTTAATAAATTACATTTCTAACCAAATGCAAACTCAAAGTAATCTAAAAATGACTATTTTTTATTTTATCTAAATTAGTACATCCTAAAAATATATAGTTAATAAACTGCATTTCCAACCAAGTGCAAACTCAAAGTAATCTAAAAATGGCTATGAATAGGGCACATGTTTGAAGTTCATCATGGAAATTTACAAACTAAAGGAACGAGATATTACACAAACATCTTAATCCACCTTCATGTCGAGTTGAGTATTGAGGAGATGGAGCATGGAAACTGTATAGGCTACATGTTTGAAGTTCATCATGGAAATTTACAAACTAAAGGAGCAAGATATTTCACAAACATCTTATTCCACCTTCATGTCGAGTTGAGTATTGAGGAGATGGAGCATGGAAGTGTAGATATTGTCTTCCCACTTCCTATTGGTGCACCTAAAGGAACATTCTTGTCTCTATGGTGTAGAATATGAAATGTATGGAAATCAAGTTTTGGCATCTTAGGGTTTCATTAGTTAAGTCTTATTAAAGAAAGAATGCAATAAAATTGTGAGCGCCACTTAACATAAAATTGTATAGATAATTGCATTTCTAATTTATATTGTAATGTGTAATCTTGGAAAAGTGAAATATGATTTGAGTTTGAATTGGGTTTAAGTGTGAAAACTTATATAATCCTTCATAAATACTATTGCCAAGAGCTATCACAAGAAGTGGCCTCAAATCAAGAAGTTTGATATGTGAAGTATGTAATTGAAAAAACAAATGAACAAGTTTGAAAACACACAAAATTAGTATTTTTATTTTATTTTATTTAAGAATAGGACCACATTCCATATTTACTAAAATATAGTCAAATTACAACACCTAAAATACTAAATTAGAATTTACTAAGATGGATTTGTATAGATGATTGTATTTGACTAGGTCTTGAAGACGGATTTGTATATATGATTTTGTATTTGACTAGATATTGAAGAAAGTATAGAATTTAATTAAGATGAATTTGTATAGATGATCCATAATATGAAATTTCAGAAAATTTACACAGAAATATGGAAAACAAACCTGTGGCAAATGAGATGTTCAGAGGACATAGTATGCAAAACTTCTCCATGCAACCAACTGTCTAAAATAGCATATAGTATTGAGGTGGACAAGGTTCAAATGTAGGTATCGTAAATGTAAGCTTATGTGGACCTTATCTTACAATTCTTTCTGTCAATGTGAACAATTCTGAATGATAGATATGCTCATTTTCAGAATCCTAAAGCATTGTCTGCACTATTCAAGTGCAAGATGCAAGTTCAACTTGAAGTTGAATATTTTATCTCAAAAGACGAATAATTACCTTTGGTTATGGTATCTAGGCCACACAACAAGCTATCCATTAATGAAATTTATTTCCCCACCCAATAAAAGGAAACAATGAGAGTGTATGGCCTCAAGGAATGTTCTTAGCTACGTGCAGGATGATAGGATGGCGCATATAGCTCGTCTCAGTACAACAATTTACCTTTTCGTGCAACAATGAATGAATTTGTGCGAACATGTGGCATGTGTATTTTTCCCTGCAAATAAAAATGTAACAACAATTGTTCTCACGTTACTCAAGCATTTACGTCATTGTGGAGTAGAATATGCAACAAATACAGGATATGAATGCTCATGGATAGAGCTAAATTTCACCAAACAGAACCGCGACTTGCTCCAATCCCCAACTTTAAAATTATAATATTTTGAAAAGTACTGCTCTTGTTTCAGCCTGAAATATAAGTGAATTTAATGTCGATACCAATCCTTAGCAGCGGTAGTTTTCTCACGTATCTTGTTGGCATGATTTAGAAAATCTTTGTGTCCTTTTGTAATTGAAGAGGCTCCACTTATAGACTGCACCAATTAACTTGTTCACACATTTGCAACTAGAAGCAAATTCTAACCAATTGTGTCTAGGGTTCGCTTCAATCCTCCAATGATAAATGAAATGCTCCTTGAATCAAAACTATGCGTAGGTTTATAGAATGTACCCAAAACGTAATAAATTATATCAAAAATTGTTTCAACTATCAAATGAATTTGTTGGGTTGTTACTATCCATTTGTATGATGCTTGTTTGTTGAATTTTTTGGATGGAAATACATTGTGCAAGTCTAAGAATCTCACCAACTTGGCATCATGTGTGATGGTCAAAATCTCTGATTTCTATATGTGGTAGATTCACACACAACAATGATGCTTGGTTGTTTCAATTTCAAAGATGGAGGTCTCAGTAAAAATGGTGGTCGCTGCAATTAACTTGAGTTATCGCACAACACAACCATTTTGTTTTCCCTTTTAACTTTTGATGAAAGTTTTGGCACCCAAAATACCTGCCACAAAATTACTACGGCATGACTTTCCACCCGACTCACTTTTACCTTGAAAGACTTACTTGGCTTCTATTGGATTTTAGTGTGACATGAATTAGTTTGTGATCACCTCATGTGTGACCAACTTTATATTTCCTAGTGTAAAGACTTATGAATATGAAAAATCACTTTTCACCGGTGGTTACTTGGGATTAAGTGCTACACAACTATGTTTCAACTCACTCACAATATTATATAATCACATATTAAATAAATTTTGTGTAAAACTAGAACTTTTACGGGGTGAAATGAATATGGATTCTTTGTGTCTTTCACTTACAGTAAATGTAAACAACATTCACTCAGTAAATGTAAACAACATTGACTCAGGTAAATATGGAGAATATGTGCGACTAAATAAAACTTGCATTAAACCATAAACTATGGATTTATATTTCTTGTGACGACATAACAAATAACTTATAGCTATAAATATAAATTTTGAAATTACAAGGAAATTTACAGACCTTCTACTCTCAACACTTTCACAAAACACATAAGCTTGAGATTCAAACTCTTCACAAGTTTTTTCTTCTTCTTCTCCACACTTCTCTTCTCTATATGTTCTGCTTGTGCATTCTCTATTTTTTACGATTTAGAATCTTCTTCTTCATATAGAAAACTTCTACCAACTAAAATTTCTTCTCTCTGAAGCTACCAACTTAACATTAAAGATAGTAATATATATCTACCTAAAAACTTAGCTTCAACAATTAAATTATAGTGGCTTATATACGAGAGATATGAACTCTTCATCATGTCAGAATTCCTGACATATAATGTGTTGCTAGAGAATATGACAGAGTCAAGTGATGTGCTATTCGGATCAGCGAGTAATTGATATTTCGAACACTCCCCCTTAATTATGAGAAGATCAAAATTTTAAAACAAAATATTACAAAATATTTCAGAGCTGAAACTTCCTCTGCTCATGACAGAGTTCATTGTGCAGAGCATGTCATTCCTAAATAACTTCAGAGATACTGGAATGTATCCCTAGCCAATGGTTTTGTAAATATGTCTGGAAGTTGATTTTCAGACTTGCAAAATTCTAAACAAATTTCTTTGTTGTTCACCAATTCAATTATAAAAAGATACCTTGTGTCAATGTGTTTGGTTTTCTTGTGAAACACATGGTTCTTCAACAAGGCAATGGTTGAATTGTTGTCACATAAAATGGTTGTTGGTTCTTGCTCGTTCTGCAACATATCTTTTAACATTCTTCTCATCAAAACAACTTGACATGCAATGCCTGTACTTGACACATACTTTGCTTCTGTTGAAGATAGAGTTAATATGGGTTGTTTCTTTCAAAGCCCACGACACAACACCTGTACCAAAATGAAATGTGTACCCAGATGTGTTTTCCCTTTGATCGATGCTACCTCCATTGTCACTATCAGTGTATCCAATGAGTTTAAAATTTTCTGTGGTTGAGTATATTATGCCAAGATCTTTTGTGCCACTTACATACCTCAGGATTCTTTTACTTGCTTTCCAATGAGAGTCTTTTGGTGACTCCATGAATCTTGAGATCAAACTTACTACTCACATGATGTCTTGTCTCGTTGTTGTTAAATTCATAAGGATTCCAACAAGCCCTTTAAACAACGTGGGATCTATAGTTGATCCATCATTATCTTTGCTCAATTTTAATCATGTTATTAGTGGTGTTGGGGCTGAATTGTAATTAGAGATATTGGATCTTTTTAAAACTGTACTTTCATACTTGGATTGTGATATAAAAATACCACTTTCAAACCACTAGGCTTCAATGCCCATGAAAAATTTCATGAGCCTCAAATCAGTCATTTCAAATTCACTTTCTGTGACTGTTCTAAATTCTCTTATGCCAAAATCACCAGTAAATATTATATCATATTCATATAGGAAGACAATTAACATGTTACCTTGGTCATTAACTTTGGTGTACAACGTTGGATCACATTCACTTTTGTGAAATTAATTTTCAATGAGATAGGAATCAATACAACTGTACCAAGCTCTCGGAGCTTGCTTCAAACCATAGAGCACCTTTCTCAGCATGTAGACTTTGTGCTCTTGCCCTAGAACTTCATAGCCTTGTGGTTTTTCTACATATACTTCTTCATCTAGATATCCATTTAGAAATGTTGATTTAACATCCATTTGATAAACAGGGCATTTTCTGTGTGTAGTGATGGCCAAAACTGTTCAGATCGTATCCATATGTGAAACCACTGAAAAAGTTTCATCAAAATCTATGCCTGGTTGCTAGGTGAACGCTCTTGCTACCATTCTTTCCTTGTGCTTCTGTACATTCCCATCAACATCTTGCTTGGTCTTGTAAATCCATTTGACCATGATTACATCTTTATCTTTTGGTACATCAACTAGTTCCCATGTTTGGTTTTTCTCAATGCATTCTATTTCTTCATCCATGGCTTGTTCCCATGCTTCTTCATCAACAAATTCCTCAAATGCTAATGGATCATCTATTTGAGAAAAAAATGCAAAGAGAGAGAAGGAATTCGGCATATCAGCTTCATATATTTCACGCAGACTTCTTGTCTTCACTAGATCTGTTGATGTCGAACTACTTGATGGAGTTTTTTGTCCACTTGGTGTACTTGTCGGTGTAGCTTGAGCTACAACTTGTGTCGATGTTCCTTGTGCTAAACCATGTCACGGTGTCATGGGGGTCTGCGGTGCTGCGATCGGTTGACTTACATGTGGTATTTGAACCACTTCCTCCGTCATGTCATCATGCTTGAAATTTGATACAATATTGACATTCTTCTCGACGGTTTCATCCCATGATTCATTCTCGACGAATTGAACGTCGTGGATGATGATTAATTTCCTTGCGACAAGGTCATACAAGTTGTATGCTTTTGTGTCTTCAGAGTAGCCAACAAAAATACATTTTTATCCCTTGTTGTCTAATTTGTTTCTCAACTCATCTGCCACATGAGCATATGCAACACAACCAAAAACATTTAAATGAGAAACACTATGACTCATGCATGTCCATGCTTCTTGAGGAACTTTGTTCCTCATGCTCTTTGTTGGGCATCGATTCATAATGTATACAGCAGTTACGACTGCTTCAACGCAATATTCAGTTGGAAAATGCTTGGCTTCCAGCATGTTGCATGCCATCTCCATAATGGTTCTGTTCTTTTTCTCTGCGACACCGTTTTGCTGAGGTGTATATTGCGCATTGAATTTGTTTTGTATGCCATGAATTTTGCAAAAATTCAGAAATTCATTTGAAACATATTCACCGCCTCTATCCGTCCTTAGGATTTTTATGCGGTGACCACTCTGGTTCTCCATGAGTGCTTTGAACTGCTGAAAACAACTAAATGCGTCACATTTATGTTTCAAAAAATATACCCACGTTCTTCTTGAGTAATCATCAATAAAAGTTAGAAAAGAATTGCAGCCACCAATGGATGATATCTGCATTGGGCCAAAAATATCATAGTGCAGAATCTCAAGTGGTGTGCATGCTCTGTATGAATTTCCAACTGGAAAATTCTCTCTATGTTTCTTGCCAAAAATGCATCCTTCACAAAATCTACCTGGTTTGTCTATCAATGGAAATCGTTTTACCATGTTTTTTGTATGCAATAACTTCAGCCCACCAAAATTCAGATGTCCAAATCTAAAATGCCATAGCCAGGAATCATCTCAAACTTCTATTTGAAATGTTGCTTGCATTTTAGTGCTGCCCTTTTTTTCTTGTCGTAGTATACAACTTCTTTTTTGCTTTCTACCTTGAAAGAAACTCTAGTATTGTCTGGGACTATTCTCAATGGAAACAAGTAATTGCTTGTCATTGGCATTTTTTCTATCAACTGGTTTCTTGGACGTATGTCTTTGATCACACAGTGATTTTCCTCCTTGTAAGCTCTATACCCTTTCTATATCAGTTTTCCAATACTCAACAAATTATGTTTCAGACCTTCTACATGATAGACATCATGCATATACATATACTCCTCCTGTTTGGTTTGAATACCAAGAATACCTTTTCCCAAAACAATAACTTGGACATTATTTCCAAGTGTAACATCAGTTTGAATTGAAATATCTAGACTGCAAAATAAATTTAAATTTCCATTCATATGATTGCTACAGCTTGAATGAAAATACCATATGTCATGCATACTTTCTTGGATGGTATTGCATTAAATTGGGGATGTGCATGCCATCAACATTGTGATCGAGGAAGTGTTGGTGTTTTGTCAACTGGTTATGGTTTTTCCTTCCTTGATCATACTGATTCTTCCTACATTCATATGCATAATGACCAAATTTCTTACAATAATGACATTGAATCTTTGATTTATCAAACCTGTGACCACTTGGCTGACTTGGGTTTTGATTTTGTGCTCTACCAACAAAATATGTAGGATTGCTCCTATGTCTTCGTCTTGAGAAGTTTCTTCCTATACCTCTAAAACTATTTCTCCCCCTTCCTCTTCCATGTATTATCGATGACAGTGTTGCAAATGCACCTTCCAATGATGTATTTTTTGTTGTTGATCTTGTGTTCATGATTGATGAGTGAGGCTTGCAGCTCATTAATGGTAGACACCCTCATGTCTTTGTTTTATTCCAAGGTGTTGCTATTGCAACCACTACCCCAAAATTTTTAATGATTTTAGGGCCCCTCAGAATTTTTAGCTTTTCACCCTTTTTCAGACTACTTTTTCTCCTCGAGGATCCTTTCCATGACTTAGTTTTATTTTTAACGAGTCACAAAAGTTTTTTTTCCAAGATAGAACTCATTTTTTGCACTCGATGTGTTGGATGAACTCATTGAGTTTGGCCGACCCATCGGAGGGAATCATTTTACCATCTAATATGTTCCAGAACCAATTCTTGCAAAATAATTTGTTGAGTTTTCTGAGTACGTCAGCAAAACCTAGGATTTGAAGCCTACGGGGTTTTGGAGAAACTCAAGGGGTTGAAGCTGATGGTATTAGAAAATACTAAGCTTCTCAAGACGACAAGTTTTTCAGTGAAACTCAGGTTTCCGAGGAGATGCTATTGACGGTTCTGACATTTCCTTTCTAACGCATTTGGTTGTAGATGTTTTGGCAAAATACTTTGCTGATTGGAGCCGAGAGATGGGGAATTAATGCAATAAGAAAGAAGTATCCTGAGACAGTTGGGTTACCACAAATAAATAATGGACATATCTATGAGAAGAGAGTGGAAGGTTCAGACGTGAATGAAGGATGAGGACTAGGACTGGGACATGTCAAATATGTGAGGCATTGAATCACCTTTGAGTATGGTATTTTTGAGTGAATCATAGATTCAATGTGTAGACAATGGACATCATCAATCTTAAAGGCACACATGCGATGGATATTTATATGGAAAGTAACGACAAGTTTTTTTGAATTAGATGTTGTGTGGAGACCACTCAGAAGGTAGATGGAAGTTCAAACCAAAGAAGTGTTGTCGATGGATGGTTAATTTTGATGATTGCAAACAAGCATTAGAGGAAATTTGAGGTCTAAAATGGGCCTCCTAAGGAAACTGATAAAATAATAGTTATTAATTTTGGAGGAAGAATGAAAAAAACTACTTTTTTTGTTCGTATTTTTGACATATCTCCTTGTGTTTTTACTCAAATTCCAAGTGGGAGAGCTCATTGGATGTGGAATTTAATTCTGCATCCAATGAGTACCCACAATGCATACTTTTGACAGACCCCGCTACCCCCAAAACAAGAAATTCCTAAACAAACGTGATGATGACATCATCATCACATTTTTTCAGGTTTTTCTTATTTTTGTGGTAGAGGGGTCTGTCAAAAGTATGTAGTGTGGGTACTCATTTGATGCAAAATTAAATTCCACATCCAACGAGCTCTCCCACTTGAAATTTGAGTTAAAACACAAGGAGATATGTCGAAAATACGAACAAAAAAAGTAGTTTTATTTTATGACAAATATGTCAATTCAGCCATTATGGTTGACTCATTTTATTGAAATTCTATTGCTTCTTGAATTCCAACTCACAAAATTTATTGTTGGCGCGTTTTCTTATAAGGCCCATTTTAGACCCGAAATTTCCTCTAATGGAGGGGAAAGGGTGTGCATTTGTTTGCCCAAAGAGGGAAAATAGGGAGAAGCTCTGCGGTGCTAATGGGACATGGTTTTACAAAGTAACAATTCAGTTGGAAATCAAAGAAGTTGAGCATGACCTTTGAGAGGAATTGGAGGCAGGTAAGCCAGTTGGTGAACTTGTTTCTTTAAAGGACTACATTCAAGATCCAAACACTACTCACTCTTTGTTGGATATGTATGGGAGGTCAGTATTTCTTTTTTGGATGGTCAAGGGGATTTTGGGCTGCCTCTTACTAGAGAAATAGGAAAAAGGAAAAGGTGATGAGGTTCCAATGCACTTTTGGAAGGCTCCTCATGATGACACATGCTTGATGCATAAAAAAATGGATATAATCATGAATCATTTGGGTATTCGTTTCCTACCAAGCCCAGGTGGTGAGGGTGGTTCGTAGGCTCTATGTCGTCTATTGGCATTGGAGGGGCATCATCGAATCTCTAGGTTCCATTATGGATATCTCTATCTATTGTTTGTTTCTTGTTTGGTCATGTTTTCTAGCTGAAATAATTAAACGGGTCTGTTAGGATCTATATCGGTTCTAAGAGTTAGTTTGATCTTAAAGTATATTAGAAAGTTTTATATGGCATGAATAGGTATAGCAAAGTGTATTTGGATGAAGTTTTTCAAAACCATGTTTTATTCTACGGGGGTGGGGCAATTTTGGTTTTAGGGATTGTAATGGGGTTATGATATGTTTGGTTCGGATGTTGAGGGGGTTATGATATGTTTGGTTTAGATGTTGAGGTTGGTAGGTTGGAAATATGGTAGGACATAAGCTAAATGTATTTTTTTTTTGTTGATAACTAATATATAGTTTACTTAAAAAAAGGTTTTATACATGACTTGTTCTATAACACTTGGTATGGAGTAAAACTCTAATATATAGTTTATAATATCCCATGTAATTGCTCATAATATTTTGATTTTTATAGTTCATTTCATTTGACTAGATGTTATGGAAGTAAAGTCTAAGATTGCGCTATTAGCTATCACATTTCATGAAATAACTATCTTTGATATATATAAAATCCCTTTAAAAATGGGTTGTTTTTATATAACTATGACTAATGACTATGTATTATGTGGCTTGAACCCAAGTTAAATTGAATTCTTTCGTAGATTATTACACTAAGTATAAATAGGAAATACATATAATAGCAATACTATGGGTGAATACCATAGGCTTTAATCTCAACTTGTAATACATCTTCAGCATTGTCTATGCCTAAGTGCTTATGTGTGCTTCAAGAATGCAAAACAAGTACATGGTAAATATATGAATCTCACACACTCATCCTACACATGTGCAAAATAGTTTATGCACCTAGAGTCATGTATTAACTCTCAAAGAATGTAATCTCACTTGTAGTTAGTTAGTGAGTTAGGTGGCCCACGGTATTTTCTGACCTATGGTATTCACCCATTGTATTGCTATTATGTATTTCCTATTTATACTCAGTCTAATAATGAGAAGGCATTCAATATGCCCATAGTGTTATTTAAACTTAATCTAATAATGAGAATGCATTCAATATAGCCATAGTGCTATTTATACTCAGTCTAATAATGAGAAGGCATTCAATCTACCCATAGTGCTTAGCAATACTATGGGTGAATACCTAACTCCATGTGAGATTACATTCTTCAACAGTTAATACATGACTCTATAGGGATAAACTCTTGTGCACATATAAGATGAGTGAGTGTGTCACACGATTCATATATTTACCATATATTTGTTTTGCATTCTTGAATATTTTTTATCATAAATTGGATAAACATGATTATTATTTTTTGCCCTCAAATTAGACTTTATAACATCATTTACATATTTTAACATTGTATAGACATCATTTACATATTTTAACATTTTTATTAAACATCTATATTTATCATAGATTGGATAAACATGATTATTATCTTTTGTCCACAAATTAGACTTTATTTACACATTGATTGTATTAACATCTTTTAACATTCTTATTAAGACCTGTTTTGTTGCACTTTATTAAAAACGAAATATATAATTGTAAACCTATGTATAGCAAAGGTAAGAGGCATGGATAGCAAAGGTAAGACGCTCTATATATAGCCAAGCCAGCAGCGATCCACGAAGAAGAACCGTCTCTCTAGATGCATGGACTTGGTATTGTTCGCAAAAACGTATGCAACACGAATGAATTTCAGATAACATTATCCTCTCTGGTTGGCGCGCTGTGGAAAATTTCAGGTGAGCAACAAACGACACCAGAGAGTAATTAGCTAATCTCCAAATAAATAAGAGTTATAGGAGGATTCAAGTTTAGTTTTCCATGTTTGAATCAATCCCAACTCGATTACTGTCATAGTCGTCGCCGCCCATGGGCTATTTTCTTCATTCGCTTTGCTTTTTCGAAGCTGTAACTGTTTTGGTTTGATTGTATCTTCCATGCATTTCAAGAAAAGACCAACGATTTGACTTGCTATTATGTAAGCTAGCTCTGGAGCAATCCTTCCTCATTGGACGGAGGAGGAGCAAAGTTAGCGTTGACTTTGCTCCTCCTCCGTCGGATGGAGGGAGGATTGCTCCCGAGCTAGCTCACTCTGTTGCGGAGTAAACTAGCTCTGGACGACACAAGTGTCTTTCTCTCGGACGCCACGCCTCATAAATCTGGGATGCTTGTACCGCTATACGCACGCGTGACGCAACCGGAAACTCCAAACTCGTCAGAGTCCCTTACGTTACAGATACTTCAATGTAACGAGGAATCACATTCGAAAAATACAGTTGAAATATATTCCATCGATATCACCTTTCATTATCGAAATGGATGTACTTAATGAAAATAGGAAAACATCAACATTAACTTCCAAGAATTTGTAAGTATCGTTGAGAATATATCTTTGATTAACACATCTATATAGTTTGTGATAGAGATAAAATGGTTGAGGATAAGAATGAAAATGAAAAATAGTTTGAATTATTTTATTTTATTTTTTATATATCTTTTTAGTTAGACGAGTTTATTTATGCTTTCTTACATGTTATTATCATCATTAGTTATGTTATGTTATTTATCAACTATTATTTTTTTAATTTCACATTTTTTTAGTTATCTCTTATGAACTTTCTGTATCCATTCATCTATGAGTTATAGAGGCATCATTCTTCAACTACATAAAGGAGAGCCCAGTCCACCCCAAATCTCAAATAAAAATGCCCACATAAAAATACATCACATTAATATGAAACACTTTTAAAAAATATAGTTATTATAATTTAATTCATAATTTATTAAAAAAATAATAAATATATTTTTTTAAAGAAAAAAACCATAATAAAAGAAATCTTTATAAATCAATTTTAATTACTTTTCATTTAATAGGGGAAATTAAATTTATTACAAATTAGCTTTGATCAAATAATTAAGACTTAAAAATTAAATTCATTATAAAACTATGTGATCCATAAATAAAAATCAATTTTGATTAAATAATTAAAAATTAAAAATTAAATTCTATTACAAGTTATCTCCGTATTAACTAGCTCATGGAAGAAAATTAATATAGCAAGATTAGAACTAACTCTCACGAACTCCATAGAGAAACATGTCTTTGGTCTATTCCTAAAACTCCATGGACGGAAAGGGTTTGCCATCTAAGTGCCTTGCTTATACCTACATTGGATCCATCTAAGTGCCTTGCTTATACCCACATTAGATCTCAGTTTCATAGTATTTGTTAAAATACAAACCTTTAAAACCTCTTAACTTACCAAAACTAT
Organism: Pseudotsuga menziesii; assembly: GCA_001517045.1. Classification (NCBI taxonomy): domain Eukaryota; kingdom Viridiplantae; phylum Streptophyta; class Pinopsida; order Pinales; family Pinaceae; genus Pseudotsuga; species Pseudotsuga menziesii. Next base: position 310,762 of record LPNX010418695.1, read on the forward strand.
AATGATATTGGAAAGCTTCTTGGTAATCTTTTTAGCACATGAACAAGATTTTAAAGTAAACCAAGTATTTTACTTTTGATGATTCCATAACTAAAATTGGTCTCAATAGACATTAATCATTATTATCATCATCATATATAAATAAATAATTATATTCTAATTTTTCAAATTTAATAAAAAAAAATAAAATCTAACTTTTCAATAAAAAAATCTCTTAAAAAATGGACAATTTTCTTTTACTATTATCAGAACCAAAAAAAACTATCACATAATAATTTTATAAACCCGCGCTTTTTAAAAATAAAATTAGTAAAAACGAAATGCTTATTATTGTTATTTGTGTTGTTAGTAGTTGTTGGAAATAGGTTGGAAACTTGGAAATACATTTTGATCATAAAAGTTATATATATAATACAGTAGGAGAAAAAGAGTGCAAGTGTTTTCCAGCATGATGTAATAAAATAATAAAATATTAATACAAATTTTACACTATTCACTTTAAATTAAAAGTAGACGAGATATATACTTAAATTAAAAGTGGACGAGATATATACTCTAATTATGAGAGTAAACTATATTTTAGGAGGATATGATTTTGTGATAAGTGCATCCTGAATGAATTATCAAACTACTGCACATTTTTCTAGATTTAGTTCATAGGAAAGATTTAGATATGAGTTGAGCACACATGAAAGATTTAATCCATCTTGACTCTTAAAAGTTTGGCGTTAGAATAAATCTATATCAATATTATAATATTAATTTATAATAATAATATTAAATATTAAACATATTATTTATTAAATATTTAAAATAACTTTTTATTTTTATGACAAATTAAGTAATAACTTATAATTTAATTTATAAACATTAAACAATGTCTATTTTTATTAATTTTCATAATATAAATTATATTATGCTTTCTTTTGGATAAGCATTACAACATGCTATGTGACTTATAAAAGTTATTGTTTATAAATATTTATAAATATATTTATTGAAAAAAATATTTACTTATATTTCCATTGTGGTTTTAAAACCTCGATCAAGATTTTTTTAAAACCTAGATCTAGGTGTTAAAACCTAGATCGAGGTGTTAAAACCTATATTGACGTTTTTTTTAAATCTAGATCGAGGTCTTAAAACCTAGATCAAGGTATTCTTAAAACCTAGATCGAGGTTTTGATAAACCCTCGATCGATGTTTTATTTTTTAAAACCTAGATTGAAGTCTTTAAATCTAGATTGAGGTATTCTTAAAACCTAGATCGGGGTTTTGATAAACCGTCGATCAAGGTTTTAACACCTCGATCGAGGGTTTAAGAAAACCTCGATCGAGCGCTTGTTAAACCCTCGATCGAGCTGTGATGACCTTCATCGAGGGTTTAAAAATTGATCGATCAAGGTAAGTTTTTGTGCTTTTTTTGAAAGTGCCTTACCAAAAAGTGTAACCGAGCTCCATGGATACACCCCGTTATATTGCTGAAACAAACCGATAAATCTTCTTCTTTCTCTTGGTGAACAAAATTTTCCAAGTTTACATACTTGGGTTCAGCCTTTGTCCCTAGATTAATCAGTTCATACTGCATAGATGAACTATTAGTTTTGGCATTTGTTGGATTCCTGAACTTGTTATGCACGTCAAATGTCCCCTCTAGTGTTCTCACTCCTTTGGGCATAAAATTCCCATTAGTTACTTCTTTGTTTTGCATATTTTCTTGATGTTCTTCATTATCAATAACATAGTCTTTAAAATTTTCTTCATTTGTCAGGAAATCAATAATTTGCTCATCATCATCAAGCATCCTCAATTTTGTAACATTATCTCGTACTGCTAGCCTAAAAATGAGTTTAATAGCGCATTTATTATTAGTAGACACTGACCTAGCAACATAAGCAACTAAGAAGTCTGTTGTATCATTCTATAATCTAAGAATTGAATTTATATTGAAAGCATTAAAATGTGAAATCAGATTCCAGACCTCAGATTGATACCCTTTCAGGTGTGGTGATAAGCAATGTATTGTATCTCTAACATGCCTGACTACTATCTTGGAGTCACCAAAAAATTTTAAGTTCTTAACGTTTAGTTCAATGTCTTTTCTCAGGCCTTGGACTAAAGCTTCATACTCAGCAGTGTTATTTGTACATTCAAACTCTAGTCGATAAGAGAGAAACTGTTTGTTCTTTTCTGAATCAATCAGGACACAATCGGTTCCTATTCCCTCTTGTGTCTTGGAACCATCAAAGTACAAAAACCAAAATCTATCTTCTAAATATACCTATTTAGTGTTACTTTCTAAGTTAGAAAGTAAGTTAACTATATTACAATTAATATCATTAGTCCGTGAAAAATGAAGGAGTTTGGACTGCGTGTCTGACTCACGAATGGATTCCTTAGCTTGATAATTTCTAGGTTCAAGTTCTAAAAACTTGTTACCCAAGACCGAAGATGAGAAGTTTATAGGTTATTTTTTTCCTTCCAATTGAGTTACATTGTGTTTCATGTGTGGTTCCCTCATCACCTTAATCTGATTTTGACTGTTCTTATATGGATGCCACATGTGAGACCAATGAGTTGGGAAGTACCTATTTATTTTTGTAGACTATTGCTTTCTCAATATCAAACCATAGGCATCTGGTATATCTACCACCATAATGTCTATAAACTGGCAAACTCTCTCATCTGCAGATAATTGAATCAACACTTTTTTCATTTAACATGTTACCTTGACTACAGATCTGTCCAACTGAATGATCTTACATGAGGATGGTGTAGGTTGACCACTAAGAATTTTACATATTGAGAGTGGCATGACATTATATGAAGCCCCATAATCACCCAATAATTATGCACATTATGATTAAAAATCTCAAAAGACAATAAGAACGCAAATGTTTGAGATTTGGACTTCCCTCCAATGCTAGCTTCATTAATTTCTTTGTCAGATTGAATGTCATCTTGGGATTTTCTAGGTTGTGGATCAAAAGCCTCCAGAAGCTTCTTTATTTACTCGGGTAAATTACACAATTCAAATAAAGAAATATTTGCTTGTGTTTTCTTGATTCCCTCTACTGTGTCATACCCCATATCATATTCTACTAGACCCTTCTTACTACTTTCCACTATCCTTACAGGATTAGTGACTGCTGGAACTTTATCTTTTGTGGTGACCAAATCACACTTTGATGTTGTTTGGGTATTGCTACTAATATTCTTCATACTTTCTTGTATCTTCCTAATCTTAGGTAGCATTAATCTTTCATCCATTACTATTCCTTTGCTTCTGGTTGTAACATTAACTGATGAAATTTAGATCTCTTCAGTAGGCTCCTCTTCATATAATCCCAGTGTAGGTGCACAGTCGCATAAGACCCTTGTGGTTTCATGTGTTTCTTCTGGTTCATTTGCTTTTTCTTCTTCCACCTCAGGATCTGTTATTTGAGCATCTAATATTTGATTCATAACTAGATTCATTGAGTTAATCCATTGTGGGCAGTTATTTTCAGAATGAGATTCTTGATGAAAAGTGTAGAAATGATCTATTGCTACTTTATTGAAATTCAAAACAGAAGAATTATACATAGGTGGTTGAGATGTTCCACTTTCTTCTCTTTTCTTGAAATAAGGTTTAAACTATTTTTTTGATGAAATAACTTCTTTGTCCTTTTCCAGATCTATAATATTATTTGATAACTTTTGTACCATCTTAACCACATTTTCTAATTCACTTTAGTGTTCTTCCTTAAGTCTGGTTAACAACATAGGTTTTTTACCACTAAAAGTACTTACCTTTGGTTCTATAGTGTGTTTGTTTATGCTGCTAAGCTCAGCTTCTACCTTATTTTCTTCCTCATAATTCTCCACCAATGTGCATTTCACTGCTCTTTTGACAAACATTGCTATGTTGGGACAAAGTTCCTAAGTATAGTATTCTACTAGAATTTCTTCAGTAGGATTTGTTGTAGCACTAAAATTTATAAGATGAGCAGAAAATATTTGGTAAAAATATTGAACCTTTTATCTTTTATCCATCCTTAGAGAGAGAAACTCTTTCATAAGAGTGGCAATGGTTCGTTGACTACCAAACTTGCTCTTAAACACTTTTTCAAAAGTATTCCAATCGGTTATTGACTTTTCTTGTAAATTGAAATACCAAGCAGAGGCCTTAGCTTCAAAGGTATATGGAAAAAGTATGCATACCACATCTTCGTGTTCAACGACCAAAATTTATAGAGCCAAATAGAAACTTTGCAGGTGTTCTTCTATGGAAATTCCTTTTTTGGGGTCAAACTTTTGTAATTTTTTTTATGATGCTTAGGAAAACCATGTAAAGGAGAAGTCAAGTTGTGTGGTGTTCTGGCTCTCGAGGTTGGTGGATTGGGTTGATTAGCATGAGCATTTGGGGGTGGATTAATGTTAGCCATAATTCGATGAGGAATCTGTGGTGGAGACTGAACATGTGACTGCAATGGAGACTAAAAAATAAGGGAATCTGGTCCCAACTGATTAGGTGGTTGGACAATCTCTTATATGGAAAAATTTACCAACTCTTCCAAATTTCCCACCAAAATCGAATCTTCAGTGTAAGCAGGTACTTTCGTGGCAGCCTGCCTTCTTGGTAATACATGAATTGCTTTCAATCGTCCAAGTTTCTTTACATAAGATCGGGTATATCTTCTTAACTGGTTAACTTATTCAATTTCAACAACATATAAATTTTATGAACCTTCTTCTTCAAAAACTACTCTTTATTCAAAAATAAAATCTTCAGGAAACTTAGTTTCAGAGCTATCACCAGTGGAATAGTTTCTAGTAAATAGAGTTCCTTTTCTAGCCATGCACTGGAGGCCCTCCTTCTAGTGCCAAAGCTGTTGATTCGTGGAAAATTCCAGGTACTCGCAACAGGGATTCTCCCCAATAATCATCCCCAATTAGATCGTTTATTGTTTGGTATGGGGAATACATCCTATTAGTGACCCGACTACCGTAGAATCAAAAGAATGTCTTAATTTTGTTTTACCAGTTGCGCCTCGATCCACCGTTTATGTAATTTTATGTTTTAGGATGAAATGCAAGTTCCTAAATTGAATGCAAGCAAACGATGAGCAAAATCCTCAACTTGTTATGCGTAGGTTCTTACCTCCCGTCTTATTGCTCTTACCCCTCAATCACTTCTAAATTAAGAAAAACTTATGTAATCTATTCTAAACTACCTATCTAACCCATCCCCACGAGAAAAAAATTAGATCTAAAGGAGGAATGTGTTGCAATGTTGCATATGGAATCCTATAGGTAGTTTTTCAAATTATCACTACAACAAATTTGGCATTTAGGGGTGGTTGTCTTCCGCCTCCAAAAGTCACTTTTAGAGGCAGTTTTGGGTTTGGTGGTGGTCTTTACAAAACCTCCCCTAATAGCACCGACGCTAAAAGTTTTGACTTTTAGAGGCTGTTCTGGAAGAAATCAAAACTGCCCCCAAAAGTGACTTTTAGGGGCGGTTCTAAACCGCCCCCAAAAGTGACTTTTGGGGGAGGTTCTAAGCCCCCTCCAAAATTGATGTTTGGCGACGGTTTTAAACCCCCCCCAAAAGTAGCTTTGGGGCAGTTCTAACCCTCCCCCCCCAAAAAATTCACTTTTAGGGCTGGTTCTGGCATCGGAGGCGATCCTTACAAAACTGCCCCTAATAGCATTGATGCTAAAAGTTTTGACTTTTAGGGGGAGTTTGGAAGAAATCAAAACTGCCACTAAAAGTGACTTTTTGAGTCGGTTTTGACATTGGAGGTGGTCTTTACAAATCTTCCTCTAATAGGACCGACGTCAAAAGTTTTTCCTTTTAGGGTGGTTCTAACCCCCCCAAAAAAAATTGATTTGGAGGCGGTTTTGGCTTTGGAGGTGGTCGTTACAAAACCATCCCGAATAGCAACGACGCTAAAAGTTTTGACTTTTAGGGGGGTTGTGGGAGAGATCAAAACTGCCCCTAAAAGTGACTTTTGGGGGCGATTCTAAACCCTGCACAAAAATCACTATTAAGGGCAGATATAAACCCCCCATCGTAGGTACCTACGGGGGTGGTCCAAAACCGCCCTTAAAAGTCTCTATTATAGGGGGCGGTTTTTAACCCCCCTTGCAGGTACATACAAATTCGATTCAAAACCCCCCTTGTAGGTACATATGAATTCAGTTCAAAACCCCCCTCATAGGTACCTACGGAGGCGGTTCGAAACCCCTCCTAAAACACTTTGCAAACCTTTAGAGGCAGTTATGAACCCCCTCATAGGGACATATGAAGTCAGTTTAGAACCCCCCTTATAGCCATAATTTAAAATATCAATATTGCAATATCGTTAGAGCACAATGCTCTACTATTGATCTAGAACCATTTAAGAATTGGGGAAATGGGAAATATTAACACCAATATTGCATCATTTGTAATTCTAAGAAAAGATTAATAATCCCAACATTGGTTCTGACTCAAGAGGCCTAAGAAAGTAGGTTGAATGGATCTGACCTTATAATTTGGCTAAACTTGAAAGGTTTCAAATACAACATTGATTCAATAAAGAAAACAGTAATATGGAAATGTTTTGCATGATAAAGTTGGCATTCAATTTCATACACATACTCTAGAGGTTAACATCTAACTAGAATTTCAATCCCCTAACAACCCACCACTCTCTCTCACTCTCTCCCCCCTATGTATTCCCCTACCACTAACACCCCCTCTCCTCCACTGTCTCTCAGTCCCCAACTCATACAACTACACCTAATACCTAACCCCGTATATATATTCCCCAACCCTCCCCTCTCTCTCTCTCTCTCACACACACACACACACACACACCCACACACACCTCCATTTGTTTCCCCCTACCATTGACACACCCTTCCTCCACACTCTCTCACTCCCTAACTCATCCATATACACATAACCCACACCCCACTATCTATTCCCCAACCCTCTCTCTCTCTCTCTCTCACACACACACACACACATCCCTTTGTCTCCCCCTGCAACTAACAACCCCCCTTCTCCACTCTCTATTACTTACCAACCCATCAAACTACAACTAACCCACACTCGCCTATATATTCCCCAACCCTCTCTCTCACTCTATCTCTCTCTCTCACACACACACATCCTTTTGTCTTCCCATGCAACTAAGAACCCCTCTCCTCCACTCACTCTCACTCCCCAAATCATCCAACTACACCTAACCCACACCCCCTACCTATTCC
>LPNX010418695.1:324189-373833 GCA_001517045.1 Pseudotsuga menziesii
TTCTCCAGCGACACAAGTGTCTTTTTCTCGGACGCCACGCCTCATAAATCTGGGATGCTTGTACCGCTATACGCACGCGTGACGCAACCGGAAACTCCAAACTCGTCAGAGTCCCTTACGTTACAGATACTTCAATGTAACGAGGAATCACATTCGAAAAATATAGTTGAAATATATTCCATCGATATCACCTTTCATTATCGAAATGGATGTACTTAATGAAAATAGGAAAACATCAACATTAACTTCCAAGAATTTGTAAGTATCGTTGAGAATATATCTTTGATTAACACATCTATATAGTTTGTGATAGAGATAAAATGGTTGAGGATAAGAATGAAAATGAAAAATAGTTTGAATTATTTTATTTTATTTTTTATATATCTTTTTAGTTAGACGAGTTTATCTATGCCTTCTTACATGTTATTATCATCATTAGTTATGTTATTTATTTATCAATTATTATTTTTTTAATTTCACATTTTTTTAGTTATCTTTTATGAACTTTCTGTATCCATTCATCTATGAGTTATAGAGGCATCATTCTTCAACTACATAAAGGAGAGCCCAGTCCACCCCAAATCTCAAATAAAAATGCCCACATAAAAATACATCACATTAATATGAAACACTTTTAAAAAATATAGTTATTATAATTTAATTCATAATTTAAAAAAAAAATAATAAATATATTTTTTTAAAGAAAAAAACCATAATAAAAGAAATCTTTATAAATCAATTTTAATTACTTTCCATTTAATAGGGGAAATTAAATTTATTACAAATTAGCTTTGATCAAATAATTAAGACTTAAAAATTAAATTCATTATAAAACTATGTGATCCATAAATAAAAATCAGTTTTGATTAAATAATTAAAAATTAAAAATTAAATTCTATTACAAGTTATCTCCGTATTAACTAGCTCATGGAAGAAAATTAATATAGCAAGATTAGAACTAACTCTCACGAACTCCATAGAGAAACATGTTTTTGGTCTATTCCTAAAACTCCATGGACGGAAAGGGTTTGCCATCTAAGTGCCTTGCTTATACCTACATTGGATCCATCTAAGTGCCTTGCTTATACCCATCTAAGTGCCTTGCTTATACCTACATTGGATCCATCTAAGTGCCTTGCTTATACCTACATTGGATCCATCTAAGTGCCTTGAAATATATTCCATCGATATCACCTTTCATTATCGAAATGGATGTACATGTACGTAATGAAAATAGGAAAACATCAACATTAACTTCCAAGAATTTGTAAGTATCGTTGAGAATATATCTTTTATTAACACATCTATATAGTTTGTGATAGAGATAAAATGGTCGAGGATAAGAATGAAAATGAAAAATAGTTTGAATTATTTTATTTTATTTTTATATATCTTTTTAGTTAGACGAGTTTATCTATGCCTTCTTACATGTTATTATCATCATTAGTTATGTTATTTATTTATCAACTATTATTTTTTTAATTTCACATTTTTTTAGTTATCTTTTATGGACTTTCTGTATCCATTCATCTATGAGTTATAGAGGCATCATTCTTCAACTACATAATGGAGAGCCCAGTCCACCCCAAATCTCAAATAAAAATGCCCACATAAAAATACATCACATTAATATGAAACACTTTTAAAAAATATAGTTATTATAATTTAATTCATATATATATATATATATATATATATATATATATAAAGAAAAAACCATAATAAAAGAAAATCTTCATAAATCAATTTTAATTACTTGCCATTTAATAGGGGAAATTAAATTTATTACAAATTAGCTTGATCAAATAATTAAGACTCAAAGATTAAATTCATTATAAAACTATGTGACCCATAAATAAAAATCAGTTTGATCAAATAATTAAAAATTAAAAATTAAATTCTATTACAAGTTATCTCGGTACTAACTAGTTCATTGAAGAAAATTAATATAGCAAGATTAGAACTAATTCTCATGAACTTTAAAGAGAAACATGGCCTTGGTCTATTCCTAAAACTGCATAGGCAGAAACGGTTTGCCATCTAAGTGCCTTGCTTATACCCACATTAGATATGGGTTTCATAGTATTTTGTTACAATACAAACCTTTAAAACCCGGTAACTTGCCAAAACTATAGTGATATTGGAAAGCTTCTTTGTAATCTTTTTGAGCACATGAACAAGATTTTAAAGTAAACCGAGTATTTTACTTTTTATGATTCCATAAACTAAAGTTGGTTTCAATAGACATTAATCATTATTATCATCATCGTATATATAAATAAATAATTATTTTCTAATTTTTCAAATTTAATAAAAAAAAGTTAAATCTAACTTTTTAATAAAAAAATATCGTAAAAAATATGGACACAATTTTCTTTTACTATTATCAGAACCAAAAAAAACTTTATCAAATAATAATTTTATAAACCCACGCTTTTTAAAAATAAGATTAGTAAAAAACAAAATGCTTATTGTTGTTATTTGTGTTGTGAGTAGTTGTTGGAAGCTTGGAAATACATTTTGATTATAAAAATTATATAGTATAGTAGGAGAAAAAGAGTGGAATTGTTTTTTAATAAAATAATAAAATATTAATACAAATTTTACATTATTCACTTTAAATTAAAAGTAGACGAGATATATACTCTAATTATGATGAAGGTAAACTATATTTTAAGAGGATATGATTTTGCGATAAGTGCATTGTGAATGAATCATCAAAAGAGTGCACATTTGGAAGATATAGGTTGAAGCTCATAGGAAAGATTTAGATATGAGTTGAGCACACATGAAAAATTTAATCCATCTTGACTCTTAAAAGTTTCGCCTTAAAATAAATCTATATTAATATTATAATATCAATTTATAATAATAATATTAAATATTAAACATATTATTTATTAAATTCTTAAAATAATTTTTATTTTATGACAAATTAAGTAATAATCTATTATTTAATATATAAACATTAAACAATGTCTATTTTTTTTAAATTTTCATAATATAAATTATATTAGGCCTTCTTTTGGATAAGCATTACTACATGTTAATGAACTTGTAAAAGTTATTATTTCTAAATATATTTATTAAAAAAAATATTTACTTATATTTCAACCGCGGTCTTAAAACCTCAATCAAGATTTTCATAAAACCTAGATCGAGGTCTTAAAACCTAGATCGAGGTGTTAAAACCTAGATGGAGGTGTTAAAACCTAGATCGGCGTTTTTTTAAAACCTAGATTGAGGTCTTAAAACCTAGATCGAGGTATTCTTAAAATCTAGATCGAGGTTTTGATAAACTCTCGATCGAGGTTTTATTTTTTAAAAACTAGATCGAGGTCTCAAAACCTAGTTCGAGGTATTATTAAAACATAGATTGAAGTTTTAACACCTCGATCGAGGGTTTAAGAAGACCTTGATCGAGCGTTGGTTAAACCCTCGATCGAGCTATTATGACCTTGATCGAGGGTTTAAAAATTGATCGATCGAGGTAAGTTTTTGTGTTTTTTTTTAAAGTTCCTTACGAAAGAGTGTAACCGAGCTCCATGGATGCACCCCGTTATATTGCTGAAACAAACCTATAAATCTTCTTCTTTCTCCTGGTGAACAAAATTTTCCAAGTTTACATACTTGGGTTCAGCCTTTGTCCCTAGATTAATCAGTTCATACTTCATAGATGAACTATTAGTTTTGACATTTACTGGATTCTTGAACTTGTTATGCACGTCAAATGTCCCCTCTAGTGTTCTAACTCCTTTGGGCATAAAATTTCCATTAGTTACTTCTTTGTTTTGCATATTTTCTTGATGTTCTTCATTATCAATAACATAGTCTTTAAAATTTTCTTCATTTGTTAGGAAATCAATAATTTGCTCATCATCATCAAGCATCCTCAAGTTTGTAACATTATCTGGTACTACTGGCCTAAAAATGAGTTTAATAGTGCATTTATTATTAGTAGACACTGACTTAGCAACATAAACAACTAAGAAGTCTGTTGTAGCATTCTGTAATCTAAGAATTGAATTTATATGGAAAGCATTAAAATGTGAAATCAGATTCCAGACCTCAGATTGATACCCTTTCAGGTGTGGTGATAAGCAATGTATTGTAGCTCTAACATGCCTATCTACTATCTCTGAGTCACCAAAAAATTCTAAGTTTTTAACATTTAGTTCAATGGCTTTTCTCAGGCCCTGGACTAAAGCTTCATACTCAACAATGTTATTTGTAGATTCAAACTCTAGTCGATAAGAGAGAAAATGTTTGTTCTTTTCTGAATCAATCAGGGCACAACTGGCTCTTGTTCCCTCTTGTGTCTTGGAACCATCAAAGTGTTACTTTGTATGGAAAAATTTAGCAACTCTTCCAAATTTCCCACCAAAATTGAATCTTCAGTGTAAGCAGGTACTTTCGTGGAAGCCTACCTTCTTGGTAATACATGAATTGTTTTCAATCGTCCAAGTTCTTTACATAAGATCAGGTATGTCTTCTTAGCTGGTTAACTTCTTTAATTGGAACAACGTATAAAATTTATGAACCTTCTTCTTCAAAACCTACTCTTTATTCAGAAATAAAATCTTCAGGAAACTTAATTTCAGAGCTATCACCGGTGGAATAGTTTCTAGTAAACAAAGTTCCTTTTTTAGCCATGCACTCACGGCCCTCCTAGTACCAAAACCGTTGATAATGGAAAATCACAGGTACCCGTAGGAGGGATTCTCCACAATAATCGTCCCCAATTAGATCGTTTATTGTTTGGTATGGGGAATCCATTTGGTTAGCGGCTCGACTACCGTAGAATTAAAAGAATGTTTTAATTTTTTTTTACCAGTTGCGGCCCGATCCACCATTTATGTAATTTTATGTTTTAGGATGAAATGCAAGTTCCTAAACTGAATGCAAGCGACCGGTGAGCAAAATCCTCAACTTGTGATGCGCAGGTTCTTACCTCTCGTCTTATCACGCTTACCCCTCAATCACTTCTAAATTAAGAAAAACCGACGTAATCTATTCTAAACTACCTATCTAACCTATCCCCATGAGAACGAAATTAGATCTAACAGAGTAATGTGTTATAATGTTGCATATGGAATCCTATAGGTCATTGTTCAAATTCTCACTATAACAAATTTGACATTTAGGGGCAGTTGTCTTCTGCCTCCAAAAGTCTGTTTTAGAGGCGGTTTTGGATTTGGTGGCGGTCTTTACAAAGCCTCCCCTAATAGCACTGACACTAAAAGTTTTGACTTTTAGGTTCCCTTTTGGAAGAAATCAAAACCGCCACCAAAAGTGACTTTTAGGGGCGGTTCTAAACCGCCCCCAAAAGTGAATTTTGGGGGAGGTTCTAAACCCCCTCCAAAATTGATGTCTGGTGGCGGTTTTAAAACCCCCCAAAAGTTTCTTTGGGGCGGTTCTAACCATCCCCCCCCAAAAAATTCACTTTTGGGGGAAATTCTAGCATCGGAGGCGGTCTTTACAAAACTGCCCCTAATAGCATCGATGCTAAAAGTTTTGACTTTCAAGGGCAGTTTGGAAGAAATGAAAACCGCCACTAAAAGTGAATTTTTGGGGTGGTTTTGACATTGGAGATGGTCTTTACAAATCTTCCTCTAATAGGACCGACGTCAAAAGTTTTTCCTTTTAGGGGAAGTTTTGGAAGATCAAAACCGCCGCTAAAAGTGACTTTTAGGGGTGGTTCTACCCTCCCACCCCCCACCAAAAAAAAAATTTGATTTGGGGGTAGTTTTGGCTTTAGAGGTCGTTGTTACAAAACCATCCCAAATAGCACTGACACTAAAAGTTTTGAATTTTAGGGGGGTTGTGGAAGATATCAAAACTGCCCCTAAAAGTGACTTTTGGGGGTGATTCTAAACCCCACACAGAGGTCACTATTAAGGGCGGATATAAACCTCCCTCGTAGGTACCTATGGGGGTGGTCCAAAACCACCCTTAAAAGTCTCTATTATAAAACTATGGGGGAATTTTTTAACCCCCCTCGTATGTACATACAAAGTCAGTTCAAAGCCCCCCTCATAAGTACATATGGATTCGGTTCAAAACCCCCCTCATAGGTACCTACGGAGGTGGTTCAAAACCCATCCTAAAACACTTTACAAACCTATAGAGGCGGTTATGAACCCCCTCATAGGGACACATGAAGTCAGTTTATAACCCCCCTCGTATCCATAATTTAAAACGTCAATATTGCAATCTCATTAGGGCATGACACTCTACTATTGAGCTAGAACCCTTTAAGAATTGGGGAAAGGGGCAATATTGGCACCAATATTGCATCATTTGTAATTCTAAGAAAATAATAATAATCCCAACATTGGTTCTGACTCAAGAGGCCTAAGAAAGTAGGTTGAATGGATTTGACCTTATAATTTGGTTGAACTTGAAAGGTTTGACCTGCAACATTGATTCAATAAAGAAAATAGTAATACAAAAATGTTTTGCATGATAAAGTTGGCATTCAAGTTCATACACATACTCTAGAAGTTAACATCTAACTAGAATTTCAAGTATTCATGGATAAGGATGAGCATCTTTTCTAATTGTTGCTTGATGGATCTATGTAAGAGTAGCCTTATCTTAAAATTTGTGTCAGTAGATCAATGGGTTCTACAATTATAACATATTTAGGCCCAACTCAATCCAGTTTAGTGATATAAAAAGCCTTCGACTACACTATGGAGAAATACAAAGATTAAAAATTTCATAGCATGGATAAATCTATAATCTTTTCTAAGATAAACAACTCATAATAATGAATTTATAGATATAGAATACCTGCAACTGATATAATTGCGAATGAACACCTCCATCACTCAAAAGGCCAATGAGATGAAGTGTTCCATTTTCAAAGAACTCCTTAATGTATTTAAACCCTTTTCCCTCTTAGATTTTCCCAGAGGCAAGAGCATAATCCACTAATTTTGCTTTGCACCCAAAGTCAAAATCAAAGTTAATATGTTTTCCATTCAAAATCAAAGTTAATATGTTTTCCATTCTAAATAGTAGAAATATCCTTTCAGTTACCATTTATACAATTACATCTTATACAAATATCATATGACATCACCGCAATTTGTAAGGTGGTCAATAGATTAACTATTACACAACCATGATTTCAAGAAAATGTTAATGCATACCAAATATTAATGTAGGGAAAAATACCCAATGTATAGGATTCTCATAAGTCACTTTGAATGCAGAAATTATCCACATGCAAGATATTCCTTCTTCACTCTAATCCATGACAGTTTTCATCAATAATTTTCCAAAAGTAGAAAAACCACAGTAAACAAAAATAAAGTGAGCCGCTTGTTTACCTTACTAGAAAATAGCAGACATCAAGCACAGTAAGTCATAGAGGATAGTAGAGTCGAGTAAGGACTTTGTTGTTTATTTGAAGGATTTGGAAAATAGAGTAAGTGTTTTATTTAATCAAGTTGAGCCATTTTAGATGGATAACTTAGCTTTAGCTTACAGATCTTGTTATCTCACAGAAGCTTTTAGGTAGCTTATTGGATTTTAGTTAGCTTGAGGAAGGTTTGATATGCTAATACTATTTTTGTCCACCGTTAAATAATTAAAGGGATAATGTATGCCAAGATTTGCAACAAGCCACCTTGTAGAATACCTAAATCCCTAGTAAACTTCCCCTCAGGCCGTCTCTTAAGCTTCAAAAATATGTGAAGGAAAGGCAATGAGGTCCTAAATTACGTAAGAAAGATCATACGTAGATTGGCCAAAGCTATCGGGGAAGGAGATATTGTCTCAATGGTGGTGATCTGGAGGTGATCCAAATCAATGGTTATAGTATGTTTTTGCAGATGTAATATGTACAACCCAAATCACTTCTGTATTATTGCGGAATAGGTTAAGACGGAAACATTTTCAAGGGTCAAGATCGACCAAAGGATGTATCAATGGAGAGTGTCAATTCCACTGAATCAAAGCGCTCATGAAGTTTCCAGTCCCTAAATCTGTGAAATGGGTTAAATAGGGGAAATTTTTGATGCCATAGATCAATTCAAGGAAAGATCAATGACTGGGAGCACCTCCACTAATCGGACACACACGAAGTAAATCACCTTTAGGATTTACAAAATTTAACACAACCATTACACATGGACAATGGATATTAGAGACATTTCAGATCAAAGGGTTGGAAATTATTTTAACCGTTGAACCGGAGACGAAGGATGCGGTTTGGGGTATGATCTGCTCATTCCCAAAAGCCACTGTCGATGTGATATTTTTGAGTAAGTGCGCAAATGGTCGAAATGATAGGAAATCAAATATACATACGCCATTAGAGTGAATCTATGGCTAAAAAAATCACTCCCCAAAATCACTCTCTAGAATCTAAAAAGTTTGCTACATCAAGCGTATGATAGCCAGAAAGGTATCCCAATGATTGAACGACAGAAGACATGTATGGCTTCAACACAAAGCAGGATACGCAGTGAACAAGAATATTTTGATACCATATTTAGGAAGGGAATATGGATGCAGGATGTCTAGTCTGTGTGCCCTAAGCCAAATGAGGTATGATGAAGACCGAGGCTGGAATTCATTTCCATGGCTAATAGTATGGCGCCACAATAGAAATGACGATGTGATTAGTATCTCAGCATAAGGGTTAGATCCCAAACCCATGTGACCACATGTGCTGTCATCATGCTACTTGATGATGGCATGTGTGAGGGTACTGACAGGGCCATCGTCAAGTTCGATCTCCTAGCTCTTTATAAATGCCACTTTCATATCCATTTGAAGACATCGACTAGATGAATGTTGAAGAGAGGTTAGGATGGTTAAATATTAGTCTACTAAGAATCCTAATATTCTTAAAGAAAGTCTATAATGGCCTCCTTATTTGAGAATCTTATTTATCAAGGTGTTATTTTAGTTAGGGAGTCTCAGCTCGAAATTCCATTGCTCTTAAGTTTTCATGCTAGAGGAACTCCAACCATCATGGTAAGGAAGTTCATTACATCAGAAGAGGTTTTTGGTGCCAGTGAGGCTAAGGAAAGGATGCTCATCACATTAGATGGACCTCCTGAGGCTGATGAGGGCAGTGTTTTCCTAATAAAATATAACACCCCCATGGGAGCTATGCCTGGAATTTCCTGTCTAATGGGTATCCCTGAAAAACCTTCGGACGTGGTGGCTGTCTCCATAATCTCAACACGTGGTGACTGTTTCCAGAGACGGTTGTACTAAATGTTTGGACGGGAGGAGAGGATGTTGAAGGCCTTCGTCATCAACTTTGTGAATTCTACTTTCCAAATTTATTTGGGGTAATGATGAATCCATGGAGGTGCCGCACTGTATGACCTATAGGAGTACCCTCCTCCTAGGAGAAGAGAAGCATAAGAATAACAAGCCTCCTCAAGGACTTGTTACTGTAAAAAACAGTGTGGTACTTCCCCAAGTCCCCACAAATAATAGTGGTACTAGGAGAGGAAGGGACAGGGTGGAGAGTTTAATGCAGAAGGAAGACAAACCTTCTTTCCAGCTATGAACACAGGAATAACGGTGACATTGAGCAAAAAATGAACACAAATGGCCCAGAAAGGAAAATACATGTTACATATCCAACTGGTGAAGAAATAACTCAAACCAATTCAACAACTAGCTTCCATAGATGTCCCGAGCCATCATTTTGAAGACAAGTGATCCTGGATTTGAAGACATTGCACTACCATTTAAGACTAGCATGTGCATTGCTCCACAATTTTTTGTTTTGTGTGTGTGAATCATGGTGAATGCACAACATTTGAGGTTGTTTAATTTTTTTTATCGAGATTGTAACTAACTTCTGGCCCTATATCGAGGTTAGTCTCGGGGGCCAAAAGAACTATAAATTTTACTCTATGCAAAGGGAGAAAGGGGTTGGTTGGAACCTATAATATTTTGGTTCTTATGTAATTTTGATTTTCTTTAATATAGGAAACGGATTCGAATGCCAGCCTTTGAATGCAAGAATTCTTGTGCATTTCTCAGTTACAATTTGTAATCTGCTGTCCTTATGTGCATGTATTTCCTGTTATTCTTTCCTCTATGTTTTATTCATGTCTTTAACTAGTGTATAATGGTTCGTAATTCATATTCTTATGTTCTGGCCATTGTTTTGGACATCCACCAAATGTTTCTTCCAAAGTTGGTGTAGAATTCATCTCTTTGGTGCTCTACATTGATGTACTAACATGTTTATTCATTTCCCACCATACCCAAAACACATCAACCATAACCTAACTACTACCTTTCTCTTACAAATATTTCATGCAAATTGCTTTGTGTTTTTTGGCATTTGTGACTCCATATCCCAATACATCTTTACCTTGTTTCAACCACCAAAATTTGTATTTTATTCCATGACAATATATCTGGCCTTGATAAATATCTTGCGAGAGATTCCTCTCTAGAAATGGGGAATCCAACTCCCTTTCCTAAAGTGGTTCTGCTGTTACCTCGGGGTCCTCCTTTCCAAAACCTTTGGGTGTGATTCTAAGTGCTAAAAATGAAGAAATCAACATGTTATAATCAATGAAATGACAATAAGATATCTAATTGACAAATTCATTATGGTGATAAATTAGAAATATGCATTAGAGAATGGTAGGAATTGTCATTATATTCATTTCCATTGCTAAGACCCGCATATATCATGACAAAATGGTATGTTCATATAAGCCATTGATAGAAATGTTAAAAAAGTCATAACATATATGAAATTGTAAGAAAATGAAATGAAAATACCTGAATGAGCTTCTCTTGGTTTCAAGAATATCTTATTCTCTACTAAACAAGGCCAACCATGTGAAGGTTGAAGCTCTTATGACCTCTCTCCCCCCTCACATCACTCTCAATTCCCCACACCCAATCTATATACTATAAAAATAAATGAAAGTTACATAATAGAATAAAACAAATAAGATCCATGCATAAACAGTAGTAGAACAAAAAATATATTCATAAAAGGTAAATCCAAGTAATAATCTAAGATATAAATTTTCATAGATACAACTTAAACGAGAACTGATAAATAAATCATGCATTTTACTTAATGAAAAACATCCAACCATGTGCCTTCACAATCTTCTCGAACATAATCCATGCCACCATCACCTATAGCTTCACCCTCTTTGCATTTCATCCCTTCAAAATCTGTAACACTTGATAAATTTGCATACTCTAATTCATACCTGCTACAATTTCTTGGTCCCTTCAGAGGGCATGTCATAACTACACACCAGTCATTCTCTACCAGATCTTGTACATAAAATACCTGTTTCGCTTATGATGCTAGAATAAATGGATCATCTTGCACTCTATCATTACTCAAGCATCTCTTCAGATTCATCATTGTGAAACCAAGTTCATCAACTTTCATTCCATTCTTCTTGTGTACATCTATCTAATCACATTTGAACAATGGATACTTCACCAAATAGTAGTCCAATAACATTATTTCTTGAATCACTCCATATTATGTTTCCATTTGATGTATAGGGTTTTTATCCTTTGCACTTGATCTCATTAATGTTTGTGCATCTATGCACATGCCACTATTTTGGGTGGCCCTGGCATTTTCTATGATTTTAACATGAAATATACACCCATTGATTAAGTAGACATCAAACTTAGTTGAATATGTCCTTGGGCCACGTGCCAACCATTTAAGGGTATCAGAAATATTTTCTTTTCCTTCCACCTATAAATTTTTAAATGTCATTACAAAACCATTGAATTTCAAAATATATTAAAAGAATATCCCCTTCATCCATCATAATATTATTGATCAATGAAGTTCAATTAAATATAATATGAAGAACATATCATTACCTATATTCTTAACCAATCACTAAATTGTTGGTCATGGAGCTTTTGTAGTAAGACTTCATCTTGTTGGACTTGGATGTTACTATTGGGAATTTCTGTTAAGTGAATCCTATTTTCAAGTAATGTGAATAAACAATTTATGAAAATATTGTGATATATTATGATAAAAAATTATTTCATAACGATGTGCTTATTACTTACTCTATCCAAGGTTGAATTTCATCTATGTTTTTCAAGACCCATATGTGGGCTTGTAACAAACCTGTTTTATCTAATTCAATAGAAGTTCCACAAGATAAGGCCTTCCCATATTGTCCAACTTCTCCTTCTTCATTGTCCCAAGCTTCATTTCTACTAGGCATGCTATGAATATATCCCATACCTTCAACATATCCAGCACAAAATTTTAAGGATTCCTCCATTGTGTAGTTTTTAGCTATGCAGCCTTCGGGCCTATTCTTATTTTTCACATAACTTTTGAAAACATTAATGTTCCTAAAAAAAAACACAATTTGTAGTGAAATCAAAAGTATGAATAAAGAGTTGATAGTAATGTATTATTATTATTATATGCACATAAAATTTTGGAATTTATGTGGATTTGCACGTACTAAAATTTCACTGACCTTTCAAAAGGGTACATCCATCGATACACAACTAGTCCACAATAACATAGATCTCACACCAAGTGTACAGTCAAATGTATCATTATATCAAAGAATCAAGGGGGGAAATATTTTTTGAGTAAGCACAAAGTTTCCACAACATCATCTTGTAAGTTATCAAGATCTATTGGATCCACCATTTTTGCACAAATTCACCTATAAATGAAGTAAATCTTGCAAATAGAGTTTCAAACCACTTTTGGTAGCACATGGTGCAATGCTACTGGAAGGATTTGTTGCATGAGAACATGGAAATCATGTGCTTTCATACTATGAAGCTTGATATATTTCATAGATACAATATTTCTAGGGTTTGAACTATATCCATATGGAACTTTTAACATGAACAAAACACAACAAATAATCTCTTTCTCCTTTTTTGAAAGAGTGTGTGGTGCGAGTGGAAGAAATATTTTTTTTCCTTTTTGCTCTGGCCATAATGACTTCCTTATACCCAACTATTGTAAGTCATCATGAGAATTTTTCCCCTCCTTTGATTTATCTTTTATATCCAGAAGGGTTCCAAAAATACTTCCGCATACATTTTTTTTCTATGTGCATTAAATCTAAAATGTGACACACTAGGAGTTTCTGCATCCAACCATATAAAAAATCAATGAATTATAACATCAAAGAAAAACTAAACAATATATTCCAATTAACCACAATGAAATCCTTCAAGCATCGTACATTTTAGGCCTTAACTTAATGTGTGCACATACCTCTCAATATCATAAATTGAATAGAATTGACGTTTTCTTCCACACGCCAGTCTTCAAATTTTCACCTTTTTTTAAATTTATCTTTCTTTTTGTACTTTTAGACTTTCCCCATTTCTCTTCCCTTCCTTCTGTTTCTATAAAAATATATGACACTTGTACAATTGTAGGTGTAATGAGATGCTTAGACTTCCCATTAAATGTTCCTTTTGTGAATGATACTTATGATTTATTGGAAGATATCTCCTATGTCCCATGTACACACACTTTCTACTATATTTGGGATACATTGAATATGTGTTCTTTCCACATATAGGGCATGTGCAAAAACCTTTATTCGTTCAACCAGCCATATTTCCATAAGCAGGAAAGTCATGGATTACCCACATCAATATAGCCTTCATATTAAAGAATGACCTTGAATGAGCATCGTATTTCCTTGCCCCTTCATCCCATGTTAGTTTTAGTTCATTTACCAATGGTTCCAAATAAACATCTATGTCATTTCTTGGTTGCTTGGAACCAGGTGTTGACAATGAAAACAAACAAAAGCTCCTTTTCATGCATAACCATGGCCAAAGGTTATATGTGACTAGTACTACTAGCCATACACCATGAGTACTACTCAAGCTTTCAAAAGGATTAAATCCATCCACTGCCATTGCAAGTCATACGTTGAGAGGATTGTTGGAAAAAATAGGCCATTTAGAATATATACTTTTCCATGCCAGGCTATCACCTGGGTGGTGCATTATTCCATCCTTACTTGCATTCTCATGATGCCACCTCATTTTATGTGAAATATATGTAGAGATGTAACAAAAACATAAAGAATCATATATACATTGCAATACTTAGTAGATTAAAGAAGATTATTTATTAGTAGGTTGGTAGTACATGAAGGTGTATGATATAATGGAATTATAAGAGTTAAAAATCATACTTGTACATTCTCTTCAACCTCGGCACTATAGGGAAATACGAAATCACTTTGGTCAAGACACTTGTACGTACTTTTTTAGAATGAGCATCAACCTTCCATCTTGATTCACCACATTTTGGGAATTCATTTATTTTTTCATATTTACCCCAATATAAAATGCAATCATTGTGGCATGCATGCATCATTTCATAGTCCAACCCCAATGATTTGATCAAAATTTTTGCAGAATATGTTCATTCTAGAAGTGTATTTCTTGTTGGAACCATTTCTCTTTGCAACTTCAAGAACTGGTTGAAACTTGCATCAGACCATCCATTTCTCACTTTTAGGTTGTACAATTTCACAGTGGCCGATAGCTTAGTGAAACTAGTGCAACCTAGGTACAATGGTACCTTGGAATCTTCAATTAACTTTAGATATTGATTGATATCATTTTTTTCTTCCATTGATTCTACTTGGTCATTTTCACAATTCACATATGGATTTTCATTATAATATTGATAAGCATCATTCACCATTTCAACCATATCATCATCGACCATGGTTGCCTTGTTATGATTGTCATTCTTAATAACTTCAGTATCATTTGTAAGAAATGTTGCAAACTCATCATTATGATTATCTTATTTATGTCCAACTATGTGTTTATCACCATGTGTAATAAATTGAGACAAATCATGCATCTCTATTGTGTGGCATTTATTGCTATTGTCAAATTTATAGTCCCATGTAGGAACTCTCTCTCCATGGAAAAACCAAGTTTTATATGAAATTGTTTATACCATGAATCAAGTGTTCTTGTACTTCCTCAAGCATCAATACTGAAACATTGCAACATTTTTTACAAGGGCATCTTGTGGTGTGATTAACCTCTGAATGACTTTTTCCAAAGTCGATGAATTCTTCAACCTCGGCTTGATATTTTGTTGACATCCTACATAGAACCAATTTGCACATCACGTAAGAAAAACCACGACAAATTACAATGAATACATATGTTATAAAATATCACATTGAAGAATCAAATATAAAAAGTATACCTCGTTTTCAAATCTGTCCAATCCCTTTTTTTGTCCGCTTGAAAATAAAACCAACCCAATTTCTTGAATTGCCTCCTCTAGAGTTGGTCTCGCAACTTCCTTCCAATATATAGTTAGGAATATTCATGTAGTACACCCATATTCTTTCCAAAATAGCCTTTACCAGCACATGAAAACCATATATTACACCATACAAGCTTCGACCTTATAATAACCAAATTCAAACATCAATTACATAATATTTTGGTTTTATATTAAATCCAAGATATTTAATATTTTAACCCATTAATATAAATCTGAAGATAAAAAAAAATTGTGAAACCTGGTGGGCCCCTCCCCATTGGATATTATGCTCGAAGATTGGAGGTACAAAGGTCACTTTTAGGGAGCACAGTGGTTTATAAGGCTAATCAGCTTGACATTAACAGTCCATTATAGTCCCACCACCGTGCGAATACAACATCCTCCTAGCACGAGTCAGTTGGATAGATACAACTGCAACCTCTAGAAGTGTCAACCATCACCACAATGTACTCGTTCATCGTTTATCAAACCTTTCGACAGTTCTACCATGGCCTCTTCTATACAAATCTTTCACCTATCCGAGGAGATCATCTGTGATCGAATTTACGATGCTTATGATCCTTTTTTTCTATTGTATAGTGTCAGTGATTCCCAGAATTATTTTTTTTCACCTTCCAAAGAGCAGTCAAAACTATTTGTAAATTTAAATCTATCCTTAATAGGGTTCACATTAGAACAATTGCCCAATTTCCCATATATTTTCCAAAGGGTAGCCTCCAATTATTCCCCCATTGGGAAGGCCATCTTAGATGATACCCACTCCCATTTCATTAGAAAAATTACACCAGAAGCTATCAGGGTTGCCCTTGGTCTTTCCGAAGTCCAATGTCAGGCCCTGATCCCCTTCATTGAATCAAAGGTTCTACAGGTGTTTAGGAAAGCCAACCTAGAATCCAAGAATAAATTGTTCTTGGCCATTTTGAACACCCCAATTCCTTCAGAGACCTTTATCACCCCACTCTCCTCCAAATTGTTCATAAAGCTTGTCGTATTAGCCATCTCCCTCTTGAGTCAAATCCTATGTCTTGATAGTGATAGCATGGTATCTGAATTAATTCTAGGCATTCTCCTTTACCTTAGTCAATTTGAAGCAGGGATTAAATTTGATTACTTCTTGTCCAGAGAAATCAATTCGAAGCTTGAGAAGTTTGATTTGGATAAGCATTTTAGATACCAGGTCTATCTATTTGGCATCATAGTCAATTCCAATTGATAGATCCTTAAGGTCACGGATCCAGAGTTGTTCAAAGACTGGCCCCGGTTTGTCCAGAAGTTCTAAGAATGTTCTTATACCATATTCATTGATAGAATTTTCCCCATCATCTGTAGACTATTCTACCCTAAAGAGAAGAGGATATCAAAAGATATGAAGGCTACCTTGTAGCAAGATAGTATTGGAGATTAGTTCCTGATGCCGAAGTATTCACTTATCAGGGAATATGGTTTTTTTAATTCCCCTTTCATGCTACTAGTTTACCTAAATCCCTCATTATTCACACTAGAATTGATCAGGCAGAGTATTTCTATTGATGAGGAGCATTTTACTACGCAAAGGAAGGACTCTTGGATCAAATATCCTATTAATTTCGGGCCCTTCATTGTGAAGAAGCTAGCAGTGTTACCAAAGGTGGAAATTTTTTGAAGGCCATGAAGTTTCAGGTGACTCATGCATAGAATTATGATCCTAAGGGGATTATTTCCCACATGAGGGCCCAAGTGGAGAGGTCAACCTTTATTCAACCTATGATCCTTGACTTGTCACAGGAGGCAAATTGTCTTGCCCATGATTTTGATTGGATTCCTGTAGAGAAAATTGAGGATCCTAAATAAGCGCAAGGTATAGACCCAGCTACTCCATTTCCCCTAAAAGGTGATGGTTGTAGCAGAATGTCTCACACAGAGGTGGATGATATGGAATGTGATGGACAAACCCCTAGCAAGAAGCCTAGGATAGACGTAGAGAAGGACGTAATCAACCTGGAGCAGGAGTTTAATTTTGAATCTGATCCCTCAAAACAATGATAGAGGAGGAGCTTGATCTAGTAAACCCTACTGGGAGAAAGGTTGCAAATCATATGGTGATTGCACAACAACTAGTGGCTATAAATCCAAGCACTACACACTAAGATATAAATCCCCGAATAACCACACAATCAATGAACAAAGAGAGTGAGGATTCTCTACTCAATTATCAGAAGTATTCTTTTTCCTATGCTGTTGAAGGGAAATTTAAGACCAAAAAGCAAATTTCTAACACATATGGGTAGTTCAAAGAGAAATCCAAGGCTGAGACTCAAAAGCAGTCCAAGGAGCTAAGCAAGCTATCAAGCAGCAAATTCTCTTTCACTACCGGGAGGAATATTACAACAAACTCCCTAAACCTAGCCATCACTAATGAGGAAGGAGTTTTAGAGGTTGAGTTAAAGATGGACCAGTTCTCAATCCCAGATAATATTTTGTTCCATAAGGGAGTTAGAGATCTCACCTATGCTGATTTGAATAAGGAGGCATTATCCCATATCAAGTCCCAGCAAAGGGTCGTTAAACTGGAGACCCAATTGAAGCAGGAAAAGGAAACAACCAAGCCATGGAACCTGTAGGTGAAATTACTGATGGACCAAGTGGCAGACATAAGAACACAAAATTCTTTACAGTAGCCCCTTGCATCTAAGTAGCCAATGGAAACAGGGTAGGCTATTTTACCAGCTAATCCACTGGCCAAGATAAAGGATTACAAAAAGAAAAGAAAGACACCTATGAAAGACATCTAGCTAACTCCTCATACTGTGTAGTTACAAGGGGAGATTGAGGCATTTCATCATGAAGTTTTGGATCTTAAAGGCCACCTTGCTGTGCTAGAGGCTGACAAGTGCACATGGGAAGAAGAGAAGAAAAATATGCAAAGAGAATAGATGAATGAAATGACTATAGAACACCTAAGGACAGATCACCCATTGCTTTGGCAATCAAATATATGTCTAAAATGGCAATGAAGAACCTGGAAATAACTCATTTGAAGGAGGCCAATCAAGAGCTCAAGGACAAGATCACTGCTAAGGAAAGTGAATACTTTGTTCAAGAGATCAGGACACTGAAAGAGAAAGTAATCAGGTATGAGGAAAGGGTCATAGGCCTAATTCCCTTTCAAGGGGATAAACATTTTTTCTAGGATACAGTGATAAAGGAGATTTCCTCATTAGAAAAGAATTTATTCATGGTGGATGATCATAAACAGGCTGCTATGGATGCAAGCAAAAGATGTAAATCCTTGTAGGAAAGTCCAGCATAGATTCCTAGGGAGGAGGCCTAGAAGGAGATTGTTGTTCTCAACTCAGCCTTTGGGGAAGAATGAATTTCCCTAGGGATTACTAAAAGGATATCAGCTATGGTGGAAACAAGGAGGATGACCAAAAAACACAACATGTTACAGAATTCCCTTACTAGGATTAACATTATTTAGCAAGGAGTAGAAAAGTTCAACAAATTGTTCCAAACCCTATTTCAAAAAGGGTTACCTAAGCTTTGGGGTCTAGAGGGGAAGCTGATCCCTTAGAGAAAATATGTCAAACTACTGCAGGAGGAAATACTAAACCATGCAAAGTTTTAGGGTATGAATGGTGGGAGAAAGGGACAGGTAATCATCGATAAACTCAGTGAGTACTTTGAACTGTTGGCAACACTGATCACTGTCAAATCAGATCTCCCTGCTATTGGCCATAGCCCCCTGATTGACCTGGATGTTATCCTAAAGGAGATATTTGAGATAGCCATCCCTACAGATCAGCAATGGAAAGATATACATAGAGTGATCAATCATCATCCTGGGAGGCCCACCGGAAACTAAGTCAACCATAGCCTGGTAAAAATATACTCGAAGTTGTCGTTTTTCCATTTTGCATCATTTTCATATGTGTAAATTCTAATAATTATTTCTAGCGAAAACCATGACTTGTCTTGAGCCTACTAAGGCTTGTTGTGACATGTCTTAAGTCTGTTAGGACTGTCATGACTAGCTGAAAGTTCCCTGAGGACTGTTAAGGGTCCCAAGGATGTGTATGAAGGTACCGTGACCTATTGTGGGTTACTAAGGGTGTCGTGAGGGTATGTAAATTTGTTAGTAGCATAATTATGTATTTCTTGACTAGGCAGTGATCTGTTAGTATGGATGGTAGTCTGTGTGAGGTTTAGTACGTGGTTCGCTCCCCTTTATTAGACTAGTGATGCAACTAATGAAACCCCTGAGTTGATGCCTCTCACCCATGTGTTGGATACCACGCTGGGAGGAAAGCTCACAGAGGTTAGAAAGAATGGAACCTACTCCTGGTTGAGGCCTAATGGAAAAAAACAAGTAACCATTAAGTACAAAAATTAAAGTGGTGCATGGTTCCTCTACGCATTAACACAGTTCTCATCTCCACTCAACATGATGATACAATGAACAATGAACAAGCTTTATCTAAAGGAAGTGAGAGGGTTCGATTTTTATAAAAGGGGGATATGCTTTGAATAGTAAACTGTAATGACCCCCATCAGATCCTGCCGATTTTTTTGGCTTATTTGCTTATGTAATTTGGTTAAGGGATTTCATAAAAACACTCGTAAAAATACCACTGAGTTGTGCCAAATAGTCTTAGTTGGTTTTTGTATTCAATGTACTCGTGACATGTTGATGCAGGAGCATAGGATCAAGAGGGAGAATTCATTCATGAATTCACAAGGTCAATGGAGCTTGTAAGAGACCTAGGGTCTTGTACATTTGTAACTTGATTTATTTTGTAAAAGTTGAATAAAATGGATAAGGAATCTAGATCCTTTTCCACATGTCATAGTTAGGATTGAGTTAGTTATGAGTCATATGGTTAGAAGAGATCAATAAGGAATGTACTCCTTTATTATAGGATCTGGAAACATAATCCTCTTGTATTTAAATCAGTTCGAGTTATTTTCTTACCAGCTTAGTTAGCTTACAAATCTTGTTGGCTCATAGAAGCTTAGGTTAGCTCACAGAGCTTAGGATAGGTCATAGATATTTGAGGATAGCTCAAATAATACTTGATTAGCTCATAGAGCTTGAGAGGGAGATAAATTCCACATAGCATGAATGGAGGAATGAGAGGTGCACAAAAGATTGAGTGAGGAGTGAACAAGTAGAATTTTGTGTGTGTATTTGAATTTCCGGTGATTTGAATAAAGAACCAAGGATTCGACTCTTCATGTGGTTTTGATGGATTTCATGTCTTCATATAGTTATGTAGAAGTATGAATTCAACCCGCATTCAATCCATATAGCCATGTATATAAACTCCGTGGCTTTGGATTTCCATATTTGATGAATTGCAGAGAAGAATTGATCTTGCCAATGATCAATTTAGTGAATCTTTGTAGAGGGTTAAACCTTAACCAGTTCCTAAAATAAAACTAGATCATAGAGTTGGGATCAATCGTCGGGAAGATCGGCAGTTTATAGTGATATCGCTAGGAGAATTTGAAATCTTTGAAAAAAATTTCATGTGCACGATATTCTATGGAATGTGCTTAATCAATTTCGGAATCCATCGTTGATTTGGTGGGTACACTGATCGAACGATCAGAAAGCCATTTTTATGTGTGAAAATGTAAGTTCTACGAACACTTAGGATGGCTGCGAAATTTATAGATAAACAATTGATATCGACGGCAGGGAAGAAGCGTTGTGCGGAAACTCTTTTTTTTGGAAGTGTCGAAAGTCTAAAAGACAAATTTCGATTCCCGCTTTTTGGAAAGAATTCCACTGCGAAAGGGAATGTGCGGAATCCTAGAATTCTGCTGCGAAAGAAAGTTAGACAGTGGGGAAAGTTGTTTAACATAGAGAGTTTGTTTTGGATATCAAGGGTTTTGAATTCTGTACGCAAATCAATGCCATCATATATGTAAATTGACTATAATATTCAAATCTTGATTTTCATAGTGCTAACAGTGAACAATAAATTCCATAGAGATTGCTTTGCATAAATAGCAAGGAAAATAAACCCTAAATATCATATTCATATAACTTTGAGTTTACAATTACTATAACAACCATTCTAAGCTAGACAAGCAAATCTGAAATTACTTTAACTCTAACCTGTAGCTTCTTGGGCATGCATAATGATTTATGCAAGTGAGATTTGGTGTCTCAATTTTTATTTGGTGTCTTCCCTACCCTTCCAGCTCCTCAAAATAACCCAAATCATCTTCTTCTCATTACTATGCTGCAACACCCTTCTTCACTACCCAGAAACTTTATGCATAGTCGTAACAAGAAGTAAGACTACAATGAGATTACCCAACAAAGTTGTAGTAGATTGTTGTAGGTGTCAATATGGATTGCAATTCCCTTTTTGGATGCAACAACCCTTTATATTGTCCCATATGAACCCTGTGGATCACTGTAGATGTGGAACTGTAAATCGTCCTCACAAACAAGACTATGTCCTCTCCAACAAAAAGTAAATCATCCTCACAAACAATATTGTGTCCTCTCCATATGATGTCATGGCTCACACAGTCCAAAATCAACCAACAAATGAAGAATAGGGCCTTCACAAGATGAAATTAGCCCTTTTGTTACTCCTTTTTTTTCAAAAACATAAAAACCAAAAAATATGAAAAAGAGAATATGCATGAATATACAACATCTTATATCTAGATGGCCTTGAAAATTTGTGGTATGTATAACCACGACATGAGCCTATAATCCTAGGTATAATATAGTATTGTTACTTGTTATAATCATAGAAAGACCTCCTTGGGATAAACATTATTATAGAATATGGTATGGGGATGGTGCTAGGGAGTCCTAGTTTCTTATATCCTTATTGTAATTATTGCATAAGCATTTCTAGCTTCTATTCTATTGCTTGCCAAGGATATTTATAACTTGCATTGTAGGGAGGCTCTATGGTTTAAATATAAATATCTTTCTAATGTGGAGATATCCTAACATGTATACTAACTAATATATGTTGTTAGTATGATAGGAGATGAAGATGTTAAAGTTGTCACCACCATTTTAACATATCAATGTATTTTTTAGAGGAGTTCGAGATGGCTTCAATTGCCTCATTTAATGGCTTGGAAGGTATGGGAAACTTCATTTCATTTATAGCTCAATAAATATCACTTGGGAGTGAG
Source organism: Pseudotsuga menziesii (assembly GCA_001517045.1). Lineage (NCBI taxonomy): Eukaryota > Viridiplantae > Streptophyta > Pinopsida > Pinales > Pinaceae > Pseudotsuga > Pseudotsuga menziesii. Next base: position 346,652 of record LPNX010418695.1, read on the forward strand.
TAAATTAGTCAAAGGTTCAGTGAAATGGCCATAAAATTATTAGAGATCACTTGGTTCAATAATTTCATATGCCACCTGTCGTTGACTCTCCAATGAACTAATTAAATAGAAATTCCGTTGCAGGCATCTGTAAAAACTACTACACTTCCACCACTAAAATGGATCATTGAACAATGCAAATACATAATTGAGGTGGAGGCTATATATTTCCATCGCATGATTAAAAGTAACACCACATATCTCTTCTCATTATTTTAATATCCCTGGTTACATAATTGATATGTCAATTAAGAAAGTAGATTTGTAAGGCATACCACCATAGAAATTTTAGCTGATATGATTTCCATAAGAAGAGACATCATAAATCCAACCAAGAAAAAAAACAAGAAATAATTATTTGAATGCATATGATATGTCTCTTAGTAAGGCAAGAAACAATAGTGAGTCCTATCATGCCAGTAGTTACAAATAGAATATAAAAGAGAAAATATCTTGTGTGGAACCATAAGAGAGTCTATGGAAATAGAGTAATTTAGTACAATGATTTTATCCTTACTTTTTGACATGGGAGCTTGAATGATATATAAGCAATTTGATCAAGTAACCGGTAAATCCACCTAGGTAATGTAGTAGATACCGACTAGAAATAATACTATGTTTGGATAAGAAAAACATTTTCAGTTAGGGATGATGGTTAAGGGAATACTTAAGGATATATTAGATGAAATTTTGGATCTATATAGAAATCTTTTTCTTTGATCTAGCTAAAATATTGTCATGGTTCACTAATTCATATAACAAGTGTTGTAGGAATTAGAAAGGTGTCCTTTCCATCATTAACACCTACAATACTAGGTATAATATACCTATAATTTTTTTGATAATTATAAAGAGATGGAGGGTTGACATTGTAGATTAAAAACTATACTTATAAGGAGATGGGGGTACATCATATTCATATGGTCCAACAAGCAAGATATTAGATTATCATTAGGAGAATTGTTTCATGGTATTAATACTGGTCTAAAATACATAGGTTAATGGTTGAAATTCCTTTTATCTTTATAAGAATTGCATGTGGTTAATGGAAGAAATTATATAAAAATTCTTCATATTTAAAATAATTATATAGGTTCTTGTAGGTTTTCTCAAGGTAGGACCTTAACCAATGTATTAATGAATTTTCGAACTTATGGAGAGCATATAGATTAAATTCAACATCGTATATATCCTCTCCTAATTATTCTAACATCCATCATTACCTAATTGATATGTCAATTAGGAAAGTATATTTGTAAGGAATACCACCATAGAAATCTTATCTCATATGATCTTCATAAGAAGAGAGATATTAAATCTAGCCATGAAAAAAGCAAGAAAAAATTGTTTGAATGCATATGATAGACGTCTTTGTAAGGAAAGAAAAAATAATGAGTCATATCATGATGCTAGTAGTTACAAATAGGAGATAAAAGAGAAAATATATATCTTCTATAGAATTATAAGAGAGTCTGCGGAAATAGACTCATTTACTACAAATTTTTTATTCTTATGGTATCCTTACTTATTGACATGGGACCTTGAATGACATATAAGTAATTTGATCAAGTAATCGGTAAATCCACATATGTATAAATGCATGTAGTAGATAACGATTAGAAATGATACTATGTTTGGATATTGTAACCTCAACATCTAACCTAAGATGAAATTAATGACATCCCTTATGTGGTAAGATATATTGATTGCTAGTGCACTTAAATACATTGAAACAAAATCACTGCCCCCATCCTTCTACAAATAAACATCACAATCAATGCATTATAAGCCATGGTTATTATAGTATTTAACTTCATGTCACCCACCACATTAGGCTAATATACATGGTCAATTTCATGGTATACCCTCTCAACCTCCTTATTTGTATCAAGTCATTTTACTTGTGAAATCCATTCATTAAAGGATTATTAATGTAAGTTGAATATTTGGTTGATCACAACCATTTTCCTTCATATGCTCCACTTGTGCAAGATAAATGACAACTTTGCCTCCTTTGCAATGTCCATTATTCAAGGTAGTATATGTTACTTCATTTGGTGTCAATAATTTTCAGTGGGATGATGCTTAAGGATACTTCAGGATATTTTAGATGAAATTTTGGGTCTATATAGCCATTTCTTTCTCTGATCTAGCTACAATGTTGTAATGGTTCACTATTTCATATAGAAAGTTTTGTAGGAATTAGAAAGGTGTCCTTTCCATCATCATTAACACCTACATTACTAGGTATAATATACCTATAGATTGTTTGATAATTATAAAGAGATGGAGGGTTCACATTGTAGCTGGTTAAAAATTACACTTATAATAAGGAGATGGGGGTCACTTCATATTCATATGGTCCATCAAACTAGTTACCATATTATCATTAGGAGAATAGTTTCAATGGTATAATACAGGTCTGAAATACATAGGTTATTAATGCCAGTTCAAATTCCTTTTATATTTATAAGAATTGAATATGGTTGAAAGCAGTTATAATGATAAAAATTATGAATATTTAAAAGGATTATATAGGTTATATTCTAGGTTTTCTCTAGGTAGGACCTTAACCAATGTATTAATGAATTGTCAAACTTATGGAGAGCATATAGATTAAATGGAACACCTTATATTTCTTCTCATAATTATTCTAATATCCCTTGTTACCTAATTGATATGTTAATTAAGAAAGTAGATTTGTAAGACATACCACCATAGAAATTTTGGCTCATATGATCTCCATAAAAAGAAAGATCATAAATCCAACCAAGAAAAAAACAAGAAAAAAATTGTTTGATTATTGCATATGACAGATCTCTTTGTAAGGAAAGAAAAAATAACAAGTCATATCATGATGCCAATAATTACAAATAGAAGATCAAAGAGAAAATATATATCTTCTGTATATATGATGCCAATAGTTACAAAATTATTTGATCCTTATAGTATCCTTACTTATTGACATGGGACCTTGAATGATATATTAGTAATTTGATCAAGTAACCAGTAAATCCATGTACGTATAAATGCATGCAGTAGATATCGACTATAAATAGTTCTATGTTTGGATATTGTAACCTTAACATCTAACCTTCGATGAAATAATGAATTACATCCCTTATGTGGTAAGCTAAAATTGATTACTATTCCAATTGAATACATTGAAACAAACTCACTCCCCCCATCCTTCTAGAAATAAACATCACAATCAATGCATTATATGCCATGGTTATTACATTATTTAATTTCATGTCATCCACCACAATAGGATAATATACATGGTTGATTCCATGGTATACCCTCTCAACCTCCGTATTTGTATCAAGTGATTTTCCTTTTCAAATCCATTCATCGAAGGATTATTAATGTAAGTATGAATTTTTGGTTGATCACAACCATTTTCCTTCACATGCTCCACTAGTGCAAGATAAACGACAACTTTTCCTCCTTTGCAATGTCCATTATTCAAGGTAGTATACGTTACTTGATTTGGTTTCAATCATTTTCAGTTAGGGATGATGGTTAAGGGAATACTGAAGGATAGATTAGATGAAATTTTGGATCTATATAGCCATATTTTTATCTCATCTAGCTACAATATTGTCATGGTTCACTAATTCATATAACAAGTGTTGTAGGAATTATAAAGGTCGCCTTTCCCTCATTAACAACTACATTACTAGGTATAATATAGATATAATTTGTTTGATAATTATAAAGAGATTGAGGGTTGAATTTGTAGGGGGTCACATAATTATCATATGGTCCATCAAAGAAGTTATCAGATTATCAGTAGGAGAATAGTTTCAATGGTATAATGGAGATCTAAAATACATAGGTTATTAATGCCATTTCAAATTCCTTTTATTTTTATAAGAATTGCATATGGTGGTAAGCTAAAATTGATTACTAGTGCACTTGAATACATTGAAACAAACTCACTGCCCCCATCCTTCTACAAATAAACATCACAATCAATGCATTATAAGCCATGGTTATTACATTATTTAACTTCATGTCATCCACCACAATAGGATAATATACATGGTCAATTTCATGGTATATCCTCTCAACCTCCTTATTTGTATCAAGTCATTTTACTTGTGAAATCCATTTATCAAAGGATTATTAATGTAAGTATGAATATTTGGTTGATCACAACCATTGCCCTTCATATGCTCCACTACTGCAAGATAAATGACAACTTTTACTCGTTTGCAATGTCTATTATTCAAGGTAGTATATGTTACTTCATTTGATGTCTATCATTTTCAGTCGGGGATGATGGTTAAGGATACTTAAGGATAGTTTAGATGAAAATGAAATCCATTATATGGTAAGTTAAAATTTATTACTAGTGCACTTGAATCTATTGAAACAAACTCATTGTCGCCATCCTTCTAAAAATAAACCTCACATTCAATGCATTAGAAGCCACGATTATTACATTATTTAACTTCATGTCATCCACCACAATAGGCTAATATTGCATTTCCTTTTGATGAATTTCTTTGGTTCCCACCTACATGACTCCGAGTACGAGGGTCGTTGCCTTTTTCATTGAAAATATTAGGAGAAAAATCAGGTGTTTTCGCAATCTATACCAAAAAAGAAAACAAAAAAATGGGACCCCTAACATAACTTTTCACATTTTATCTCCCGCGAATAGTTTTGTCGGTAAAGGGAGGCGATTTATTTTTGCACAAGCCATCGTTTACTTGCTTTGATTCTAGTATTCAACACCACGAAAGTTGAAGCTAATATGTTGGGATATAATGATGTCAACTGCGTGAGGTGTAACTCAAGTTTCACTGTATTCTTGTTTTGCGTTCTATGTTATTGCAGGTAATTTATCAATGCCTTCATCAAAACAACAAAAAACTTGAAAACAACAAACACTGAAAACATTATGTGCTTTCTTTATTGACAGAAATCAAAATAATGGTTCCTCTACTACAAAATTTTAAGTGTAAAATGCATTCTGTGCTGCATTTTGTACAAAATTTTATCATATGCTTAGTAAGTGTAATACACATTATGTGGTTTCTTTATTGACAAAAATCAAAATAGTGGTTCCTATGCTAAAAAATTTTAAAAATTCTGTAAAATTGTTGGTTTCCTCTACGACTGACTGTGGATTGTGGTGGCTCTTCCTCTAGGGCTGACCATGGATTGACAGAAATAAAAATAGTGGTTCCTATGCTACAAAATTTTAAAAATTCTGTAAAAATTTTGGTTTCCTCTATGGCTGAGTCATGGAATGTTTGACATTCATTTAGCTGGGTTGTGATTGTTTTGTGAGCACTAGATTTGGACTTTCTTTCCCACTGCTGCATGATTGTTACTGTGTTCATCTTCGGGGCCGCCTACATAATCCTTGTCCAACTTGTAGCCTATAAGGCTAAGGGGTCTTCACTCTTGGAGACTGAGATATCTTTTTGGCTACTGTACATGTCTAACCTAAACCTACAACACTCTAACCCTCTCTCTCTCTCAAGTTATGAAATCTATTCCTTTTAGCATATAGTCCTTACGGATAGTCTTCCCTTCTACTTTTGAAACTTGTTAGATAGATTAATTATTTAAACAACTTTTAGTTAAGAATTTAGTGATGATAGACTTTATTTTTTTGGTTAATTATGCAGGCTTTGTACAAGTGGAGACATGGAGGAAAGTGATTGTTTGTGATTGAAGTATATCATTATTTTTATTTAACTTAATTTGTTTTTTTAACATAAATGGGTAAGTTTTATATTAATAAAATTGTGGCTGAGCCACCCAAGAGGTTACATCTATGATTTCTTTGCAAAAAACAAAACTCCCCATAAAAAAATGGGAATACTACTTTTATTTAATTTAAATTGCTAGAACATATTACTTTGTACTTTAATAACAATCTAATAGGCTATGGACAATCAATACGGTAATCATTTAAAAAAAATAGGAAATGCAAGTTATGACACGAAATTAAAAAAAATATGATTATGAAAATTTCAAAAATTATGCGTCAAAATGATCAAATGGGAAAGAAAGAAACATGCATCTCAGAAGGTAAATATTTAGAAATAGAACAATGTATTTCCTCATGGAGTTATATAATTCTTTTTTTGTATGATGATGTTAGGCATACATTTAATAAAATTCTTGGCTACAACTACAAAGAAGAGGAAAATACAAACAATAGCAAAGAAGATTAGTAGACATTCTATGCCTTTGAATGAATCTACTAGTCCTAACAAAGAAGCAGATGACAAAGATACATTTTCCTCTTTTCAGGAGGAGGAGAAACATGAATAAGGTAAGCCCATTAATTCACATTTTTCTAGTTCCTTATAATTATAAATCTTATGATTAATAAATCCATAGCACCTTTATGTGCCCTTCTTTTATAGAAGATGTTGAAAAACAACCATGCCATATGGATAATAGTGTAGAAGGGGAAGATCCCTCGACAGAAAAATAGGCAGAGCAACATGAAGAACAAGGTAAGGTCATTAATGTATAGTTTTGTAGTTCTTCATAAATAAAATTTTACGAATTGTAAATCCATAACACCTTTACATGCCCTTATTTTATATAATATGTTCACAAAGAAAAATCCCAACAAGGTATTGGTATACAAGGTGAAGATCCCTCTACACAAGCATCGACAGAGAAATTCAAGAAGAAAGGTAGAGGAGCAACTAAATGTGTAGAAATCAATAACTTAGAAGAAAATATAGAAATCGATATCAATGAAAGGAACCAACCAATTGGTCCAAATTCCCTGAAGCTATCTTCATTACTACATGTGCTCGCAAGGGAAATGGTTCCAATCAATTATTTTGATTGGAGGAAGGTTTCAGATCAATTAAAGGAGGACTTGTGGAACATTATTAAAGTGAGTATTAGAAATTACGTGTATTTGTTTTCAACATTTCTATTTTTGGATGTTTTCAAATTTTATTTTCAAACTATGTATGGCATCCAAAATGCAATTCTTGTATGTTGTAGGAAAAATTCACAATCCCTTCGGTCCTTAAAGAATATTGTATGAAATCCATTGGACATAAGGAAAACAGTCATAGATATTGGTTGACCAAAAAATATTGTGACCCTTATGAGTCAGCAGAGGAAAGATTAAAAAATGTTCCTCCAATTAGGATAAGTGAGACAGTGTGGAGAGAATTCATCCTATCTATTAGATTTTTATCATTCAAGCTAGCATTATCTTAGGATATTTAACCGAGAGAATAATACGAACACCAATCAAACACAAGAGGCAATAGAAAAAAATATTTTCCTTGGGGAAACCATAAAGGAGAAAATCCCTGCAACTTCCTCAAAGATAGAATCAACACCAAAAGCAAAACCCCAAAATAGTAAGATGATCTCCCAAAAGCAATAGTCTCTCTCTCTCTTGTCCCAACAATTTCTTCTCTCTCAGTTATGCACTACAACTGAGTGTGAGTGAATGTGTGATAAATAGAGAGACTCAGTCTCTATTTATACTAATTCTTGACTTGCCAACAACTCACTAGGGTCGAATTCTATAGGAGAGTCTAATAACCCTAGGTCTCCACAACTACGGGGACTTTAACCCTTGGTCAATAGGAAGGGTTACCCTCTATGCCTTTACATGAATTGTTTACATTATTGAATCTCCAAATAGGAACATCGAGGCATGACATGACTCAATTACATTACAAATACTTCTCGGAATAAACATTGTGGTACAATACATAAAATATACAAGTGAATACATTTCGAAGTTACAAATACATCAACACTCCCTCTTAACTAGGAGGTATTCTTTTGACACAATTTATCAATACATGTCTTCTTCTCTGTATCCACTGGATCATCATCAATTTCTTGTCATCTTCATCTTCAAGTCATCTTCATATTCAATTCATATTCATATTCAAGTCATCTTCATTACTGGATATGGATCATCACTTGATCTGAATCATCACTGTTGGATAATCATCACTAGATCTGGATCATCACTTTTGTATCATCATCACTGGATCTAGATCATCACTGTTGGATCATCATCACTATATTTGGATCATCACTTGATCTGGATCATCACTAAGTCATCATCACTAGTGCTATCTGTCGATTCTTCTCGTCATAGGAAGTTCTATAGAGCTAGCCCTTTTTCATGTTGGTTGTAGGCATAGCCTCCATGTAGGTCTTCTTAAGTGCTTATATCTAACCCTAAGTCAGAATGGCCCACCCAAAACTTACATCTGACCATGAGAGGAACACATCCAACAACCATGTAATAAAGGCACGCCCAACACTCACATCTGACCGTGGGAGGAACACATCCAAGAACCATGTCAGAAAGGCCTAGAACTCACATCCGATCATGGGAGGAACACATCCAAGAACCATATAAAAAAGGCTCAACACTCACATCCGATCATGGGAGGAACACATCCAAGAACCATATTAGAAAGGCTTGGCACTTATATCTGACCATGGGAGGAACACATTGAAGAACCATGTCAGAAGGGCTCAACACTTATATATGACCATGAGAGGAACACATCCAAGAACCATGTCAGAAGGGCTCAACGCTTATATCCAGCCATGTGGGGAACACATCCCACATCCTTGCTAGAAGGTCTCAACACTTATATCCAACCATGCAGGGAACACATCCCGCATCCATGCTAGAAGGGCTCAACACTTATATCTGATCATGTGGGAACACATCCCACAATATCCTCATAATGGCTCTGCACTTATATCTCATCATGTGGGAACACATCCCATAGTCACATCAGAATGGCTCTGTACTTATATCTGATCATGTGGGAACACATTCCACAGTCACATCAGAATGTCTCTGCACTTACATCTGATCATGTGGGAACACCCATAGTCACATCAGAATGGCTCTGCACTTACATATGATCATGTGGAAACACATCCCACAGTCACATCAGAATGTCCCTGCACTTACATCTGATCATGTGGGAGCACATCCCACAGTCACATCAGAATGGCCCTCAACTCCTGGCTGAGTATTCCTGGTAATTGACCAGGTGCCTCCATTCTCCCAAAGAATGGACTTTAATGCTTATATTTGATTATGTGGGAACACATCCCATAGTCACCTCAGAATGGCTTAGCACTTACATCTGACCATGGAAGGAACCAATCCTCTCACCATGTCAGAAAGGCTCATAGACTCATCACTTCCCCTTGGAGGGAACCTCGATCTGGAGAACACCAAGCTTCTCCTTGAAGTACTAAAACTTCACTCTGGCCAATGGCTTAGTCAACACATCAGCTATCTGTTCATCCGTCATAACATATAGGAGCTTCATTGATCATATCTGCACCATTTTCTTGATATAGTGATATTTGATCTCGATATGCTTCAACTTGTCATGGAACACTGGGTTCTCAAAAAACTTCACACAAATCTAGTTGTCACAATATATACAAGTAGTATCCAACTAGAGATCAAATAAATTAGACAGTAGCTTCCTTAGCCATACTACCTCACAACTAGATGAACAAGCTACGGCATACTCTACTTCAGCTGTACTCAGTGCCACACAAGACTGTTTCCTACTAAACTAAGAGATCATACCTGATCCCATACTGAAGCAGAACCTTGAACTGCTCTTTCTATCGATGACACTACCTTCCCAATCTGAATCAACATAACCTTCCAGGTTAATATTTTGATCAGCCTTATAATTGAGCCCATAATCAACTGTACCCTTTACGTACCTCAGAATATGCTTTGCAACAATCAAGTGACCATGTCTTGGATCCGTCAGGAACTGGCTCAAGGTGTTCACAGCAAAACAAATATTTGGTCTTGTATTCATCAGGTACATTAAGGGCCCAATCATCTGACAATACATTGTAGAATCAACCATCTCTAATGAAGCATCACATAGAATCTTCATATTTGATGCCATGGGTGTGGTCATGGCCTTGCATTCCATCATCACGAACCTCTTCAGGATCTCTACTGCATACTTCCCTTGTCCGAGGGATATTCCGTCCACATTCTGCCACACCTCCATGTCTAGAAAATAGTGCATCATACCCAAGTCCTTCATTTCGAACTCGGCAACAAGCTTCCTCTTTGTATCAATAATCAACCCATCCATACCTGTTACAAATAGATCATCTACATACAATAGGAGTATGACTGGGTTCCCATCTTCAACCTTGTAGTAAAGGTTGGAATGTGCTTTACTTTTGGTAAATCCCAAACTAGATAGGAAGCTATCAATTCTACCGTACCGTGTCTTGGGTGCCTCTTTCAAACCATACATGGATTTCTTCAATCTACACACATGAGTCCCCTTGTCATGTGTCTCAAAACCAAGTGGTTGCTCCACATACACTTCCTCTTCCACTACACCATTCAAGAAAGTAGTATTGACATCCATTTGGTGTATCTTCCATTTCATCACTGCAGCTAGAGAAAGTACTGATCTAATGGAAGTGTATCTGGATACAAGTGCAAAAGTTTCTTCATAATCTATTCCTTCTTTCTAGGAGAAGCCATGAGCCACAAATCTTTCTTTATATTTTTCTATGCTGCTGTGTGCAGTGTGCTTGATCTTATAGATCCATTTGGAAGTTACAATAGACTTCTCCTTGGTCTAGGGACAACATCCCAAACATCATTCTTCATGATTGATTGATACTCTTTGATCATAGCATCCTTTCATTCTTTCCTTTCTATCACTTCTTCATAGTTGGAAGGTTCTTTATTGATGAAGTCACATAATAAGGCTACATAACTGGAGCAAGAACTGGTTCTTTTCCTTTCTCTGTGATTTTTTTCTGGAGCTCCATATCTTTCTGCACCTTGGATAGCTTCTCGTACCCAAGTAGGTTTCCTCTTGTGAGGATTCTTCTCCTAAGGTGGATCTACAGGTTCTTGAGGTTCTTCTATTTCTTGATCTTCTTCTTGAATTTTTTTGTTCATGGTTGTGTCATGAATTCTGGGTACTTCTGTTTCTTCAAGTTCTTCAACAAGTCTCTTTCTAGATTTTTTGTAAGTTGAGTCTTCGTCAAATGTTACGTCCATGCTGATGTCAATCTTCTTGAATCCTGGGAAGTATATTCTATAAGCCTTCGAGATTTTATAGTATCCCACAAAGATACCCTTCCTTCTTGAAGGATCTAACTTTGTCCTCTTTTCTTTTGGAATGTGTACATACACTGGACAGCTGAATATTCTGAGATGGTTGACTTATGGTTTTTTGCCAGAAAATACTTCTTCAGGTGTCTTCTTCTTGAGTACTCTGTTTGGAGTACAGTTCTGTACATACATCATTGTCCTGGCAGCTTATGCCCATAGATGCATGGGAAGATCTTGATCATGAAGCATGGCCCTTGCAGCTTCCATGATCATTCTATTCTTCCTTTCTGCAACCCCATTATGTTGTGGATTATATGGAGTGGTTAACTCCCTCTTAATCCTTGAATCTTTGCATAATGTTTTGAATTCATTTGATGTGAAATCTCCACCTTTATCTGATCGAAAGGTTTTGATCTTCTTTTCTGTATGGTTCTCGATCAAGGTTTTGAATTCCTTGAACTTGATGAATACTTCATATTTGTTCTTCAAGAAGTATATCCATGTCTTCTTAGAAAAATAATCAATAAAAGAAACATAGTATACATACCCACTTAATGAACTGGATGACATCGGACCGCATACATCCGAGTGGATTATTTCCAAGATTTCTTTTTATCCTTGCTCTCACTACTTGGAAATGTCTTCTTTGTGTTCTTTCCTTTCGCACATCCTTTGTAGACACCATCATGTTTTTCCTGAATTTCTGGAAGACCTTCAACAACTTTGCTTGGAAGTGGTAGTGCTCTGTAATGCACATGTGCAAGCCTGCTATGCCAAAGTTCATTTGGTTCGACTAATTCATGAACCAAATCTTGTTTTGGTTGGCCCTCCAATTTGTATAGCCCTCCCTCTTGTTCCCCAATTACTACTGCATCATCAATAGTATTTCCCTTTGTCCACATGAGAACTTGGCCATAGTAAAATTGCAACCCTCATTCCTTTTGCATACAATGCAAATATGGAGAGGAAGTTCTTCTTAAGTCCTGGTACAAACAAGGTCATATATTTTCCAAAGGAGGATTCCTCACTACCTTTTATTGGATACTAGTAGTCATCTCCAAGTTTCACCTTATAGGGTGATTCATGTTATGATAGTTTCAAAAAGTATTATTTGAATCCCTTCATATGTTTGGAAGCCTCAGTTTCTATAAGCCAATCATTGCTTCCATGTGTGATGTTTCCTGTGAGAGCAGAAATCAAGACATATTCTTCATCACTTTCCTGCTTGATTCTCTTTGTGGAAGGTTCATCATATTCTGCAGCATGAGCATGATATATTCTCTTGTTTCCCTTCTTCTTATGAGATTTACTTTTGTTTCTAGGAAAATCTTGGGAAAAGTCTCCTCTTTCATCACATGTATAGCATCCGAATTTAGATAAATCTCTTCTAATATTATCTTTCTGGTGGAAGTGCTTACATTTGGGGTGATGAGATTTTCTTCTGCTTTTCTTGGATTGTACTATAAGAGCTTGATCTTCACTTCCAATATTTTCTTCTCGAGTTACTATCTGAGATTATTCTTGTGAGCATTCTTCCCACAATCTACTAAAATTGACTAGCTTCTTTCTAGCATAGATCCCTTGAATAGAGGAGTACCATGATCTAGGTAGACCATTTAAGGTGGTCATCATAATTTATGTATTCTCCACTTCTTCATTTGCTACTTCAATTTATTCCTTGATCTGAGAGACTCTTGGAAAATAATACTAGATGGTTTCTGCATTTTGGATCTTTACATTCTTCAATTGGTTTCTTAGAGTCATCTTTCGATTTATGTTCTTCCCTTAAAACATTTTTGTCAAGGAATCGAACATAGCTTTAGGTGTCTTTAGGGAGGACACCTGTGGTATGAGGTGATCCTTGATTGAATCAGCAATAATCCTCTTATCCATGACCAATTTGTTTTTATGTAAGGCCTTAGCCTCATCTCCCTATGGAACTAGAACCTATTCATTGATGTAAGAGTCCAACTTATTTTCTTCCAGAACCATGGAGATCCTATACTTCCAGGATCGAAAGTTATCAGCTGCCTCAAGCTTTTCATCAATCTTGGTATGATGAGACATCTTCACTAAGAAACTCAAATAGAAATACAAAATATTTAGACCTTACCAGGTCAAGATGTTGGAACTGGATCTTGAGATGAATTTCTGCAGAGCTGGTTCAGGAGCAAATTAGGGTTTGGATTTCTCAGAGTTTTTCCCAACCAAAAATTTGATCTTGATCTCTAAACTTTGAATTTGAGGAGGATATCAATCCAGGCTTGGGATCACTCAAAAATTCCACTTCTATGGAAATCCCTAATTTTCGGTAGCAATGTTGGGTCAAAAACTGAAAATGCTCAGAATTAGATTCTACTTCGATAGAAAGATGCATTTTGGATAGGAGAGTCAACCCAACCTTATTTTTCTGAAAATATGTGGAGAGAGATCTAGGAATCCCTAGTTTCCATAGTAGCAAAGTGTCTTCTTCTTAGGTTAGCTCTGATACCATGTTAGATTTTTATCATTCAAGCTAGCATTGTCTTAGGATCTTTAACTGAGAGAATAACAAACACAACAATAAAACACAAGAGAGAATAGACACAAAGATTTTCCTCGGGGAAGCCATAAAAGAGAAAAAACCTGCAACTTCCTCAGAGATAGAATCAGCACCAAAAGCAAAACCCCAAAATAGTAAGATGATCTCCCAACAACAGTAGTCTCTCTCTTTCTTGTCCTAGCAATTTCTTCTCTCTCAATTATGCGCTACAACTAAGTGGGAGTGAATGTGTGATAAATAGAGAGACTCACTCTCTATTTATACTAATTCCCAACTTGAAAATAACTCACTAGGGATGAATTCTCTAGGAGGTTTTAATAACCCTAGGGCCCCACAACTATGGGGACGTTAACCCTTGATCAATAGGAAAGGTTACCCTCTATGAATTTACATGACTTTTTTATATTATTGAATCTCCCGATAGGAACATCGAGGCATGAAATAATTGAATTACATTATAGATACTTCCCAGAATAAACATCTAGGTACAATACATAAAATATACAAGTGAATACATTCCGAAGTTACAAATACATAAACACTATCACAAGCCACCATTGAATTCCCAGTAAGCAAAAAGTTCACATATTATATAATCAAGTTTTTGAGGATGTCTATTGGCTTGTAATGTTGAATTATATATGTTATTTTCAATTTATTTTTAGGATATAAGGAAAAAACAAGGAAAATATAGAAAAGGAGAGGGACTTGCACACCTCTAGACGTTGAGGTTATCAATGGGTCAAAGATGATATTGTATACAATTGTGATAATAATTTATCCAATATGAGAAATATTAGCATATGTTAGTTTCATTGTAATGTCACAAATTAACCATAATATTTTACTTTTTGCAAGTAGAAAAATCTATAGCATTTGATGATACAACTACAAGGATTACTAGGGAATACTCATGGAAGACGTGCCATCAAAAGAAGGATGGCACTCCAATCACACCAAATGTAGGAGAAACAATAGTATGTTTGAACCTTTTAATTTCGATATTGATTAAAATTTCATTTTACATGTTGGACATGTTTTCTTCTATGATGTGATTTAATTGTAGGTCAATGTTAGCAAAAAATTGAACAAGCACAAGTAGAAGTTGCATCTCAAGACTTTGCAGCTAGGGATGATGCCCTTGCCAAGGTATTAGTGGTTGATACAAGAGGAAAATGTCATGGCGTTGGATTAGTAGTTACACCAACTAACTTGTTTGGAAAAATTCCATACAAGGATGTGCTAGTTGTAAGACAAGCTACAGTGAAAGAAAAAACAAAGGAAATCTCATATTTGAAAACCACCATAACTAAACTACTGAAAAGAGTAGAAGATATGGAGAGAGAACATGTGGTAAACAAAGAAAGTGTTAGTGTCCAATTATTTACTCTTGTCTAAGTATACATATTTTCACAGTAATGATCTAAAGGATAATATCTGATTGCTCATATAAACAGTGCCCTACGATACAAAATGCTCATGCTAAAATCATGCTTGTGGTGGAGGTTAGTTTATTTAATTATTATTTTAAATAATATTTATTTTCATAATTTGAATATATATATATATATATATATATATATATATATATANCCTATGAACAGACTAAGACAAGAAATTAACTTCAATGCATACTCCATCATCCCTAGTAAGTATTGGAAAATTTCATAATTTAGTTCAATTTTATTTTATTTTATAAATATATTAGAAATCATTGTCTATTGGGTGCAAATTTGTGCATCAAAACATGATGAAAATTTGTTACAGAAAACACCAATGGTTCCATCGAAACTGAAAATTAACAAAATGAAAACACCAATTCATGTAAGATTGTAATTATTTAATCTAGGATCATTAATGTTTGAATTCTTATTTCCATGCATCTTACTTTGTATCATTTATTTACAGGGTCAAGATAATGCTAATGAGTTGACACCAACTTCCCAATTGGGGATGGAAGGAAATAAATTATTTCTCATTGCATTAAACTCAAGGGCTAAAGTTGCAAGGGCCACAATACATAAGATTGACCCAAATGCAATGGTACACTGTGTCCCTATTGGAAAAGGATATTATATTGTGAATTCGACAAAAAATTTACATCATCTATTTGAAAATATAGATCTACCACGTCCCAGTAGCACATTATGTAATCTATTAGATGCTTTGTTGAGCTTCATTCCTTGGCATCAGGATGACATTGAACCATGTAACTAGTGCTTATACTATGTGACTAGTGATTTCAGTCACTATTGTATCAACTGAGAATAGTTGATTTATTGAATATTTAAACTTAGATACAGACAAAGTTTATCATTTTTTTGTAGTTTGGGATTAATCTTTAAATTTAGTTAAAATTTTGGGCACAAGTTACACTTATATGCCATGGGCACAAATTCTAATTTTGCAATACAAAAGTATTATATAATCTTCGTTGCATGTGAAATGAGATGTTGTGTTGTGAATATGTGGAATGAGTAGTGTGTATATCATATTTTCATTAAGTTTTTTCTTGTAAATTAGTTTATCCTTTTATTGCCTTCTATTCCCAAAAACAAACATTTACAGAAAAACCACATTAATATAATTTATTTTCCGCATTGTAGAAAGAATAAGAAAATGACCAAAATTAAATATTTACAGGAATAAGCTTGGCATCTAGAAACAAATTCATGTGAAATGATTAACAATAATAGTAAGTTGGTTTCTTAACTTATTGAGGCCATGAACTTTTATGTTGTCCAAAATAGCCAATCTACAAATCATTTTGACTTTGAAAATCAAAACTAAGTTTAAATATAGACTACTCAATTTCACATTGAAGTCACCATGTTTTTTTTTGTAAGTTAAGGAACTATTCTATTGAAAAAAAGTGGTAGTGTTACAAAATAAGTTATGGTCCATAGACACCTTCCTGCTCAAAGAAACAAGTAGGTAGAGAAGTTCTACAAAGATTGATGGACCGTCCCTCTGTGAGGGAAAACAGGTCCATAGAGAGAAGTAGAGTATCCTTATACAAAAATACATAATAATTATTGAAATGAAAAAATTGATAGACAAAGATCCTGACTTTGATAAGCCCACAATATTTCTGACAAAAATAAAAGAAGCCATTGACAAAAACTTGATTAAGGCTTATGGAATGGATCCTCAATGATACGACATCCAAATCCAGTGGAAACCAGCTCGCTTGGGTCGTCCTTGGAATTATAAGTGTCATCTTTGGATGATTCTAGGCCTTCCTTGCTGGAGGAGTCGTTGTCTTCACCACTACCTGTAGGGGTTGTTTAACCGGGAGAGGTGTAGTCTTCCTTGCCAATTCAGGACTAGGAGTGCATTTACCAGTAGAGAGGGATTTTATTCAGCTCGAGGGGGTGGGGGGAGGAGGCGGCTTGCAGTTCATAGGTACTATAAGGGAAATGGTGGAGGTGGAGGGTGCAGAGGCTAAAACAAGGGGGGACGTCGAGGCGACAGGAGTAGGAGGTGGTGGTGCAGGTGCAAGAGGATTTGAGTGGAAGTGGAGAGTGAGATGAATGAGGAGGTTTTTTATCACCCAATAATTTCTTTGTTACTCCAGAGTGAGACCAACCACAATGAGGGCACCACACAATTCATCTTCCCAGACATTAACCATGAGGCGCACAGCTTCAAGGATATCGAAATCAAAACCATCACCACTAGCCTGAGTACTGAGCTTAATTGCACGATCATATTGAGTGCCTCTCCCCATATGCCCATGAAAATGGATACCTTGTTATGTACGATACATGGATGGATGACGAATGGTGACAGTGAGCTCAGATCTAGGGACTGAGTTGTAGAGGGTCAAGTGACCAAGAAAAAGCTGAGAATAGAGCTATAAGAATGCAGAGAGTGTGAAGAAAAATTGTATGAAATGAGAAGGGAGACTGGGCATTAAAATGTTGGCATGTTGGCCCAGGAACCAAGGAGATGCATTATGTTCATCCTGCAGTGAGGTGACGTCCATGTCCCTTCAAGAATCTAGGAGATGTCAACATCCGAGAGATGAGTTAATATGCGCAACCATTGAGTGGATGATTCTGAGGTGACGTCATGCTGATGATGGGTTAGCCCCATCATTTTCCTTCATATCCTTGATGGCATTGATGTCACCCACATCTGGGTATCAAAGTCCCCATGTCTATATGTCACTACCTTGCTCTCCAGTATCTATATCTATATCCGGGTATTGATGGCATTACCTTTCTATCTGGTATTTATATCTCCTGGTAACATTGTTTTTTGCACAGACTTTGAGAAGACATGTTCATTTATCGATAGTACTAAATACTTGATGGGATTTTAATTCTTGTCTGCCCCATTTATCAGCTGCAAGGGAATGTGTCCTTTCATGTACTCATTTAGTTATATTCCCTGGCTTTCATTCCATAAATTGCATCACTTGTAATGCCAAAACTCTAGTGGAAAATTATAGGTTGATTATAGTCACAATCAGAATTCATCCAATATGCGTTCAATAGAAAAATTAATAACATTAAGAAGAAACCCCGAAGAATAATTTATGGACCTGCCACAACTGTGGTTTAGGGAAATTAGACCAAGCCTAGGAGAAATAAAAAAATTGAACAAGTATGGAATTATTGGTAAAATATTCCTATCTGGCCTTAGGGAAATGCCTGCCATAGCTCATAGGATGATGATAAAAATATTCTAAGACCGTCGATCTCTAGAGTGTTGTATGGTGCATCCAAACAAATCATTAGCCTAACCAAATAGTATTTTAGGAATAATATATCAATCCACCAAAAGAGCCTTTCAGCCATATTTTCACTGCTCTCGAAAACTTTTCGTCGAGGAGAGAGAAAGAATCTCCAGAAGATGAAAGTGGTCTTGCTACATTCACCTTATTGAACTATACCCATTGGGAATCTCACTTTCCAAATTTGAATAAAAAATAAAATCACCTTGGTGACCTAGGGTTTGAAGAGAACTGGTTAAGTGTTAGACAAAGAGTTGAGAGACCACTTGGAAATTCCCACAAGGGGGTATTCCTTTGCTGATAAAATTCATCAGATGATATGGTCATGTTAATTGTTGAAATGGATATCTAGCCATGGTCTTGGTTTTTCTTATGGTGATCAGATAACGAAAATATCAACCTACCAATCTAGAAGAAAAAAATTATTTTGCATACTAAAGACAGAAAAAATGGCTGTGTTGTAAAGGGGCTAAGTGATGCCCGCATTAAGGTTGATTCCAGCACTAAGGATGATGCTTGCATGGCATGGCATGGAATAAATGATGATGTGGCATGAATTTGAAATCATTGTTTCATTATGACATTGTTCTGGAGAAATACGACAAATTAGTTAAAATCATGAAATTGGCTAAGTTTGGGAATATCGGACCAAGTAGCCTTAAGAGGATGCCCACCACAAATTGTGTGTTTAAGAAAATGCATGTGCCACATGGGGATATTGCAGGCTATTGTTTTGTCTACTCAACCATGGTCTTATTTTTTCCAAAGAGACCTCGAAGAAGAATTTATGGACCTGCCAAAAATGTGGTTTAGGGAAATTAGACCAAGCCTAGGAGAAAATAAAAAATTGTAGGTATGGAATTATTAGTAAAATCTATATAACCGGCCTTAGGGAAATGCCCACCACAACTCATAGGATGATGATCAAAATACTCTGAGAGTGTGGATGTCTATAGTGTTGTATGGTGCATCCAACCACATCATTATCTTGACCATAATGTCTTTCAGGAAGAAGATATCAATCTTCCAAAAGTTCCTCTCAGCCATATTTGCACAGCTCTAGGAAAATGCCCAACGAGGAAAGATAAAGAATATCCATAAAATGAAAGTGGTCTTGGTGGATTCACCTTGTTGGCCTCTACCCATTAGGCATATCACCTGGCAAGTTTGAAGGAAAAATGAAATCACCTTGGTGACCTAGGGTTTCAAGAGAATTGGTTAAGTGTTAGACAAAGAGTTTGAGAGACCATTTGGAAATGCCCGCAAGGGGGTGTTCCTTTGATGATAAAATTCATCAGATGATATTGTCTTGTTCATTGTTGAAATGAATATTTAGCAATTCTCTTGGGTTTTATTATGGTGATTAGATAAGGGAAATAAAAACCTGCTAAAATAGAAGAAAAATCTTATTTTGCATACTAAAGACAGAAAAAATGGCTAAGTGTTGGAAAGGGGCTAAGTGATGCCCACATTAACGTTGATGCCTGTACTAAGGATGATGCCAGAATGGAATGGAATGGAATATATTATGATGTGGCATGAGTATGAAATCATTGTTTCATTATGACATCATTCTAGAGAAATATGACAAATTAGTGAAAATCAAGAAATTCGCTTAGTATGGGAAAATTGGTCCTAGTAGCCTTAAGAGGATGCCTCGCACAAATGGTTTGTTGAAGAAAATTCCCACAACACCTGGGGATATTATAGAATGATATTATTTATACTCAATCATGTTCTCATATTATCCAAAGGTATTGTGAGGAAGAATTTATGGACCTGCCACAACTGTGGTTTAGGTAAATTAGACCAAGCCTAGGAGAAGATAAAAAATTGTCCAAGTATGGAGTTATTGGTAAAATATGTGTAATTGGAATTAGGAAAATTACCGCCACAAGTCATAGGATGATGATAAAAATATTCTGAGAGTGTGGATCTATAGATTGCTTTATGGTGCATCCAACCATATCATTAGCCTGATCGAAAAGTCTTTTAGGATGAAGATATCAATCTACCAAAAGTTCCTCTCCGCCATATTTGTACTGCTCCAGAAAAATGCCCTCCAAGGAGAGAGAAAGAAGCTCTAGAAGATGAAAGTGGTCATGATGGATTCACCTTGTTGGCCTCTACCCATTGGGTTTCTCACTTTCCAAGTTTGAAGGAAAAATGAAATCACCTTGGTGACCTAGGGTTTGAAGAGAACTGGTTAAGTGTTAGAAAAAGAGTTCGAGACACCATTTGGAAATGATCACAAGGGGGTGTTCCTGATATAGTCATGTTCGTTGTTGAAATGGCTATTTATCCATGCTCTTGGTTTTTCTTATGCTGATAAAATAAGATCAACCTGCCAAAATAGAAGAAAAATCTTATTTTGCATACTAAATACAAAGAAAAAATGGCTAAGTGTTGTAAAGGGGCTAAGTGATGCCCGCACTAAGGATGATTCCGGCATGGCATGACATGGCATAGATGAAGATTTGGCCCTTGAAATTTGATCACTAGAGGTTATTAAAAATTAACACTTGGTCTGCCTGACGCTAAAAGGAGAAAGTATCAGGTAAAAAACTTGAAATATTAAAATGCTAAAAGGGGAGGAATAATAATAAAAAGGACTCTCATATTTTAATCATTGAATTTTACAAAAAAATAAGGCATGTGCGTGCATTTTACTGAAGCAAGTAAATTTTGGATAACTTCACTCAAATGCATGTCCAACCTGCATTACAAAGCAAAATCCACTGATTCAAATCATAGAGTGACTATTTAGGAATAAAAAACCTAAATAAGCTTTCAATGTTTAAATTATAGACATAAAAACTTATGCTTTGCAAGGAAACTCCAAATTTACGTGATTTCCAGATTGTAAAAAATAGGGTTGAGT
The DNA here is from genome assembly GCA_001517045.1 of Pseudotsuga menziesii. Classification (NCBI taxonomy): domain Eukaryota; kingdom Viridiplantae; phylum Streptophyta; class Pinopsida; order Pinales; family Pinaceae; genus Pseudotsuga; species Pseudotsuga menziesii. The sequence goes on from LPNX010418695.1 coordinate 367,968, forward strand.
CCCTCGAGGAAATGCACACATTGGCCTACATTTCATGTTATATTGAATAAATTGCACTGTAAAATACACATACCAACCTTTTCTGCAATCTTTTGTACTCATTTCTGCAAATCGTATGATCTACAGTAAAATCCAAGTCATCCAAAACAACAATTGATATTATTTTCCAATTTTTCATGGCCAAAACTAAAAATGCACACCAATTCCAATAGAAGCACACTATAGGTATGAATTTTGGAAGTTTGCATACAAAAACCTAATTATACTAGTATAGTTTTAATTTCAAAAATAAAAAAATCTATTGTGAATAAGATGGCATCCAACATTTGAAATGAGAATAGAACAACTATGAATGTATGTTTCTTGTTCACGGACATCATAGTTTCTCTAGTAAAACTTGTATTTATAGAATTCTGGCATGACAAGGAAAACTTAGAAAAGAGGTTGAATTGGATAGATGTTTGGAAACCAATGTCATGGCTCTGCAAGTTTGTAAACTCTGTATCTTTTTTATTATAATATAAATCATCATCCTTCCTTATAGAAATAAATAAACAATAACATAACAAATATAATACATTCCCAAGAAAAAAAGCAGAGATAATGCAAAAATATAACCAGATCGATACTCAAGAAAGTTTTAAAAGGGGCCCAAGAGCATTTTGTATTATATTATTCTTTCATTACAGATTAGAATGCTAGTTTACAATTGAATCAGTAACATCAAACAACTCCTTCAATAGTAATTTTCCCTACTACCTATTACATTCTATTTATATACCTCAAGGGTCGGATTGACCATGTTACAAGTGGATTTCATTAAAGTGAAACTAAAATGTTCATTCACGCTCAAGCCAACTCGTCCTCTATTGTACTTTTCTAGCTTCAAACGAAGATACCAACTATTGTGGAACAAGGCTAACACGACAGTGCAACACATGGGGGAAAACAGGGCTGAAGTGGACATGTTTCAACAATAGGGGTAGAAAGGGAGTGGAAGAGGAAGTTGCATTCCAGTTATCTAGATGGGAGATGCAAGCATAGAAGAATTATAACAGTGATACACATTGCGTGAGAGGTCTCACAAAATCGAAAGGGAAATTACATTGAAATAAAAAAATGATAAGTAAGAGAGAAATGATAAGACAAAAATGGCCTAGCAGAAAACAACATGCAATACCCATATGGTATGGAGAAATTAATAGATGGAATTGGAGAAATCAATCCTTCTATGCCACCGAGAGGGAATGCTCGAGTTGTTGAAAAGGGATAGGGTGTTGACTCAGTGCAAGAAATACTTCACTAAGTGATGGGAAAGGACTTCCAAACCAACAGAAAAGTGATAAGATGGAATGGAACTTCCCATTAAATCCATTGAACCCAGATGAGGCTGTCTCCAATTCTTTCCAATTCTACCCATTACACTCATACTATCAGTGAACTCAAATTTGTACACATCTGTGGCCATACTCAATAAAAATTAATGAACACAGATAATGGAGTCAATACATAGCCTACCGATAACAGTGACACCTATTTATAAATATTCCATAAGAAGCAACATGATTCTTAATTGACTACAGCTACTTGGAAGGAAGCCATGGGTTCATGCCAAATATGAATACGTGTACTGTGTTGTCTCTTTGAATAATTGAAAGGTAGGAACAATGTTGGAATTGGATTTTCATTCTACCCGTTTCATAAAGCCATATTTGTAGAGTTTATATGCTCATTGCATTAATGAAAAACTCAAAACATAATGGAAAAATCATTGAGTTCTATAAGTTTCTATGTTTTTGTGAAAAATCAGTGCAATTTGCAAATAGAAAGGAAACAAGATAATTCTAATTTAATAGATGTTTCTAATTTTTAGTGAATGTGTGGTTTCTAAATTGACATTTAGAAAGTATAGTTTTATATAGGATAAATATATTAATACTACTAGTAATATAAAAACAACCTTTCTAATATAATGATGGTTTAGAAATTTTATGACCCTTCAAAATTATGTTTTAGAAATTTTATTGCTCTTCATAAATGATGGTTAGAGAAATGGTTAAATGTTAGCCAAATAGTTTGAGCTACCATTTGGAAATGCCCTCAAGGGGGTGTTCCTTTGATGATAAAACTCATGAGATGATATAGTCCTGTTCATTGTTGAAATGGCTATCTAACCATGCTCTTGGTTTTTCTTATGGTGATCAGATGAGGATAATATCAAATTGCCAAATTAGAAGAAAAATGTTATTTTGCATACTAAAGACAAAGGAAAAATCGCCAAGTGTTGTAAAGGGGCTAAGTGATGCCCGCATTAGTGTTGATGCCTGCACTAAGGATGACACTGGTATGGCATGGAATAGAAGATGATGTGGCATGAAGTTGAAATCATTGTTGCATTATGACATCATACTGGAGAAGTACAACAAACTAGTAAAAATTAGGAAATTGGTTGAGTATGGGAAAATTGGTACAAGTATCCTTAAGAGGATGCCAACCAGAAATTGTGTGTTGAAGAAAAATCCCACACAACATGGGGATATTGTAGGTTGTTGTTTTTTCTACTCCACCATTATCTGATTTTTTCTAAAGAGACCTTGAAGAAGAATTTATGGACCTACCAAAATGGTTGTTTAGGGAAATTAGACCAAGCCTAGGAGAAGATAAAAATTTGTCCAAGTATGGAAATATTGGTAAAATCTACCTAAATGGCCTTAGGGAATTTCTTGCCACAACTCATAGGATGATGATAAAAATATTCTAAGAGTGTGGATCTCTAAAGTGTTGTCTAGTGCATCCAACCATATCTTTAGCCTAACAAAAACATCTTTCAGTAAGAATATATCTGTCTACCAAAAGTGCCTCTCAGCCATATTTGCACTGCTCCAGATAAATTCTCACCGAGGAGAGAGAAAGAAGCTCCAAAATATTAAAGTGTTCTTGCTGGATTCACCTTGTTGGCCTTTGCCCGTTGGGTATGTCACTAGCCAAATTTGAAGGAAAAATGAAATCACCTTGGTGACCTAGGGTTTTAAGAGAACTGGTTAAGTGTTAGAAAAAGAGTTTGAGAGACCATTTGGAAATGCCCACAACTGGGTGTTCCTTTAATGATAATATTCATCAAATGATATGGTCATGTTCATTGTTGAAATGGATATCTAGCGATGCTTTTGGTTTTTCTTATGGTGATCAGATAATGAAAATATCAACCTGCCAAAATAGAAGAAAATTGTTATTTTCCATAACAAAGACAGAAAAAATGGCCAAGTGTTGTAAAGGGGCTATGTGATGCCCACATTAAGTTTGATGCTCGCACTAAGGATGATTCCCACATGGCATGGAATGGAATAGATGATTATGTGGCATGAAGTTGAAATCATTGTTGCATTATGACATCGTTATGGAGAAATACGATAAATTAGTGAAAATCAAGAAATTGACTAAGTATGGGAATATTGGTCCAAGTAGCCTAAAGAGGATGCCCGCCAAAAATTGCATGTTGAATAAATTGCATTATGACATCGTTATAGAGAAATATGATAAATTAGTGAAAATCAAGAAATTGACTAAGTATGGGAATATTGGTCCAAGTAGCCTTAAGAGGATGCCCGCCACAAATTGCATGTTGAAGAAAATTCCCACACTACATGGGGATATTGTAGGATATTGTTTTTTCTACTCAACAATTGTCTTAGTTTGTCCAAAGAGACCCTGAAAAATAATTTATGGACCTGCAAAAAATGTGGTTTAGGGAAATTAGACCAAGCCTAGGAGAAGATAAAAAAAAATTGAAGTATGGAATTATTGGTAAAATATGCATAACTGGACTTAGGAAAATTCCTCCCAGAACTCATAGGATGATGATAAAGATATTCTGAGAGTGCGTATCTCTAGAGTGTTTTATGGTGCATCCAACCATATCATTAGCCTGACCAAAATGTCTTTCAGTAAGAAGATATCAGTCTACCGAAAGTGGCTCTTAGCCATATTTGCACTGCTCTAGATAAATGCCCACCGAGGAGAGAGAAATAAGCTCTAGAAGATTCAAGTGGTCTTGATGGATTCACCTTGTTGGCCTCTACCCATTGGGTATCTCACTTTCCAAATTTGAAGGAAAAATGAAATCACCTTGGTGACCTAGGGTTTGAAGAGAATTGGTTAAAGTGTTAGAAAAAGAGTTTGAGAGACCATTTGGAAATGCCCGCAAGGGGGTTTTACTTTAATGATAATATTCATTAGATGATATGGTCCTGTTCATTATTGAAATGGATATCTATCCATGATTTGGTTTTTTCTTAGGGTGATCAGGTAAGGAAAATATCAACCTTCCAAAATAGAAGAAAAATGTTACTTTGAATTCTAAAGACAAAGAAAAAATGGCCAAGTGTTGTAGAGGGGCTAAGTGATTGCCGCATTAAGGTTGATGACCACACTAAGGATGATTCCTGCATGGCATGGCATGGCATAGATGATGATGTGGCATGAATGTGAAATCATTGTTGCATTATGAAATCATTCTAGAGAAATACAACAAATTAGTTAAAATCAGGAAATTGACCAAGTATGGGAATATTGGTCCAAGTAGCCTTAAGATGATGCCCACCAGAAATTTTGTGTTGAAGAAAATGCCTACACCACATGGGGATATTGTAGGTTTTTGTTTTTTCTACTCAACCATGGTCTCAGTTTGTCCAAAGAGACCATGAAAAAGAATTTATGGACCTATCAAAAATGTGGTTTAGGGAAGTTAGAGAAATCTTAGGAGAAGATAAAAAATTGTCCAAGTATGGAATTATTGGTAAAATATTCATAACTAGCCTTAGGGAAATGGCTTCCACAGTTTATAAGATGTTGATCAAAATATTTCGAGAGTGTGGCTCTCTAGAGTGTTGTATGGTGCATCCAACCATATCTAGAAGGCTATAATAATAGTTTTTTTGGATATTTTGAAGGCAGTATAGAAGCATCCTCACAATAACCCACATGTTAGGGAGTGTATATTATCATTTCAAACTTACAAATTTCATATATAATGAAAATTTATTCGAAAAGAAAAATCAATTATAACAGAACAATAATATATCAGACATAATTGAATGCAACAAATACATAACTCATATGTAATAAATAGTAGAATTCACCATATAGATTACACCTAATAGTATAAAATTTTATTAATGAAATGTAAATTGTTTACAACTCCAAATGTGGCACACCAGTCCTCTTCCCTAATCCATAAAATTTCAAATTATATCCAAGATTCCTCCTCTGGACCCCAAGGTAACAGCAGAGGACTCTTATTAGTGCAACATGCATTTACTTTTCCCTTAGTTATCAACTAGCTTCCATTGATCAGTAGTTGGAAAATCTAGACTAATAATCTCCTTCACCATTACGACGAGCTACACGTTTTCAGCATAAGAGAACTCTGGCAATTTTGTACATATGGATTTGAAGTAAAACATCATCTCGAAAAGTCTAATTCTTTGGAATTTTGCAGGGTGTTTTAGAACGAACCCCCCTAGAGGTGGCTTGTGGAGGTTTTGCTATACCACCACCCCCCCGCCACCAAAGAAAAAAGTTTTTTAAGGTATTTGAGGAGCGGTCCTTAAAAACCCCCCTCAAAAGTCAAATTCTCAGGTCTTTTGACGGGGGGTTTTAAGGACCACCCCCAAATACCTTAATAAACTTTTCAGGGGGAGGATTTTAGCAGAACCACCGCAAGACACCTTGAGAGGGGGTCTTTCTAAACCCCAACCTCAAAGTCCCGAGAATTCGTCTTTTGAGGGAAGTTTTTAAGGACCGCACCCAAAATACCTTAAAAACCTTTATGGCGGTGTGGGCGGGCGGGGGGGGGGGGGGGGGGGGG
>LPNX010418695.1:374084-394262 GCA_001517045.1 Pseudotsuga menziesii
CAGGTTGTTTATAAACTGCCCCTAAAAGTCGAATTTTTGGGACTTTTGAGGGGGGGGGTTTTAAGAATTGCCCCCAAAGTAAAAAAACAAAATTTTAGGATGGGGGTTTTGTGAAACCATCGCAAGCCAAAAATACCACAAGAAAAAACCACCTTCAAAAGGGTATTTTGTTGCAGTGTCTACATACATAATCACAACAGAAAATATAAACCATGACATCTTCGTTTTGTTAAAAAATTAATTACTCATTCATAAGCACATGATTTCAAACAGAAAGTAAAATCATTCATCATTGTAGAATTAGTTCATCAATTTAAAACGATCTTATAGTTGTATAACAGCTAAATAAGAAGTAGTTCAACATTAACAATCCACACAATCCATTTGAAACTTGTACAGTCCTTCCTCCACTAAAATTGGTTCTCATTTATTTATAAAAGAAATAGTTCTCATATAAATAACTTCAGCATCAACGCACTAGTGAAAAGTTCTTACTAAACTCTCCTCTACTCCTATTTATACATTTTACAAATGACATTTGGACTACCCCTGCCTTTTGGGCTTCCTTAACTCCTCGATTTACAAAATTTCTCTTCTAGTGAATTGCACTAGGAAACTGTAAATAAGATAAAATAATTTACATAAAATGCCACATGTAAACAAGAAAAAACTTAGGAGGGCCCAACTGATCCTACAATGAATTATTTCCATGCATCTGCTTTTGTAGCGATAGTCTTGAAATCTATAAGCTCCAACAATGTAACTTTCACTTCGTGTATAACAAGTTGTGACTTTATTTCTGCTACTTTGGGTTGAGTTACTCTGACCATGTCTTTCAGAAGGAAATTAATGACTAAGGATTGTGCAACCCAGTTGATTACCACTTTCTCAGTGATTCCTTTAATTTGTTGAATACTTAGTTCATCCTTCTGCACTTTGTCTTGGAGATATGTCAAGTGTTCTTAGTCAACTATTCAGCTTCCTTTTCTACTTCCCTTCATGCTCTATCAGTTGATTCCTTTTGTGTTTGACATGATCATAGTGCCTTGATGATAGAGTATTTTCTTATGTTCACATACAACAGTATATCTTCCAACCCTACATCTGAAACAACTTGGTCCTAGATCATTTGATAAATCTATCCCCATTTAAATTATGGTTCTTTTCTTGTGACGAATTTCATATCCTTGTAGATAGTATCCATTCTTGGAAACATCTCCATGTATGAGTCCTCTTTAGTGACCGTAGCCTTATTCTTCTCTTTGTTTGACATGGTGTGTTGAGAAGACTGAGGTTGTGCCATACCCAAATAAATAACTTAGTGTTATTGTGATCAAAACAACATGCATTCATATCAATAGAATATACTGGAATGAAAAGTTAGTATTAAGATGAAAGATAATGAAACCTAGATAACCAAACATACATTTTATTTTAGACAAAATGAAATTGTATTCAGTGCTTAATATGTTGGAGAACAAAAAGATGTTTTACCAATTCATCTTTGGTCATATGAAAACAACCTTGTGATGTAATGAAACACTTCAAAAATAGATTGATAAACGACAACCCAAGTGAAAGCTCTAAATGTTGTTTTGGGATTTGGATTTCTTAGTTCTGGTGTATTAGGTCAAGATGAAGAAAAAAATAAACTCAGGTTTTAATCTCTCCACAAGGATTTCTAATCCTAGTTTTGTTCATTGTTCATTATGTTTTAACATACAGAGATGCACTTTTCTTTTACATGCATGAAAACAACCAAAGATAAATTGCAATAATAACTTAGTATTACAAAACCCTAGGTTAACTGAAATCCATGGGAAAAACTTCATGAAACTTCAGTGCCAGCACCAGGAACAAATGCAGCTCAAAAAGAAACCTTAGCCCACGCTCTAAAATGTGACAGACACCACTATGTGATAGTGCTAACTAATCTCCTACCACCATAAATAAAAGAGAAAACCAAACAAGGTGAAGTTGGTGAAACAGTCACCCTGCCTCAGCTTCATCATTACACCCCCAGAGATCTGACGAATCCATCTCTATGGATTAAACAACTGAAACAAACACCGTGGTGAGGTGTGAATTGGAAAAACCGACAAGGTTAGGCTAGCAGGCTCAACGCGGCTAAGGAAAACCTCAATGGTTGATAAGTGAAAAAAAATCTGAGGGGGCTAGGGTCCAGCCTTGAAATGACGTTTTGGCGCTTATGACTAAAACTGTCATTGACAACTTTACCAAATCGGCGAGAGAAAACAAGTAAAAAAATAAAATCTGCGACAATGTCAACTTCAAAATTTTAGTTTTTCTGACTCAATAAAAAATACTCACCAACCTCTCTCAAAAATGCACCGTTGAAAAAATATGATAAAATCATTCTGTAGGTAAAAAGATCAGTTACCACAACCTCGAGTTTTGCCGGATGCATCGGCACAAAACATTGAGCTATGCCGATGGTGTCAGCAAAACTTGCTACAAAGATCCGAAGAAAAGGTGGTTGACAAAATTTTTAAGAAACTTCTGAAGAGAATGTAATGGATGGAAAAGATGAGTTTTTTCTGATAGCTTCAACGCCCACTTTTATTCTAGCCGATACCATCAGCTCCATTAGGAGAGATCTCCCGACAAAAAGTATACGAACAAAAGAGACGATGAGGCAGCATGAAAACCATCGATAGTATCATCTTAGAAAAATAAATTTAGCTGAAGTGGTTGAAAAAAACTCAACAAAATTCTCTCGCAAGACTTAAGATTTAGAAAAGATCGGACCAAAAATGTAAGGACTCCCTACGATCCTTGCAAAAACTCCGATCGAACACATTGGAAAGAAAAATATAACCTTGCCAATAATGTTGGCTCTAAACACCAAGTTTCATTGATGTATCGACAAACTCAACAAATGCTTTTGAAAAACAATAAAGCAGACAAGAAATCAGATGGAAACAATGAGTTATCCCAACGTGTTGTCTAAACTCGCCAATTTCTTCCGACATGTCAGAAGAAAATATGAGTTCTGACTTGGTGAAAAAATGCTCTTCTATCTTATGAAAATTAAACTAATTCATGGATAAAAACTATTAATGAGAAAAAGTAGTCTAAAACAAGTTAAAATATGAAAACTCTAAGGAGGGGCCCTGAAATCATAAGAATTTCGGGGTAGGGGTTGCAACAACAACACCACAAAAATTCAGATGTCCAAATTTGAAATGCCATAGCCAGGACTCATCATGAACTTTAGTTTGAAATGATGCCTGAATTTCAGTGTTTTCATTTTGTTTCTTGTCACAGTGTATGACTTCTTCTTTTCTTTCTACCTTGAAATAAGCTCTAGTATTTTATGGGACCATTCTCAATGGAAACAAGTGATTGCTTGTCATGGGCACATTTTCTATCAGTTGGTTGCTTGGACATATGTCTTTAATCATACATTGATTGTACTCCATATATACTATGTACCCTTTTTGTATCAACTTTCCAATACTCAACAAATTATGTTTCATACCTTCCACATGATAGACATCAGTCATATACTTATGCTCCCCTTGTTTGGTTAGAATACGAACAATACCTTTTACCAAAACAGTAAATTGGAAATTATTTCCTAGTGTAACATCAGTTTGAACTGAATTATCTAGACTGGAAAATAAATATAAATTTCCAGTCATATGATTGCTACAGTCTAAATCTAAATACCGTATGTCACACGGAATTTCTTGGATGGTATTGCATTCAATTCGGGATGCGCATGCCATCAACATTACGTTCGATGAAGTTCTAGTGTTCGTCAACTGGTTATGGGTTTTCCTTCCTTGATCATACTACTTCTTCATGCATTCATATGCATAATGACCAAATTTATTACAATAATGACATTGAATATTTGATTTATCAAACCTGTGAACACTTGGTTGACTTGGGTTCTGATTCAGTTCTCTACCAGCAACATTCGCAGGACTGTTATTGTGTCCTCCTCTTGAGAAGTTTCTTCCTCTTCCTGTAGAATTGTTTCTCCCCCTGCCTTTTCCACGAATTATGGATGAATATGTTGCAAATGCACCTACAATTGATGTATTTGTTCTGTTGATCCCGTGTTCATGATTGATGAGTGAGGCTTGTAGCTCATCAATGGTAAACACTCTCATGTGTTGTTTTTCTTTCGAGGTCACAACCAAGGATTGAAATTTTTGGGGAAGACTTCTAAGATTTTTTTCAACCACTCTTTGGTCTATTATGGTTTCTCCATGATATTTCAGTTAATTTATCAAACCAATAACTCTAATATAAAATGATTCTACTCACTCTGATTCTTTCATGACATGGATTCAAAATATCTTCTCATAATCTGCAACTTGGAAGTCTTTACCTTGTCCAAGCCTTGATAGGTAGTCCCAAATATGTCCCATGCTTGCTTTGTGGTATTTGTTACTCCTACTCCTGGGAGTATGCTTTCATGCATGGTTTGTTGTATGTAGAACATATCTTTTCCATCTTTCTTCCTTTGTTCCCTTGTGACATCTTTCTCATCTTGTGAGATATTATTATATGTCTCCTAATATACTGGTTCTACATAACCATTCTAAACTATTTCCCAAACATCTTCACCTCTGAACAAATCCTTCATTGTTAGAGACCAATACTCGTAATTCTTTCCTGTAAAAATTGGATTTTGTAAACCTGACATATTTGAACAGGAAGTAGAAGTTATTTTTAATTTTTAAATTTCCTTAGAAAAATACTTTTTCCCTTTTAAGACAAGATTTATTTCCTAAACCTTCTCTCATTCCATATCTCAGGAAAAACAACACCCACCGCAATTAAATTGAGTTACCACACAACACAACCTTTTTGTTTTCCCTTATAACTTTTGTCGAAAGCATTTCCACTCAAAATACTTGCGACAGGTTTAATGCAACGTACTTTTCACGTGACTCACTTTTACCTTGACAGACTTATTGGCTTCTATTGGCCTTTACTGCGACATGAAATAGGTTGCGACCAGTGACCAACTTAATATTTACACAACTATATTGCAACTCACTCACAATATTATATAACCAAACATTAAATAAGGCATTGACTCAGGTAAATATGGAGAAGATGTGCCGCTAAATAAAACTTCCATTACACCATAAACTATGGATTTATATTTCTTGTGACAACATAACAAATAACTTACAACATTAAATACCAAGTTGGAAATTACAAGGATGTTTTACCTTTTACAAAGCTTCATCTCTCAACATTTTCACAAAACACATAAGCTTGAGCTTCAAACTCTTCACAGAGTTTTTCTTCTTCTTCTTTGCACTTCTCTTCTTCGTCTATCTCTCTGTCTGTTATGCTTGTGCATTCTTAGTTTTTCCATATTTACCATCTTCTTCTTCATGTATAAAACTTCTACTGACTAAAATTGCATCTCTCTAAATCTGTTATGCTTTTGCATTCTTTGTTTTTCCATATTTACCATCTTCTTCTTCATGTATAAAACTTCTACTGACTAAAATTGCATCTCTCTAAATCTACCGAATAACTATCGACCTATAAACTTAGCTTCAACAATTAAATTCAATTGACTTATATATGAGAGAAGTGAAGTATTAATCCCATGAGATAGTTTGACTTTCTACAGACTCTGATAGTGTCAAGTGATGTGCTATTTGGATCAGCGAGTAATTAATATTTCCGATAGGAGGAAGTCTAACCTAGGGACAGTTCACCATAGCAACAAATCTTCACACTTATACAGTTTTTTGGCTCGAGTGGCATGATATATCAAAACTTTTAAAAGCTATTTAAAATTTAATGTGCCAGCAACCAACATACCAACACACTCATTCAACGTGCTCACTATTGGATGCATTGATCATTTACCCATTGTTGAAGAAGCTGGTGCACAAGATAGGTATTCATCTTGTGCTCATAAGTGAAGAATGAATCTAATGTGATCAGGTACATTTGGACTACACATTTGAAGGAAAATCTGGTTTTGCTCACATACGTATCCACACTCCTCCACTCAACAAAAAGCACCCATTGGTTACGATCCACTAGCAAGATGGTCTTCACACAGTTGCTGTAACATGTGGGTTTGTTTCACTCTCTCACACAAATCCATGAATCTCTCATAAGGGAGGAAACACAGAGGGTTGGAAATTACTGCTCACGTGCATTGCCACCATTCATAGTAACACCAGTAGATCCAATGCTTGAATAAATATAACACTTTGGATTTTCCAAATGGATATTAATGACACAAATATAATCAAAAGTGGCAGATGGTCATGCCCACATGTAGGATCAAATGCACAACTTTCGACATGAAGGTATCCTTCTTGGTGTTGTCCTCCATGACATATGATTTTAGGATCCCAGACCATGTTCTGGTGTAATTTTTGAAATCATTTAGCATGTTCACTGAGTGGTAGTTTTGGAGCCAGTGCTCACCTCTGTGGAAGCAAAAATTGATGGATTCAAAGCTTCCAACACCTTTATACACAATCTTGGAAAATTATCTAGGTAGGTAGTATAGTTAGTATGAGCATAGAAAAAATGGACGAGCTCTTGCAGAGGGAGACACACGAATATGTTGTTTGTACACACAATGATTAATATCACAAATCAAATTATAAGAAGTTCATGGGTTTCTACTAAGACTTTATGTACTAGTAACTCCTTTTTTAACATATCCCAAACTCACGCAAAGAGGAAGTAAAACACTGTTGTAATAGCCCTCATAGAGCAGTGGAAAATGGCTCACACTTAATGAAAGGAAACAACAACAAGTACAGATCTGGTTCATTAAATTGTAATGGAAAATCATTTGGAACAATTTGAGGAGAGGACATTGGAGGCGATTTCATATAAATCTCAACCAAAACATTACAAACTATGAACTATGGAAAAAACATATTGGGTTATTCTTCACACAGTCACTCCAACACAAGATCTCAATTTCTTGTATCTTATTAGAAGATAAAGACGTAGTGCTCACACAATGAAAGAAATTATGTAAACTAGGAGAGGACACAGGGCTCAAAAGATTTGATACCAATTTTAGAATTCTCAACTCATCAAATAGAATATTTATTGAACACAAGCCAAAGAAGGACAAATATTTTACACAAGCTCTCGTTTGTTTGATTGAGAAATTTTTCATATAAATACAAGATCAAGATAGGCTTGGGTTTGGGTTTCATCTTCCATGGTGTCCCTTGGTCAAAATTATTTGTCTCCATAACTAGTTTCCAACATCATGCAATCCCTGAATGTGACATCCTAATGTTCTCCCCTATCCATATTGCACGTTTTGACTAAGTCATAGGCTTGAACCTAACCTACGAATGATGTGAGGCATCATAAGCTATGATACTTTCTAAAAGTGGAAATTTAAATATTTCTTGCAAATTGATATGGTTCAACTAGTGTTAAAAGGGGGCCAAGATTATTAGGAGTATAGGACCTATGAGAGTAATAAAAGTTTAAAAAGAGAAAAAATAAATAAGATATTTAACAATTAAGAATTTATATAATTGCCAGAAAATGAAAAGGAACACCCTAAATGCGTCTTAATTCAACTAACTTCTTTTTATTTGGAACTAATTATTCATAGAGATTATTGATATATCTTCATCATTATGATGGAAAAAAAATCTATTCTCTTCTTGAATTTCCTCTGTGATCATAACCTTCTAAACCTGAAAAAGAGAGAGGGAAATACCTCCATTTAAAATATTCTAAGAAGATAATGATGGAAGGTAGATGGAGGAGCCTACAAAGGAATAGCTACCTGTTTTCCCCAAAAGGTATGGCTTGGATTTCTGTCTTAGTACTCAGAGCTAGTTTTGTTCCAGTGGTGTGGCCTAGAAAAGGTATAATTTCTGAAAGAGGAAGCTTATGCAAATATGGGAATACAGAATGTTGATTAAAGGGAACCTGATGGAATCATCTACCTAAAGGCAAGAGTTTTACAACAAATAACCCTAAGCCTAGTCATCTAGTAATATTGGTTTGGCTTGTGGGTGATACCTACAAGGGTTGAAGGATACTGAATAGTTATAGATATCGTAGTGTGGAACTAGGTAGTCCCATATCAAGTTGCCTGAAATGTTTTCGGATAAGTTTGTTAAGCTGTTGTTGTTACTTTCTTGCTTATGGGTTAATTTTACTTTTGTAGCATGTATTTCTTTACATTCCATATTAGGATTTTTGGATAGAAATAAAGTAGTTTATTATAGTCAAGTTGGTTAAGTGTTTTTTAATCTATGATTTGCCCAAGATTACAAGAAAAGGATTTTAAATTTCCTAGGTTAAATTATTGTTGGGGTTTGATAATAAGTTCTTATTGAATTTCTAGTTATTTGAGTAATATTATGGATATTCTATTATAAATAAGTAGTTAGGACCTGATAAATTATTTATTTATTTTAAATTCTTGTTACTTGAGAAATTTACTTGCCATTTGATGTAAAATATTTGGTTAGGTTTTAGATCTGTTAAGTTCTAGATGTTTTGAAAATATAAAACTAGATATCTTATCTTTAGAATTAAAAAATACCCATGCATCTACAACTCAAAATATATATATGGATAAACAGGAAAACCTAAAGGTTATACTAATGAATCCATTTTAATATTGAAACAGAAACCAAATATAAACCTTAACTCTACACATAAAAATAAAGAATCTATAAACATTACTTAGTAAATAAAATTCTAGATATTAATAATAACATCTAAATACATCTATAATATTTGATGGATAAATAATAAAATTAAAATTAAAGCCCTTACGGGATCTCCCAAAACACTAACAACATTTAAAAAGTTAAATTAATAAACAAAGAATGGGTTCGCCTGAACCTCGACATGCATTCTTATACAATACCTAGATCATACATTATACTAGAACACCAAATAAACATTGTAAAAATATCCATACCAACATATAAAAATACCATATTCGATACAATAAACACAAGTCCACAAGATTGAAAAGTATGCAACGCGTAAGCATTAAAACACAAAACATAAAAATAAACCATAGAACCATTAAAACACATTACACATAAGAATAAACTAGTTACTGAATTCCAGTCATAACACATCCACCTAGATATTTTAATAAATATAAAGAGCTAACATAATGATATATGCCACAAAATGTAACACACCGAAAACCATATAGAAAGGATTGAGAAATCCCTATACATTTTTTATCCATTCAAGAATATTATACATAAAAATATGTACAAGTTAAATCCCTGCAACCAAAAGGTTATACAAATAAATAAAATTTAAACCCTCCCCATCAACAATCCATGAGAGGGTTGACAAGCACCCAAAGAAGTAATAAAATTTCAATCCGAGGAACCTAAGATGAGAAACCCAAAATCATTGCAGAGACCAAGAGTAAACGCTAATAAATCCTACAGATATTCTCATACACTTTCCTAAACCATTGGGATGAGACTGGTTATTGATGGCTTACTAGAGAAGCATAGAAGCCACAAAGTATCCACACAACCAAACCACCAACTCCTCATTTACATAGTCAACCTTGCAACATAAAAAAAAGAGTTAAAATAAAGTTGATACAAATCATCGTGAAGAATGAAAGCCAATCCACATATAACATTATCTACAACTTACTCTAGAATTGTCAGGCCAGACCCGTGATGGGTTTCTCTCACCCATGCTGAGGAATCGCACCCATGCACTTACATCAGAATATAACCAACAATGTCAATCTAGGTACCAACAAAATAACTAAATAACCACGATACAATAATTCCACATTAACTAAACTCAGAGCAATACTAGTGGTATCAATCCCAGGTGGACTACACTCATGCAAAAACAACAGGAAACCAACAAGTAATGTATACGCAAAACCTTAGCAGAGCCGAGCTCAATCAAGGTATAGCTACAAAAAAACTTACCAATGAAGAAGATAGAACCATCTAGATAGAAAAGCGAAAGCCTGGTTTCTACAACCGAGGAAAGTACCACTTGTAATGTTGGGTAGAGAGAAAAGCTAGTCTGCATCTTGTCATGATTGGATAGATTCATAAACATCACATGGACCCTCACCAGCATGGAGGAGAATAATAAATATCATAAATAAACCAATGTTCTCCAACCAAGCAATATATCATGTGATTTCATATATAGAATTTCTTTATGCCAAATTTTATACATGTATACCTTTTCAAGGCTAAGGTTTTCACCATTCACATGAGCACAATGTTACGACTTGAACCATAGTATTAACCCTTTCATAAATGATTAACCAGGGTCTCTTTAGAGTATGCTTTCCAAAAATTTTCCTACAGTAATAATCAAAAATTAATTCGATGCCTGTATGATAATAAATATCCCTACTAAGAAGCTTGTAGCCATGACTTCCTTTGCTACACCTAAAAGTGAACAACAATTATGTATTAACAATGTTCCTGAGTAAGACAACAATCACTAGAACCAATGACATGGGATTAAATATAAAATAATTTTGCAATAATCCATCCTTAACAATAATTAAAACATTGATCATAACAACTAAGCATCATGCTATGAAGTTAAACATGCAACTTACAGTCGAGAAGGGAAAATATGGCAAGTATAAGTATACTGCCAGAAAGAGATAGCTAGTGAATCCAATCACACAAACAACTTAAGTTTATCATTATTCTACTAATCCATTATTAATCTTCAATGTTAAATACTATTCAAAATTAGATGTTAGGTGTTTATACATCTTCGACGATAATTAAAAACAAATGTATGAGAATTTTGAGTCATTACACTCTAGTAACAGAAGCATGGATAGAAACGAATTGTACCATTCAATACAAAGAATGCATATGATACTATTGTCATGTATCTAAAATACAAAATACCAAAAAACAAGTTTCATGATCTCCAAATTGGTGAATAATTATAATGTAGCAGACGGGATTAAGTACAGTGCAGATGATCCTAAAGTTAGATAAGGTCTCCACCACTAATGGTGGTCCTCACTACACAGTTGAAAGTTGTAGAGTAAAATAGTGACATATGCACAAGTAACTATAAGGATAACAAATAAAATTAATAGGAACCCAAAAATATAATAGAACTAATGTATCCAAATCGATGCTAATATTAATATTAACCAATTAAAACTGCACCAAATGGTAATATTCCAACAATGAGTAGTGAGAAAATTGGTTGCATGTAGCATGCATGGTCTCAGAATTTGTCTAGGAATTTTATTTTCTTAACATGATTTTCAATTGTAGGTTTCTTGTATACAAAGTAAATACCAACAAATACCGAAAGGTACGGATACCCCAAACCATACAAATACCAAAGTAAGCATTGTTCCAAATGGTAATGCACGAGAGGACTTTTCACCCCAAATCAGTTGATTAAAAATAAAGAAAACTCCAAAAACAATTTTTGGGAACGTGAAAGTTGTCTTCACTATGTTTTTTTTCCATTATATCTCCTTAAACATTTTAGATTGATGAGCAAAAGAATAACAAAAAAAAACCCACGAACACCCACAAGAGAACCATATTTGTCATCAGTCCACAATGGTTGGATGGTGAAAGAAACCCAAGTATGTAAAATATTATTTTAACAAGTTTCATCCCAAAAAAAGATACTTTGTCTCCTACATAAACACAAAATAGACCTACATTATTTGGAGACCTGAATGCAATTTCATCTCCATGGACAAGTTTCCATATGGTTTCTTCATGGGTTTCATCCTTTGTCTCAAGTTGATTGTAGTTTGATATATCCTAATATAAACATATCATCATAATTATATCCACCATACCATAAAGGAACAAAAGATCATAATGAATTGATAATAGAGAACCGTTTGATCTAAACACTTGTCATGAGAATATATGTATCCCATTGAGAATCCCATTTGATAGGGATTTCCTGTAAGATCACAATATTAATTGCTCAAACATTCACGGATTACAAATACCATAAGATTGAACACATTAAAAACCAAAAAATTGATAAATGACTCATTCAATACCTTGAATTCCACATCATAGGTAAATATAATATATTTACCCTCATCAACTTCTTATGGACTATTAGTTTGTGAAACCTAGTGCTTGGTATTTAGGTTGCAAGTTGTCGAAAGGGGATTATCCTGATACCAAGGTTGCTCATACTAATGCTTTAAATGTCTAACTTTTGTAATATATTAAGCTTAACATTTCTCAAAATTATGTTATTGTTCTCATTTAGGTAGAGTAATCAAATGATGGGTATTCAACAATACTGCTATAATTTCAAATGCAGAGACATAATAAAACATTTTAGAAATTTCGTTCTTCCATTAAACATAAACGTTTTCAACAATGATCTTTATTTGTTCCATCTCCTAGTCATTCTACATCTATATATTCCTACCAAATTGACTTACCGTTTGAACCTTCTTCTACAAATAATGATTAAACCTAAATTTAGGGTTTGAAGTTGCTTCCACATACAAAGTTTCATTTTTACTGAGAGTAAACACAAAATATCTTCATGAATTGGATCATATTTCACCTACATTATTTTGATAGCACGATCGCCCATAGTTGTTGATTCCAGTGAAGTTAATCTTGTCCACTAATTTGAAAGTTGTATCTGAAAAACAATATGATGATCACACTTCAACTGCACTACTTTGATGCCTTTGAAACCTTTAAACATATGAACTATGGGTTATGGGATCACCATGCTTTTTGCGTCCTCGGAATCTTTTGCAACCTTGATAGCTTTTCCACCTCAAACTCAGGGATGGACCTTAGACTTGTGAAGTTTCTAAACGATGCAATATTCTTAACCTGAAAACCATTGGATAAAGTATTTTTGAAAAAGACGACACCAAATGAAATTTATGATATTTTTAAAGTGTTTACCTCTTCGATAGTTAGGTTACACATCAGATAGATAATCTCCAATTTTTTCTCGCCCAATTTTCTTTGGCCCATTTTTTTCCCAATTTGTTTTCCTTTTATTTTTCTTTCCCCCCATTAATTTGACTTATTAAAATTATTCTATATATATATATATATATATCTGTGTGTGTGTGTGCAAGCTGATGAGGGTCCTTTTTGATGCGTTAGATGCAATAGAAAATTGAAAAAACATGCATCCATCAACTTACATGGATATTTTGAGACACTTACACAATGAATCTTGTGATGAGTAAAAAACAAGAAATGTAGGAAACTAAATGGCATTTCCAAATATATAATTTTTTTCTATTGAAAATGTTCTTAACTATCCAAAGTTAGATATTTTTTAATGGGAAATTTTTATTTTTGGGACAAATTATAAGGTATATTTGTAAATTGAACCGAAGGGATAGAACAATTACACTCACAAAATTGCTAATCAAACATGCAAAATTCACACCAAAGGAGACTGAAATTGGAGCATAACACTAATCTGTATTCAATAAGGGTACAATAGACAACCTTTTAAGGTTATAGGATGATGAAATATATCATTACATGAGAGAATCAAATGCATAAATATGCCATTCAAAATAGTCAAAAAGTAGGCTTACTAAATCTAGTCAAATCCCCCATAGGTGCATAAAGCAGTTTCCAAATCTATGAAAATGCTCATGGATTTGCTAATTCAAGTGAGCAAGATAAAGAGGGATGGAAAGATAACTTATAGATTCTTTTATTTGGAGAAAATGAGGGAGGATGATGTGGGAAAAAAACAAGTCAACTACACCTAGTCTAGCTTTTCATTTTTCCTTAAATCAAAATAAAACAAGGCAGCTTTTCAGAAAAAGCAGATATGCACTTTGGAGGATCTATAATAAACAAAATATGCTAAATTGGGTTTCCAGGATGTTTCCCAAGCACTCCATGACTCATTTTTAGCATGTGTTAACTTCTAGGACTTGTAGAAGGAAACTAGCATAGAATGGAATCTAGGAAACTAGGTAGTAAGACAAAAATAGTTAAATTAATGTCAAAGGTAGGTAACTATGGGTTGATTATTATAACACCCCGGTAGGTAAATATGGGTTGATTATTCTAACACCCCCCCTTAATCCTGAATTTATGAGTAAATATTAGAAAAAATATAGGTCCTAGAAACAAGGCTTAGTCACCCTTTACATACTGCTTGTCCATACAACCAAGGAAAGAAGGAAAAACCCAGTGGGAAAATCCTCCCTTAAACATGGACAGGATTTTTTTTTTTTTTGGAAATATTGTCATCAATCATGCTTCATAGCATGATAATCAATCCCCAGCAGTGATTTGAGATCGTTGAAGTTATTCTCACAAAAAAAATTGGTGAATATGTCTGCTACTTGTTCTGAAGATGCACATAAGAGTAGATCAATGGTGCCATCATGCACAAGATGTCTGATGTAGTGCATATGGATCTCAATGTGCTACTGCTTGGTTCGCTGTCTCTAAAATGGATCATTGTAGATTCCAATGGTGCTCTGATTATCACAGTATATAATAGTTGAAAACTCTGATTTGAAACCACATTCTCCAAGTATCCCTTGCAACTACAAACATTGAGTTGTTGCATTTACAACTCCTCTATAATCTACTTCTATAGATGAGAGTGCTATGGAACTCTGATTCTTGATTGACCAGTCGATTGGTCCTTTTGCAAGCATGAACACATATACTGATGTAGACTTTCAATATTTGTTGTCACCTGTCCAATCACTTTCAGTAAACCCAATCAAATCAAAATCCAATTTTGCTTTGTAGAAGATCCCATGATTCTTGTTCCTTAAACAAAGTTTAGGATACTTTTGGCTACTCTCCAGTGGATATCATGAGGTTGATCCATGTATCTAAAAGATACACTAACTGCATAATATATATCAGGTCGAGTGTGTGTAATATAAAGGAAACACCCAATCAACTTCCTATACAATGTATCATTTACCATAGGAGAAGAACCTGCTTCTTCAAGATTAACTCTTGAAAGGAAGGGAGTCTTGATTGGCTTTCAATATTTCATGTTGAGCTTGTTTAGAAAATAAAAAGCATACTTGGACTGATGTACTTTGATTCCATGTTGGGATTGAGCAATTTCGAGACCCAAGAATTGGCTCAACAATCCCAAATCTGTCATAGAAAATGCATGGTTCGTTGCATCCTTCAAGGAGGAAATCTATTTCTTTGAACTTCCTGTAATTAGAAATTCATCCACACACAAGAGAATAATTATCAAATAACCATGAATCAGCTTCAAATAGACATTAGGATCAGACTTGCATTGAACAAAACTCAATGATAGCAAAAAGCCATCAATCTTGGCATACCAAGTCCTGGGGGCTTGCTTGAGCCCATACGATGATTTATTTAACCTAAACACTAAATATGGATTAGAAACAAAACCTTCATGTTGGTTCATATAAATATATTTAGTGATATCTCCATTTAAGAAAGAACAATTCACATCCATGTGATGTACCTCCCACTGCTTCGAAGCTGCAATGGCTAGAGCTAGCCTTATAGAGTACATCTTTTCCATTGGTGCAAATGTTTCATTGTAGTCAATACCATGTACTTGTGAGTATCCCTTGGCTACCAATATTGACCTATATTTCAAAGGTGAACCATAAACAACAAACTTAGTATTGAAAACCCACTTACATTGAACTAGCTTCCTCCCTGGGGAAAGATCAACTAGTTACTAAGTGTTGTTCTTCTAGAGCGAGCTGAATTCTTCTTTAATGGATGTTTTACATATTGTATCATGTGTTGCATATTCATATATCTGTGTATCTGATTCAAACATCAAATAGCACTTCTCAACAGATAGAGGATCTTTCACACGAAGGGCACTCTCAAATTGAGATTTAGTCCTCCTAGTGTCACTAGGATTTCCAGCTAGTTCCCCAGCTGCATGAATGGTATTTGTTTCCCATTTTGGTCTTGTAGGAATATTAGGATATAAAATCAAATAATCATTATTAGACATAGCAGAATCATCCAACTCATTAGTCTCTTCACTTACAATCAATGGATCTAGTGGTGAAGAAGACTCTCCAACTTCAACTGCTACTAAAGGATCTTCTTGGAACTGAACACTTATTTCAATGAAAGATTTGTTAGTGATCAAGTTGATCAGCTTGTACCCTTTTGAATCTTTATAATACCCAACAAATAGGAAATCTTGGCTTTTGGGCTGCAAAGCCCTCCTCTTTTCAGTTGGAATTCTATCCCAAGCCTTTGAGCCAAAAATCCTGAAATGGGTCACATTTGGATTGTGCCCAATCCAAGATTCGAAAGGAGTCATACCATCAAGATTCTTATCAGGCACCTTATTCTGGATGTAGGATGCACATTTTATAGCCTCAGCCCAAAAATTTGGCGGCAAAGTCTTAGCCTCCATCATGCAAGTTGCCATCTCCTTCATTGAGCTGTTCTTTCTCTCAGCAACGCCATTTTGTTGTGGTGTGTAAGAGATTGAATGCTACATCCAAATACCTACATATTTACAATACTGAATGAACTCAGACTTGAATTACTCACCACCATTGTCAGATCTAAGGATCTTGAGTTTCCTCCCAGATTGGTTTTCAACCAAGGCTCTAAATACTTTGAAGAGGTCAAAAACTTCAGACTTTTGCTTTAGGAAGTGAACCAAACAATACCTGGAAAATTCATCTATGAAGGTCAGTGCATATTTGGATTGACTCATGTAAATATGAGGGAATGGACCAGCAATTTCACTGTGGATCAGCTCAAGAGGTGCATATGTTCTCATGAATAGATTTCTCATACTTGTGCTCTGGGTGTTTTCCTAGGATACAACCTTGATAGACTCCCTTAGAAAACTTGATCTTTGGCAACCCTATGACCATATATTTTTCACTCAAATCAGAAATATAATTGTAGTAAATATGGCCAAATATTTCATAACAAATCTTGCTTTTTAGCATGAATCAGAAGAGCAGAGGGGTTTGAGTAGGGTAGAAAATGGGAAAACTTGTATACCTTCAAAGTGTGATCTATAAAACATTTTGCTATCACTTTACCATTCGAAATATCAATGATTTCAACATCATCAGGGGAGAAGATGACCTTCTTTGGAGACCCATTATGAGTCATCTAATACACTAACAAGAGATTAGAGGAAAGACTTGGAACATACAACACATTATTGAACTTACCATGGTCAAGATCAATCATTCCCTTCCCCATACTGTCAGTGAGAGAGTCATCTCCCAAAACTATTGGTGGACCTTTCGACATGTCAAGAGAGGAGAATGTCTCTTTTTTTGAAACCATATGTCTAGAAGCTCTAGAGTCTATGATGAAGCTAGCTGAGCTTGATGTGCCAGCAACCAAGGCATGTGCTCTCTCTTTGTCCTCTAAATTTGATCCTCCTTCCCTCTTCTTTGAGCAATCAAGAAGTGATATGTTATTCTTCTCCAGGATTTGGTTCAACATGTAAATTTGCTTCTTCATACAAGAGCTCTCAGGATGATATCCCTTACTGCAGTATGCATACTTGCTCATTTCTCCATTCTTCTTATTCTTCTGGTAGTTTTTCTTGAAACTTTGGGGATCCTCTTCAAACTTGTTCTTGTCTCTCTTTGGCTCAAGTGGATTTTTAGATTTTTTCTTGATTTTTGAATCCACCCTTGAATCTCCAGCAACCAAAGCTTGGTATTGGGAAGATTTGATGGTTCCCATCATCACCAACTTATCTTGCTCCTATGTGAGGGATTACATGAACTCTGCAATCTTAGGCAACTTCCAGGATCAAGTTGTCAACTTGGTGGCATGGAAGGTCGAAACAAACACTGAATAGTTAGGAACAAGCTTAGAGAGTATGGAAAAACTAGTTTCTCTTCCTTCTTTTCGATCCCACACTATTTTAACTGCAAAACGAGGGCCTTAAATTTGGAAAAGTAGAGTTTCAATGATTCAAAGCTATTGGGACTCAAGGAGGTCAGATCATTCTTGATTTTATGTCCTCCCATCTCATATATATTTCCAAAAAGATATTCTATATTCTACCACACTTCATTAGGTGATGTCAATCCATCAAGATGGAAGAGGAGGTCTCTTGAAATGCTTAGACATAAAAGACCATAGGACTCATCCCTCCTATTGTGCCATTTAATTTTCTCTACAGCTGCATTGGGCTCTACCTCAGTTTCCATAGTCACCCTGTAGAGACCTTTTTCTCTCAACCATATCTCCATCTCAGCTTTCCACTCAAAGAAATTGAATGGAGTCAATATGAGCTTCTGAGATTGGTCCATAGGTCAAAAACTGTGCCCTCTAGTCAATAGAATGTGCTCCTAGTCAAGATTTCAAACCTAAAATAGCAATAAGGAAGGAGATAAATTGATCTACAAAGGCTTTAATACCATGTGGAAATTGAACCCAAGAGATAGAACAATTACACACAAAATTGCTAATCAAACATGCAAAATTCACACCAAAGGATATTGAAATTGGAGCATAACACTAATCTGTATTCAATAAGTGTAGAGTAGTGAACCTTGTGAATTAATAGGCTGATGCAATATATCATTACATGACAGAATTGAATGCATAAATATGCCATTCGAAATAGTCAAAAAGTAGGCTTACTAAATCTAGTCAAATCGCCCATAGGTGCATAAAACAGTTTCCAAATCTATGAAGATGCTCACGAATTTGCTAAGTCAAGTGGGAAAGCTAAAGAGGTATGGAAAGACAACTCATACATGCTTTTATTTGGATAAAAGGAGAGAGGATGATTTGGGAAAAAAACAAGTCAACTAAACCTAGTATAGCTTTTCCTTTTCCCTTAAATCATAATAAAACAAGGTAGCTTTTCAGAAAAAAGAAGAGATGTGCCTTGGAGGATCTAGAATAAAGTAGACATGCTAAATTGGGTTTCCAGTATTTTTTTCAAGCACTCCATGACTCAATTTTGGCATGTGTTGACTTCTAGGACATGTAGAAGGAAACTAGCATAGAATGGAAGCTAGGAAACTAGGTAATAAGACAAAAATAATTAAATTAATGTCAAAGGTAGGTAACTATGGTTTGATTATTCAAACAGTATATGTTTTTGTGGGTTCATCCTTTGAGTGACTAAATGATAGTATAAAATTACGAAACCTGGTAGACATATAGAGAACATATAGTACTAGTTCAAGACTATTTTTCCAATAATAAAAATAATATTTTATTTTTTTTTAATTATCTAAGTGATCAAATATTGAAAATGGTATGTCAATTGTGGGAGCAGTGTTTGAATGTGTTAATGAAATTATTTAGAAATGGATTTTTTATAGCACGTAGAGGTCGGTGTTCGTTAGTGCACCATACAATTTCTTTTCAAAATGGTTGAGAAACGAAAGAGATATGGATGAAACACTAACAATATTTTTTTTTAGTTGAATAGTGATGACAGAAGATAAATAAGAAAAAAATAGATACAATTATATGTTCTTGTTAAAAATTACATATTTGGAATTTGCAAAAAAAACCCATATCTTTTTCTAAAATTTCATAAAAAATGTAGGTGTGCAAAATACTATATCCAACAACTAAACATGAGCATATTGAAAATTGAGATATAATGCTCAATTAGCCATGGTTTGTCATACTCCAAGTCAGAGGCATGTTGAATCCATAACAAAGTACGAAGTAGACACATAGGATTAAGAATGCCATGCCAACATGGATGGAGGCTCGACCTTATCATTTGGAGGGAATACATTTTTGAATTTAAACAAATGTGCACATGTAATATTAAATAAGCACAAGTGCATATTTTATTGAATCATAATGCATGCATGTTGTTTTGATGCAAAATTGGTGCGTGTTTTATTGAAGTACAATGTGTGCATGTTTTTAAATACTACAATGACTACTTGTTTTGTCAATTATATGATTACTTATATTATTTTATGTCTTCCCCCCTCCCCTCTCCCCCCAACTCTTACTAACCTCCCCCACCACCCCATTCGTTCTGGCTCTCTCTCACATGCCTATGTCCCCCCTTACCACTAAAACCTATATGTCCCCTCCCCCCACCCCTAAAACCATAACCCTTTATCTCTACCTCTTACTCTTAAACACCCCCTATTGTTCAATCTCTAATCACTTAGTGACCCCCCGAAACCCCTAAACCCCTAAACCTCTCTCTCTCTCTCTCTCTCTCACTCACACACAC
>LPNX010418695.1:396091-422378 GCA_001517045.1 Pseudotsuga menziesii
TCACTCTCTTTGCCCCTTTCTCCACTTACCCACAATCTCTTAACACCCCCATTGGCTTCTACCTCTAACTCCTTAACACTCCCTCTCCATGTCTACCTTTAACCCCTTACCATCCCCCTCCCCTAAACCTTTAAATGGTATAATCACAAAACAAACAATATAGTTGCAAATACCGTGCATGTTTTATACAATAAAAATGCATGTGCATTGTTATTAATAAAAAACCATACTCATTATTGTCAAATATGCTCCTAACCCCCCACTCCTTAACTCCTAACACACCCCTTCCTTTCTCTCTATCACACACACTTACACACACATCCATAGGTCACCTCATGCCACTAAGGACCCCCCCTTCTACTTTATCTTTGTATCTCTCTCTCTCTCACACACACGTCCCTATGTATCCCCTTACCACTAACACCCCCTAACCTATCACCTACAACACCTAGATACCCCCCCCACATCCATAGGTCTCCCCTTATGACTAAAACACCCCTCCCTTATATCACTCCTCAACCAATCGAACTACCTCTAACCCCCACCGCCCTATTACATCCCCTTTAGAACACCTAGACACCCCCACATTAATCTAATCGCTGCCCCCCACTCCTAAAATCATAACACACCCCTTCCTCTCTTTCTCTCTCTCTCACACACATATAAACACATCCATAGGTAACCCCATCTCACTAAGGACCCCCCTGTCAACTCTATCTTTGTCTCTGTCTCTCTCATAGACACACACATCCCTATGTCTCTCCTTGCCACCAACAGCCCCTAACCTATAACATGCACCACCTAGACATCCACAGGTCACATCCACAGGTCTCCCCTTACAACTAACACGCCCATCCCTTATATCACTCCCCAACCAATCCAACTACCTATAACCCAACCCCCTTATTACATCCCTTCTACAACACCTAGACACCCCCACATTAATCTAACCCCCCCGACTCCTAAACTCCTAGTCACCCCATACAAAGAAGGAACCCTCCCCACTCTATCTTTATCTCTCTCTTCGATGCACACACAAACACACACATCCCTATGTCTCCCCTTACCACTAATGCCCCCTAACCTATCTCTCTAACACACACACATCCCTATGCATCCCTTTAACACTAGCACCCCCTAACCTATCTCTGACACACACACACACACACATCCCTTTGTCTCCCCTTACTTCTAGCATGCCCTAACCTATCTCTATGACACAGACACACACATATCACTATGTCTCCCATTGCCACTAACACCCCATAACCTATCTCTCTCGCACACACACACACAAATCCCTATGTCTCCCCTTACAACTAACACCCCTAACCTATCTCTCTGAGACACACACACACACACATCCATATTTCTCCCCTTACAACTAGCACCAGCTAACCTATCTCTCTGTAATACACACACACCCCCTAACCTATCTTGCTGACACACACACACACACACATCCCTATGTCTCCCCTTACCACTAACACCCCCTAACCTATCTCTTTGACACACACACATCCCTATGTCTCCCCTTACCACTAACACCCATTAACATATCTCTCTCTCTCTCACACACACACACATCCCTATGTCTCCCCTCACCACTAACACCCTGTAAGCTATCTCTCTAGAACACACACACACACACATCCCAATGTCTCCCCTTACCAATAACACCCCCTAACATATCTCTTTGAAACACACACACACACACACACATCCCTATGTCTCCCGTTAGCACTAGCACCCCCTAACCTATCTCTCTGGCACACACACACATACCTATGTCTCCCCTTACAAATAACAACCCCTAACCTATTTTTCTGACACGCACACACACATCCCTATGTCTCCCCTTACCATTAACACCCCATAACCTATCTCTCTGACAGACACACACACGCATCCCTATGTCTCCCCTTACCACTAACACCCCCTAACATATCTCTCTCTCACACAAACACATCCCTAGTTATCCCCTTACCACTAACACCCCCTAACCTATCTCTTTCACACATACACGCATCCCTTGAGTTTTAAAACAATATAGTTAGGTTGAAGAGAGGGGGGGGTGTTATGGCACTAATACTAAGGGAGTGCTTGTTAATTCCCGCTAAACATTGAATGATCCCTTATCCAAGAAACTACCTTCTTAAATGCTACTAAACACTATTCGAGTTGTGTGGTCAAAACGTGCCCCTGTTTTTGTTAACAATAATGTGTGCGCATTTTGTCTCAATATAAGCAACAACAGTCCGGGTCCAAGAAACACTATATCATATTTCACGCGGGTTTCAGAGGCCACATGCAATTTCTTGTTGCAAACAGTGTGTTCATTCTCTTCTTCACCATATTATCACAACAAATTATGTTTTTGACATCAAGCATCTCCATCACAAGTGTCTAAGTATTGCTTGGAGCCTGGTATACATTGAGGAGCAATAAATAAAGAATTAATTGAGAAATAAAGAAACCAAGCTTGGGGAATCTCCCATTGAGGAGCACCATAAATCATCTTCACCATTGTTTTTGTTGAAATTGAGGATCTAGGAAAGGAAACATTAACTTGGTCATTGTGGTGGAGTATGTAGACACAAATGAGCAAGAAAGAAACCAAGCTTGGGGAATTTCCCATTGAGGAGCACCATAGAGCATCTCCACCATTGTTTTTCTTGCAATTGATGAGCTAGTAAGGGCAACATTAACTTGGTCATTATGGTGGAGTATGTATACACAATTGAGTAAGAAAGAAACCAAGCTTGGGGAATTTCCCATTGAGGAGCACCATAGAGCATCTCCACCATTGTTTTTCTAGCAATTGAGGAGATAGAAAAGGCAAGATTAACTTGCTCATTGTGGTGGATTATGTAGACACAATTGAGCAAGAAAGAAAGCAAGATTGAGGAATTTCCCATTGAGGAGCACCATAGAGCATATATACCATTGTTTTTCTTGCAATTGAGGGGCTAGAAAAGGAAACATTATTCCCAATCTCCCCCTAACTTGATTATCTAGACACTATTGAGCAAGAAAAAAACCAAGCTTGGGGAGTTTCCCATTGAAGAGTACCATTGAGGAGCTAGCAAAGGAAACCTTCCTCCCAATATTCCCCTTAATTTCAGTATTTAGACATAATTGAGCAAGAAAGAAACCAAGCTTGGGTAATATCCCATTGAGGAGCACCATATATCATTGATCATTGTGGTGATGGTAAACTCACACAATTGAGCAAGAAAATTAGCAAGGAAGAGGATACCCAATGAAATCTGTGAATAAATTAGAGAAAATAAAAGAAATGACATGACCAATCGAAGAAGATCTATGGACACTCAACAAATTCCAGTTGTTGAAGATGCCCCATATCTTCCTACAAATCCACATCAAGAAAGACAAAAAGCATTCACTCAAGGGGCCTTCAGTATCCATATTAGTAGAAGAATGAGAAATGCATGGCACTGATCACGGAGTAAAACGTAGGTGGACATCGAGGCCACTTGAAACCTTTTCATATTTAATTGGATGCGGGTATACAAGTGACAAAGTTATAGAGACGTTGAATGCCGAACGTATGCTCGAAGAAGACAGTGTTGTTAAGACCACCCAGTAGGATTTCCAATTTCCACCATCCGACCAAATGGAAGACACGGAAAGACATGAAGCTCATGTTCAAACACTAGACCAACTGAGTGATATTGTATAGGGTATAGTTCCAACCTCCCTACCTCCATTAGCAACTTCACACTGAAGAAATCCAAAACGTATACAGATTAATGAAAATATCATTGGTTCACTTGAAGGTATGTTGTCTAAACGAAGTATTGCATACCAATATCAACAGATACTTGTAAACTATTTTCATTCTAAATGTGATGGAGAAAAATGTAGATTAGTTATATCATTATTAAAATCTAGTTCTATGACTATTGTTAGGAAAAACATGAGAATAAACATGATAAACAGTTCTAAACCAAGTTCTCAGGTTGTCAAAATTTTAGTAGATGCATTTAGTGCTATTGGAAAGAAATCACATTCAAAGGATCACAATGCAGCTCATCGTGTGTTGTCACAATCAATCGTGAACAAAATCACCAAGGCCCTTGGACTTCTTAATCCTACATCCAAACTTGCAAGATTGGATATCAAAGCACTTTGTAGGTATTGCTCTAGAAGAGAACAACTTGACTCTGGTGAAACAGATGTTTGGTCCTTCATTGGTAGGTTTCCATGCTTCAATATGAAGCTTATTGATGTGGTAAAGGGAATGGTGCAAGAGTTTTGGCGTGACAATACTAGACATTCATCCAACCAAAAAAATTTACTAAAATTGAGAAGTTGTTCACGGGATCGTGGGCCTCACATTAAACATTTTATTGACATGAAATAAATAGAATTATATGAGAGATTTAGGCATGAACATAATGATCTCAACTTGGGCCAAAGATATTTTGAGAAATGCAAACCATGCTATGTTAAAAAAAACACAACCCGTAACACATGTTGTTGATATCACATTGAGTACAATTATGATTATGAAACATATATAAATATATTGCATGTATTGCAAAACACTATTTTTCAGCAATGCTCAAATACATTGCCACCGACATCATTTAGAGACTTTATCCATAGCATTTTGTGTAGAAGGACAGAAGGTTGCACATTTTATCAAAGACCTTGCTTAGATGAGACATGCCCAAGGTGTGGTGGAATGGATTTTTTGGACAAATGCATACATGTCACCGATGAGCATGAACTTGGGAGACATGAAGTGAACTTGCAGTGATTCAAATATGTCACATATGATATCGGTGGAGGGAATGAAAGAAAAAAAATACAATTGGTCACCTCTTAGGTCAGTAACTAGTTCTTGAATAATATTTTTTCTTCATGTATAGCTACTTCATACATGTGCAACCTATTGATCTATACATCTTTATTGTTAATCTACCAGGTACTGGTTTTCAACTTCATGGAGGAATTATTTGAAAAGACACAACAATATGTAAAGCATGTACATGTTTCCCATTGGCAAGATGACCAGTTTAGAACGTGCATGGATACATTTTCTATTGGAACTATATTATTAGTGGTCGTTTTTGTAGAAAATTACACTCTTCAACCAAAGAATGAGATTCAAAGTCAATATTATCCCTCAGACCAGGTCAACATAATGGTACATATCAACTATAGACATGGGGGAGATAGTACTAAAGAGGAAAGGGTTATATTGAAGGAGTATCACTTTTGCATAAGTGATGAAATGTGTGATGACTTGGATTTTGTACAACAAAACTTTGAATTGTTCTACAATCACCTAGAGGATAACAATATACAGATGGAACAACATTGGATTTGGTCTAATTGTTGTGCTGGGAAATTCAAAAATTCCTGTGTCTTCCAATGGTTGTGTATTCTCCACAAGAGACGCAAGGTGCCACGTATTTGGAACTATTTTGAGATCAAAAATGGAAAATGGGAACATGATGGAGCAGGTGCATGCATCAAGACTCCATTATGTAGGCAAGAGATGAAATTCACAACTATTTCACTCATCTGAGATGCAAAGACCATTGTTGCATGGTGTTCTGTAGTGACGGGGCATGGAGATAGAAGGAAAGAAGACCAATCATCTCAAAAAACACATGTAAATAGATATTTTTGGGAGGTGGTTGATGTATATCGATCACACCTATATGAGTTCAAGGCCATCCAAGAAACTCGTGCATTCCATTTAGTTAGAACGTCAGACAATGCTATAGTTGATATGTGTACTAGGAAACTCCCTTGTTTTTGTTATCCATGTATCAGTGGTGAATGGGACAACTGTGAATCCACATATTGGGTTGATAGGTGGGATCATGTACTAATCCCCAATGGTCGACAAATAACTGGAAAATTATCCCAATTGGAGGAGGGCCATTCGAGTATTTCCAATGACTATGACCACATTTCAGATTTCATACAACCAGGTTTGACTATTATGTTGATAACTTTGAAATGTTTGACGACTCGTTGTATTTATTTAGTTGAATCCCAGGTATGCACTTTATTTTATGCAGGGCACATATATGCAGTGTTTTTTGTAAGAGGAAATGAATGGAACACTGACTACTGGTTGGAACATTTCTTGAATGGCAAGACAACCCTCATTGTCTCATTAAGCGACTCTGAGGGAAATGATTTTCCAATTGGGTCGATGGTTAAAAAAGGAGAATATTTGACAAAGGTTTATCACACATGAAATAAAAAAAGTTATGTATTTGAATATTATAGTCCAGGTCAAATTATATACCATTATACAAACTTAGTTATTGGCACAAACCTCTAGCTACAAACAATGCGAAGCAAGAACTCATCAAATTCACGATACTTGTTTGCTTACTCCGAGCACAAGAGGATAAAGGATACTATTTGTGCTATAGGTGATGCCAATGGTCTAGTCGAATGACCACAAGTAGGCAGTCAGGTATGTGGTAGTCAGATATTTTAGTTTCATGGTCTCATTGATTGTTTATAGCTTGATAGATTAAGCACTTGATAGATTGATAAATTAAATAGACTTCTACAACTTGCCAAATTGTACTTGAGATTCATCATGGATTTGTTGTATTATATTGATACTTACATGAATCAGGTCGTATAGGCCAAGACCATTATCTACCACTCTATCTGGTATATGTCTATTGCATTTGGCTTGAATCTCGAAGTTGATCCTATAAGGACATCTCCTTGAATATGATAATTATCTCCTTTAATCCAATAATTTTCTTCTCCAACAGAGTCGTGTAGTTAATGAGTGGTAATCCTAGCCTAATAGCCATTTCCAATCCTATTTTACAAACCCTATAGCCAATCCTAGCAACTCTAGTTTGCACTGTAAACCATAGTTTTCTCAGTAAGGGATTGTCATTTTTTTGCACACAGGGGTCAGCTTCACATATTCCCTGACCATGAATACATGGATAGCATTCCCACATGGAACCTTCCTAAACATGCTTGCATGACCCACTGACACCTGTTTTTGATGCACGGTTTCCATTCTATGATCCAAGTAGGGATTCAATGTGTGTCCTTGAAATCTTGTAGGAGGTGGGATTCAATGTGCCATAGAATGATGGTCATGGCTCCGATCGATGAAACACCAACTCTTTTGGACTCAGGACATCGAGACAGTTCTAGGGCTTGCCCTCTACTCTGGGTCCATGAACAAGGGATCATTTTTTAGGTCAATTTTGGAAACTAGGGTTTTGCTCGCTAAGGGAATGTCAAATTTTTGTGCATAGTGGTAAAATTTGCATATTCCTCTTCTGTGAATGTGTGGCTAGTGTTCCCACATGGAACCTTCCTAAACACACTTGCATGACCCACCAAAACCCCATTTTGATGCACGGTCATGGCTCATATCGATGAACCATCGATTCCATTGGATTCAAGACATCGAGATAGTGCTAGGGGTGGCCCTCTACTCTAGGTTCATGGACAAAGGATCTTGTTTTAGGTCGATTTTGGAAACTAGGGTTTCACTAAGTGAGGGAATGCCAAATTTTTGCACATAGGGGTCAACTTTGCATATTACTCAACCGTGAATGTGTGGCTAGAGTTTCCACATGGAACCTACCTAAAAATGCTTTCATGAGCCACCAAAACCTCATTTTGATGCACAGTTTCCATTCTATGCCCCAGGTAGGGATTCAATAGGTGTCCATGAAAGCCGGTAGGAGGTGGGCTTCAATGTGCCATAGAGTGACTATGCGACTCTATTGGATTCAAGAAATTGGGATAGTACTAAGGGTGGCCCTCTACTTTAGGTCCATGGACAAGGGATCATGTTTTAGGTCAACTTTGGAAACTAGGGTTTTTCTTAGTAAGGGAATGAAAATTTTTGCACATAGGGATCAGCTTTGAAAATTCCTTAACCGTGAACATGTGGCTAGAATGCCCACATGGAACCTCCATAAACACCCTTTCATGACACACTAGAACCCCTCTTTGATGGATGCTTTCGATTCTATGCCTCGGGTAGGGATTCTTTGTTTGTGTTTTAATCAAGGCGAAAGGAGTTGTCAATCTATATGTGGGCGTGAATTGATCTTAGGATCTCATTCATTCATGAGACTGGAAATTCCAACGAAGTTTGTTTCCATAGTAATTTATCTTAGTCATACAATATATTTGAGAATTTGTATGATAAAATATAGGAGGAGACAATGAAATTACGTCAGTAACCATGTAATGGAATGTGTCGAATAATTTCAGGGCTCAAATCCATTACCCGAGAGGGATTTGTAAATGGTTACAAATCCCTCTCGGGTAATTGTCGGAATGGATTTCCAAATGTACAATAAATCACTCAAATTCTCAAATTGAAGTAGGGAATTTGTATAATACATTATCATAGAATAATATTTATAACCAATAAAACTCTCATGGCTTTTATCAATTCCTTCAATCAAATATAAAAGACTAGTTTTGGACCCTTGGGGTAACGAGATGTAGTTTGGTCCAAATGATATGAAATTTGACCCAATGGAAACAAATATTCAGTTACTAAACATGACACCCATATAATACATTAATTACAGTCCATTTATTTATAATTAATCAACGGTACACACATATATTTGATTCCATGAATATTGCAAGAGTTTACAACAAGGTATTTGGGAAATGGCACTGTTTCTTCAATATTGGACAATAATACATGATATATATTGGTATTTCAACCTGAGATATTTATGAAATTGAAATAAAGAGAATTATCATTATAATAAGAAATAATGGAGCAAGAGAAGCTCCCTCAAAGAGATGAATAGCTCACCAAGTGCGCCTCACTCCATAGAGCTAAAATATGTTGAGAAAACTTGAGATGAATGGAAGAACAAGATGATATTGAACTAGTCATCCACTAGCTCTCTCTTCACAAACCCAAATTCATCAAATGATCAAAAATATTATTCTCATGGCTTATCCTTGTATTTTATAAAACATTAT
The DNA here is from genome assembly GCA_001517045.1 of Pseudotsuga menziesii. Classification (NCBI taxonomy): domain Eukaryota; kingdom Viridiplantae; phylum Streptophyta; class Pinopsida; order Pinales; family Pinaceae; genus Pseudotsuga; species Pseudotsuga menziesii. The sequence goes on from LPNX010418695.1 coordinate 405,086, forward strand.
TGGTCTTATAAGGTTCCAAATCTATACATAAACCAAATCCAAGTAGAATTGGTGTGGCTACTCATGCTATGCCATGTGGCCTCTCCCTTCACCTTCCCTCTTCTCCCAAATTTGAGTAGGAGCCTCTTGGCCTTCTCCAAATCCAAGATTCGACCTCTAAGATGATCTATTCAGGCCTTATTGGGCTATAGGGTAGACCCAGGTTTTATACCATTCACTTCACACCAACAAAAGACCCACAGTGTTGGCCCTTTCGGCAACAACCTGGGAACAGGTTGCGGTCTCACCCGAAACAGCTATGGGGTGCCGTAGAACCGGGTTTCTACAAGCAGAAGAGGGATATTACTGTACCTTTAGCCTTTAAAAAATTATAATCATACAATACAGAGCTTCGACAATACGTATATAACTTCGCACTAGATAAACAAACAGTTACTTGCTTAACCCTTATTGGGAATTCACAGCGAAGTTATTATTCAACAGTGATCTTACTTATCAGTTATTTACTTATCAATGCATAAAAAACATAACAGAAACAATACAAAAGAACCACAACACCAGATATAACGTGGTTCACTCCCAGTGTAGGGGCTATGTCCACAGAACTGTGTTTTATTCAACTCTTTACAAAAAAAACCACAGTTCTAATTTGTGCACTCAGCTGCATATCCCTTCAAGTCCTCAAAGCTACGCACACAACTACAGGCCTCTATGCACACAGCTGCAGATCTCTTAATCACCAAAAACCCTCTACACACACAACTGCAGAGGTCGTCCACGCACATAGCTGGGACTTAACCTTTCTTACAAAAACAAGCCTTAGCTTCACATCAATTCATCTTACTTCAAAAATCCTAACCTCACTTCTTTACAAGATTGCTTATTTATACACTGCAGTTATTACAAAACCATGGGCTTAAACCATGGGCACCCGAACCCTAAACCTTGGACTTAAACCATGGGTTTATTACAAAAAGAGGACTATGAATCAACCCCGACACCCCTAGGACTGTTTTGAGTCGTAACTCCGCTTACAAACTTCCACAAAACCTACGGAGTTACCAAAAATAAAGACCCTTAAGGTGCACGTCCCAACGGGCCCCTAAGACTCACTAGTGGCCCGTCCTGGGACACTCTGCTACTTTCTGGTTGTAGATTCTTGTTGGCGAAACATAGTGTACTGCTTGCTGAAGCCATACATGGTCTCCCTTCACACTCTATTAGGCTCTGTATCCATCTGCATCTAGGAATATTTATGATGGTCATGGGACTCATTGGGCCTTATAACTCTGTTAGCAGCCCCATCCAGGAGGATACATGGTGGGATCCTTCATAGACTTCTCGTGAGGCCTTGTGCCTTTCGTCGCTTTACATTAGAGAAATCGTCTGCCTTTCTTCATCCGGTTTAGAGCAAAATTTTTCCTTTCTTCATCCTGGTCGAGCATTTTTGCATAGGTGGATTGCTCAGAAGGTTCTGCAGACCTCTCTTCCTGAAATCTCATGATAACTCCTGGGGTTCACGATCATTCGACAGGGTCCTAACTGAAGAAACTCAAATAAATGCACAATGCAGGAGTCACAGGCCGTTGTAGCTTCTTATAGCATCCCGCAACATAATCTGTCATCATGGTGCATTAATGACGCCGAATCTAATGGAGTGGCGGAAATCCTGCCCACCCGGCATGAGATTTTCCCAAAATCCCATCATTACAGTTAGTTAGGGCAGTTCTCATGCTGGCGCGGCCAAGTCTAGTTTGTCCCATCCGTCACATTTTAGGCTACAACACACCTTTGGTCTTAGACATAACTACTAACTTTATCTTCACCTTGATGAGTACCTTCGCCCCAATATTGACCTCCGACCCATCCTGACCCAGACAGCACCCAAACTTTAACCTTCAAATTTTGACAGTCTTCCACACTTCGTAGCTTTGAGAATAGTGTCCTTATAGTCTAACACCCAGTCTCAACTGTTCTTGGTACTTAGACTTTCCATCTTGTTGTTACTTCTGATTAGGAGGTCTCGGCCTATCCCTGTACTTCTTTAATCGACTACCATTTACCATAGAAGGTAAAATTTCTCCATTCAACTTAGCTAACTGGACTGCACCACCATCAGTAACTGTCTGCACTATGTATGGTCCTTTCCAATGTGTCGTGAACTTGCCTGGGAATTTTATAAATTTGTTTTCATATAAGAGCACAAGATCACCCTGCTAGAACTGCTTCTTCTTGATGTGTCTATCATGCCACGCTTTTTATCGAGCTTTCTGCACTTGCTGCTAGAACCCTGCAATAAATCTGTCCTCTTCAAGTTCTAATATCTTTGTCAGCCTTTTGGTCATTGTACTGGGTCATCCATCTTTGTGGAAGCAGATATTCTGAGGCTAGGAACAATGTACTCCATGGGCATGACTGCTTCTTGTCCATAGACCAGCCTAAAAGGTGTATGGCCTGTCAACTTCTTGCAGGTGGTTCTATAAGCCCATAGTACTGCTGGAATTCTAATATCCTAGTCATTTTTGTTAACATTGCAAACCTTCGTCAGAGCATGTCCAAGGATCTTGTTAAAAGCTTCGACAGTTCCATTTGCTTGCGGATGATAGGCAGTACTCTTCTGATGATACACTTGAAATTCTTCAGTCAATACTTCAATAGTCTTATTTAGAAAATGTGATCCTTAATCACTCATAAGAACTCTAGGACACCCAAATCTAGACAAGATGTTATCGAAGATGAACTGCGCAGTTGTAGCAGCGCTACAATTCTTGACTGGTTGAGATTTGGCCCAATGGGTAAGGTATTCAGTTGTTGTAATAATATATCTTGCTCCTGACTTCTTTGCAGGGGGATTGATAGGGCCAACAAAATCAATAGCCCACTTGTCAAATGCTTGTAAAGTTACCTGCGGGACTAGAGGCATCTCATCCCTCCTGGATGGTTTGCCTATCCTTTGACAGATGTCGCAGCTGTGACAATATTCTCTTGCATCCTTGTGAAATGTGGGCCACCACAACCCGGGTGTCAAAATATTCTGTGCCATAGCTTTACCTGCATAGTGACCTCCTGCTGCTCCAGAGTGTGCCTCAGCCAAAATCAGTGGCTTTTCGTGCTCCAAGACACACCTGCGTAGTATTTTTTCTGGTCCCATCTTATACAACTGTCCTGCTATTAAGGTAAGGTCGACTGCTCTCACCACCAGCTGCTTTTTCTGCTGTGTTGTCATCTCGGTGGGTGGAAAACCTGTAGACAAATACTGAACAATATCCTGAAAATATTCATCAACCATCAGGATGGAAAACAACTGGGCATCAGGAAGACCTTCGTCCAAACTAGTGGGTTCTTCGCCTGACTCGAGCCTTGACAAGTGGTCGAGTCCTAGATTAAGTCTTCTAGGATTAACTATGATCTCAAAGTCATATTCCTGAAACAGGATCAACCATCTGCATATCCTGCCACCTAGCACAGGCTTGTTAACCAAATATTTCAAAGCAGAGTGGTCAGTGAACATCTTAAAATGAGATCCTAACAGATAATGTCGAAACTTCTGCAATGCATACACCATAGCAAGGCCTTCTCATTCTGTTGTAGTATAATTTTTCTCTACTGTGGACAATTTTATACTTGCAAAAGAAATAGGGTGATCGATATTACCTTCACCTCACTGAGCCAATACTATACCCAAAGCAATGGAGGATGCATCAACATGCACATGGAACTCCTTATTCCAGTCAAGGAATACTAAGATAGGAGCAGTGACCATCTTTTCCTTCAAAATATCCAAGCTTGCTTGACACTCGGATGTCCATTTGAACTTAATATCTTTCTTCGACTCCTTTTCCATCAGAGCTGTAATCTGAGCATACCCTTCGATGAATTTCCTGTAATATCCAGTGTGACCAATCGTAGTTCGAATTTGTTTAACATACTTCAGAGGTGGAAGGTTCACAATAATAGCTATATTCATAGGATCCATCATTAATCCTTGCTTACATACAATGTGACCTAGCAGAATTCCAAAAGGTGCACAAAAGATACACTTTTTCACATTCAAGGAAATATGGTGCTGTCTACACTTATCCAGCATGAGTCTTAAACTAGTGATATGGTATTTTAGTATCCCAAAGATAGTCCAATAATCAAAATAAACTTCTAAGAATTTATGCATAAATTCCTTAAAGGCAGAGATGACTACTCTAGAAAACATAGCAGGGGCATTCTTCAATCCAAAGGGCATAACTGTATATTGAAAGGATCCCATTTCTGTAGCAAAGGTTGTCTTATGTCGATCCTCTAGGGCAATCCTGATCTGATGGTAACCCAAAAATCCATCAGTAAAAGAGTACACCTCTTGTCCTCCAACATTGTCTAAGACTTCATCTGTAAAGGGGGTAGGGAAAGGATCATGTAGACAAGCATCATTCAGCTTTCTCAGATCAACACGGATTTTGATTTCGCCCTTAGTCTTCTTCTCTTGCACCACCATAGGACTGACCCACTCGGATTCTTCAACAGGATCAATAATTCCTGCAGCAAGCATCTTATCTAGCTCCATCCTAACTTTTTCCTTATACTTAGGGTTCAATCTATAAGGGCGCTGTTTCACAGGCTTCGCATCAGGTTTCAAAGGGATCTTTATCACGCCGATATCACCAAGGATACCTTTCATCTCCGAGAACTTCGTCGGAAAGATGTCCTAATATTCATGGATAAGTTGGGTCACTTTGCTTACCGTTTCTTCATCCCAATAATCTCCAATGGTACCATACTTAGGTTGTTCTTTAAATCCAATGTTGATTGTCCGTGTCTTCAGGGGCTGAGTCACTTCAGGTGCTTCGACTGCTGGTCCGTGTACATCGCAGTGTCCTTCTGAATCAGGAATATCAATATTGCACGGATCATCATCCTCTTCAATTGCAAGGTTATAACATTCTATTGCATGGGATTCTTGTGCTTTCCAATCGGGTTGGTATTCTACTACTTCTTGGTCATCAAATACCTTAGTATGGATCAACCTCATAGCTACATCTAAAGCTAGAGAAAGTTCATTAGTAGAAAAGGTAAGCACAAAATTATCAACAAGACAATACCAACTTACAGTATCATGGCAAAGCTTAGCCTCCAGGTACCAGTTCTTTGCTATCGGTTCTAGAGTATGCACAAACCTATGTACCCATTCTTCCTGAGGTACATGCTGCCACGCTTCGTAGCACTGTGCCAAATGTTCTTGACGGCTAGTATTTCCATCAAACCTGCTTCGCACCTCCTAGGGTTGATCCATAAATCTCAGGCAAAGGAAATTCTGACAAGCTTCCCAACTAGGAATGTTCTTCTTATGGCCATTCCACCATCTGGCTGATGTGGCTCTGAATGCTGAATCTAGAGTCTCCATTTTCTGTGAATCTAGTATCTGTTCTAAGAATTGTTTAATAAACTGTTCTGGGTCTGACAAGCCATCAAAAATAGGTAGGACTCTTTCCTATGCACCAAGACATCTGAGAGATTTGGTAATTCTGGCACATCTATGTCCATGCAGCTCATAAAGTCTGTTCTGCCAGTTTTCTAACCCATCATTTGAATATATCATGCAGGAGCTGTCACATTGCCAATCCATGATACCTTCGGTAGTAGGATCAACATAATCTTCTTCCTTAGCTGTGATATTATAAATATGGTCAAGGACATCCTAATCTTCATCTCTGAGTGGTTATGTGTACCTTTCTCCTTGAGAGGGGTCCAATGGTATTATGACTCTCAAATCATTCCCTTCAAAAGTCATCTGTCTCTTCTTAAGGTTAATGACTACAACATTTTCCATTGCCCATTCAATTCCTAACAAGGTTGGGTAGGGATTGCTGTCATCAATTATCTCAATAACTTCGAAGTATGCTAAAGTATTGACTCCATCAATATCTACTGAGACACTAGGGAATCTTCCTAGGGGCACAACCTTCTGTTGATTGGCTAATCTCAGCTGTATAGGGGACCAATCAAGGGTAGGTTTTCCCATTTGTTCCCAGGTCTGCTTGGTTAGGACATTTACTTCTGACCCTAAATCCAAGATCACATCAGTCTTCTCATACTCTCCTATCTGAGCATTCAACCTCATTTCCCTACCAGTTCTTCTGACTCTATTAACAGTTTTTGTCTTACTAGAACTTCGTTGAGGGTTGCAAGAAGCAATAACTTTCTGCAACTCATGTAAAGCATTCTGATTTCTTAAGATTTTCATACAGCTCTATAAAAAGGAGGACAATGTACTTACTTTGTCCGTCGAAGCTTCTTGCAGCTGCTGCTGATGTTGTTGCGCAGGTGCTACTGATGTGCTAGGATCAACAAAATCTCTCTTAGACTTCATGAATGTCTCTTTCTCTCTTTCTATATTAAATGCTGGGACTTTTTCATAGGCCTTATGAACCCAAGCCTCATCAGGCTGTTTTTCCTTGTTCTGCACTTCCATCATGGCTCCACTCCTGGTAACAACATTAATGGATGGGATAGGTCGTTGCTCCACGTCAATAAGCTGAATATTCTGAGTTGGGGCACTATTTCTTTCTTGAATATTGGATATCAGCTGCAGGCATTCCTCAATGACATGATCAACTGCTCTGCAATACCAACATGTCGTAGTTTGGTTCCGATAGTCACGAGCTAGATGTCCGGCCTGGTTACAGTTATAACACACCACCTAACCGCGGCCTCTGCCAGCCATACCACCACGAACACGACCTCCAAAATCACCTCTACCTGATGCACCACCATGGTAACCATAGCCATCATTGTTCTGTCCCTCATTTTGTACCCGATAGGTGTCATAGGTGCGCTCTCTCATGAGGTCAAAACTACGACACTCATCTTCATTATCTCCGACGGACTTACAGAATTTACAATAGGGGTTCTTAGGTATTTTCCCATACCTCTGTAGCAGATAGCAATTCTCAAGTCGATGCTGGCCAGTTGTTCTGCAGAGCTCACAATATAGAACTTGCAGGTTACGGGTTTGGTGCACCAGTATTCAGGTAATTTCGTACCACAGGACACTATTCCTTGGCATGACCTTCTGTCCAACATTGTGTACACCAAACCTCTTTGCGACCGATTTTTCCTTTCTTCATATCGCGAAGCTCCAGAGCCATTGTTGTCAACTGCGCTTGAATTTGAGCAATACCAGAATTATCTTGGATAGGAGCTATTTCAAGCTTCATCATGATCTCCAAAGCCTCCTGCTGATCAACAACCTTCTGTTGCATGAGGGGAGTTTGGATGTGCGGCAGCAACACTGCGATGAACCATTCCTTGTGCTGCGCAGGTCCAATGGTGAGACTAACTTGGTCTAGAAGAACTTTGAACCTCTGATCAAAGTCCCACACTGATTTGTCCCGCCTCTGCTGAATCTCTTTCAATTCAGTGATACACTGTGACTCTGATTTCGGCTTCTTAAATTCTTTGATTATTGCTGCTTTAATATCGTCTAAGGCATGGCTCTAAGTACTGGAGAATTTCATGAACTAGGTCAAAGCCCGATCTCTGAAGGAAGTAACGAGTTGCGCCTGTCTTACATCTTGATCCATAATGTTCTTAGCAGTCCACACTACTTCACATAAAAACCAGACCTGTTCTGGATCCTCTGATCCAGTTCCTTTGAAAAGAGGGAGCTTAATATCATCATGCATGTGGGCCATAGTGGATCTAGGGGGGTTTGGAGGGGGAATGGAAGTTGGAGGGGGGGAACTTACTAGGGTAGACTGACCTGCGACAAGACTACTCGGGCTAGGGTGAATTTTGGACTGCGATGGGTTCTTAGGGAAAACAGGTTTGCGCTGTGGGGTTACCGGAGGGTTTCCAACAGAAGGGGTTTCTTCAGGTCTTGAATCTGTGGGATTTACAAGGGAATACTCAGTATGGTGACCTAGGAAATAGGATCCAAAATCTCCTTTCTACCTTTTTCCACTTCGTAGCAAACCACTTTGCTCGTCGAAGGTATTTTCACTTGCAAACATAGGTTAGTAATACTAAATATAACAGTCTGATTCAATGAGCATTATAACTTTTTTAGCTAATATCATTTTAATTCTCAAACTAAATGAATTCAAAAACTTACCCCTTGGTTCGTTGAAAAACTGCCGCTCGGCTTCACTAAAGGAAGTACTCGTGTCGATGGCGAACTCTGTCACAAATGCTTCAAGGGTTCACGTCCTCCAGAAATCAACAGCTCAAGATATCTCATTGTTCACCCCTTTCAATATATTAATTCTTGCGGGGGTCCAAGCAGGTAACTGACCTTCTTGGAAGTTCGTCCTTCTCTCTATCAACCTGGATAATCACTGGTGCAACTCTATGTGGATGCTACCAAAGAAAATTCCATAAACATCATAAAAAACATACCTTTGTAAAAATTCGTTTGCACTATGACGCGAATCTTTGTTCTCTTGCTCAGTGAATTTCATATAAGTCTCATTAAGCCAATCCATGATTTTCTTCACAGAGGGTCTCCAGAACATAGCCCTCGAGGTACGGCGTAAACCACTCTTGAGAAGATATTGAGTTCAATTGGCAATGGAACCAATTTGTTGGGCTATAGGGCAGACCCAAGTTTTATATCATTCACTTCGCACCAACAAAATACCCACAGTGTTGGCCCTTTCAGCAACAACCTGCGAACAGGTTGCAGTCTCACCCGAAACAACTATGGGGTGCCGCAGAACTAGGTTTCTGCAAGCAGAAGAGGGATATTACTGTACCTTTAGCCTTTAACAAATTATAATCATACAATACAGAACTTCGACAATACGTATATAACTTCGCACTAGATGAACAAATAGTTACTTGCTTAACCCTTACTGGGAATTCACAGCGAAGTTATTATTCAGCAGTGATCTTACTTATCAGTTATTTACTTATAAATGCATAAAAAACATAACAGAAACAATACAAAAGAACCACAACACCATATATAACGTGGTTCACCCCCAGTGTAGGGGATACATCCACAGAACTGTGTTTTATTCAACTCTTTACAAAAAACACCGCAGTTCTGATCTGCGCACTCAGCTGCAGATCTCTTAATCACCAAAAACCCTCTCCGCACACAGCTGCAGAGGTCATCCATGCACACAGCTGGTACTTAACCTTTCTTACAAAAACAAGCCTTAGCTTCGCATCAATTCATCTTACTTCAAAAATCCTAACCTCACTTCTTTACAAGAGTGCTTATTTATACATTGCACTTATTACAAAAAAATGGCCTTAAACCATGGACACCCCAAACCCTAAAGCCTGGACTTAAACCATGGGTTTATTACAAAAATAGGACTTTGACTCAACCCCGACACCTGTAAGACTATTTTGGGTCGTAACTCCACTTACAAACTTCCACAAAACCCGTGGATTTACCAAAACTAAAGACCCTTAAGGTGCGCGTCCCAACAGGCCTGAAATTTCATTATGTCATTATTTCATCCTTGAGATCTGACTTGTGTCATAATTGTCATAGAATCTCCATCATTGGTGTCATAGATGTCATAAATGTAAGGAGAATCTACCCAAGTGTCCATGCCAACTCCCATTTGGCTCTTCCTCTCCCATGTAAGTTACAACTCATCCCAAATTTGACCTATGAAGTACATGGAAAATTATATTAACCTCATAATCCATCCAAAAACATTAGGCTTCCAATAGATTTGAAATTACAAGAGCAGGATGCCATTTAACATAGGAGTTCTAGCTTGTGTGGGCCCCATAGTCTCCATGTGTCTCCATGCTCCATTGCCACTTCAATTTTATCTTGTATTTATTTAATAATATACATTATTAAATATTTATACTCTTATAATTTCTAAACATCATTTATTATCCCCCTTATTCCAAATGTCCAAGCGTCCACCCCCAACCTAGGAAAATAGTGATTTTCCTCCTTGGCAATTATTTGACTTTTAGCATCCATTTGAAAACTTTCATGAATATGTCAAATTTTATTTGGCCATTATGACCCAATGCAAATTTGGGACATTAAAAATCCTCCCTTCCCAATATTTCTTGTCCTCAAGCAATTTCAAACATGGTTGTTGAAGAACCTACTTTCTATATGATTCTTTGAAATTGCCACTGAGCTGCCCACTTTGAGTCTTTGAGATTCCATGAATATTTTAGAGAGGAACCACCATGCTTGATTCTGCACTACTATGATTAAAATCACCTTATTAAGTTGGGAATCCATCTCCCATACTGCTTGTTTCATCAATAACTTGGAATGAATGGGACTAAAAACTATCTCAAGGTCACATTGCTTGCATTTAACTCCATCAATTAAGAGTGCTCTCCAACTAATACCATTAGGAAATAGAATTATTGGATCCCATTTTCTTGTATGAATTCTTCCAAACATCATGAGTACATAATATATATCATCAAAGTACATAACAACATAATAAAAAGATCCATCAAGGAGGTGCCTCATCAAAAAATCATGAAAGTCATTATACCTCCAAGTGAGTAGACTACCATTTTCCAAGTGCATACATGCTTCAAGTGACCAATCAAATCTTCTACAATGAAATAGGTGAGGATCCCATGTCCTATAATGCTGCTCCCAAATAATTATCCATTTTTTCTTTCATCCAAGAAGTGAATTAAGAACCTCCACCAAAATATGAACCAAATAAGGAACAAATAAAACATGAAGACTTCAAGTGGATCAAATAAGTCTCATCAATACACCCATGAATATGTATATCATCATGAAATAACAAAGGATGTTTCTTCCAATAATAGTGTTCCTTAACCATATTCCTCTTCACCCGAGTGTCGGATAAAGTTCCTCCAACATCAATTGAACCAAGTGTTGAGAAAGAAAAGCCATGAGTCCTCAAGTGACTCAAATGCATATCATAGGTGAATCCATGTAGATGTGCATCATCATAAAGTAACAAAATATGCTGGTTAAAATTTGAATGAGAGTGTTCTCAACCATGTCATCATAAATATTAAATATAGGACTTTCATACTCCTCATGTGGGACCATCAAAAAGAACCCTTTCACCCATACTTCATTGAGACTAATGCTGGCAAACATGGAATTGTAGGATGTAGGAGAATGAACTAACTCACCCAAATGATCAAAAAGTGCATAATTTTCATCATGGTAAAGATCCATATGGATCGTATCATGCAGCTCCTTCAAAAGTGTGAAACCTTTGTCATAGATTGGTTCCAATGTAGAGGAATCATTCTCTTCTTTAAAAATTTCATAACCTTCATCAAGAGACAATTCAAGTTCCTCTTCCACCACATCAAGTGTTTGGATATCTTCAATTTCATCTTCAAACACATCAACTACATTAAAATTTCCAAATTTCTCATTATCCACCATGTCATAAGAATCCTAAAAACAATATACCATTTACCAATATGAAACATAGGAGGAAAAACAAGTGTCTTTCAACTTTTCAAGAAGTTGCTCATTTTAAATTGTGAGCTTATGAATAACTTCATTATTCTTCAAGTAGGATTCCTGTAACCATTCAATAAGCTCAATGAAATTTTTTATATAAAAAATAAAAGACATTAAATTACTTTTGATGTTGCACATTTCTCTTTGAATATTCTCTGTGTATTAAAGGAAGGATGGCTCCTCCAAGGAAGTAGCTCTCCAACAAGAATTTGATACCATTGCTCTAGTGTGATGGATTATGATAAGGGCCTCTTGGATATTCTTTTCATTCATCTTTAAGTACCATTAATTAAATTATGCTCTACAAATGAGCCTCCTCATCTTCTTCATTCTTGCTTGGACCAACTTCATGAAGCTTAAGTGGTGATGGGAAAGTCGATCTTGTTTCTTCTTCAACTTCTACAAGGTCTTCATTTTCATGTTTAATGGAATTTTGGCTTGCAGAAAAAATTTCAAAAGTGATCTCTATGTCACCAACATATAGTTGTGAGCACCCATCATTAGTTACTCCTTCATAGTTCAAACATCCATCCGTAGATTCCCTTTGGTCCATGTCCGTAGTAGAATTTGTTTCAGAATGATATTCAATAGTTTCAAGGTACTCTTTTTCCTTATCATGTGACGTTTCCTCATATTTTTAAAAGTAATTTGGGATTTAATTTCTATCATATTCATGTACTACTTCTTCTACTTCACCTATTCCAGAACTAGGTGGTTCATGGGTCTCCTCCTTTTTCTCCTTCAAGCAAACTAATGCATTTTTCCCCTTGGTTTTCTTAAAATAAATATATTTTTCCCAAATTTGGATAGCCAAAAATTTAAATCCTTTCATAATATTATTGTTCATGTCTTCAAATATATGTTCCATGACTTTTATATGCTCCTTACAAATATATGAGGTTCCCTTTTCATCCCTAGTCATAGTTTCCTCTTCAACAAAAGCACTTTTGGTTTCAATATATAATGGTGGTCCCTGAATTATTGTACTCATATATATAATACCAAACTAGGTGCCAATATCATTCTATTATACCACTCTAATGTACCCTTTTAGTAAATTTTATCAAAATACCAATTCTTTAATTATTTCACAATGTACTCAAATTCAACTTCTTACAACTCTAGTTAAATGGATTCAATTGATCCCAAAATTCCTCCAATTGCTTTCAAAATTGGTGAGGAAGGTCCTGAGGGGTGATGGGAAATATTATAATATATACTAGACACATAATCAACTGATATACCCAACCATGTTCTTCAATTTGCAAGGGAATAAGTTTTGGGACAAGACTAGTCAATTTGGGAGGTGGAAATCCCCCCTGGGTCCTGGAACAAATATCTTCACAACACTGTAAAAAATTCACTAATGGTGGGTATTATACTTTTATATTATACCATACATTAATAAAATTATATTTTAAGCATCATACGTGGTTTTTTGGTCGAATGGGTATCCAAGGGAACTTCATGAATTTACTAGTAATTTTGAGGTTCCAACCCCAAATGGTAGATGGCTCCAAATAGATCCAAATGCTCTCGAATTGTAATAGAAGGTGTATGAGTGATATTATAACATAATTATAATGTTCATGGGTGTATTATTTCCTTCCAATTACTTCTTAAATTCTATATCGAATTCTACATAAGATAGATGCTTTAAGTAGCAATTTTGGGGCTCAAAACCCTCCCGAGTAATTGCGGTAATGGATTCCAAAATGTATAGAAAATCACTCAAATTATCAAATTGAATAAGGGTATGTGTATAATACATTATAATATACTCATATTCATAACCAATCGAACTCCTATGTATGTTATCACTTCCTTCATTCAGACATAAAAAACTAGTTTTAGACCCTTGGATAAACGAGATGTAGTTTGATCCAAATGATATGAAATTCGACCCAATGGCCACAAATTATTAGTTAATGAACATGAAACCCATAGGATACATTAATTAAAATTAATTTATTCATAAATCATAATTTTTTCACACATATATTGGATTCCATCAAGATTGCAAGAGTTTACAACAAGGTATTGGGGAAATGACATTGTTTCTTCAATATTGGACAATAATACATGAGATATCTTGGCCTTTTGAACTGAGATATTTATGAAATTGAAATCAAGAGGATTTAAATAATAATAAAAAATAATGTAGCTATATAATCTCCGTCAAAGAGATGAATATCTCACCAAGAGTGCCTCACTCCATAGAGTTGAAATATGGTGAGAAAACTTGAGATGAATGGAAGAGCAAGCTGATATTGAGATGTCCATGAGATTCCTGTAACTTATGAATCCATTTAATATCCTTTAAATACCTGATTTTTTTCTCTAAATCACCAATTAGGATGGGAATCTTTCACCCTCGAAATTGGTTAAGGCAAGGAACTAGTCATCCACTAGCTCTCTCTTCACAAACCAAAATTCATCAAATGATAAAAAAGATTCTTCTCATGACTGATCCATGTATTTTATAAAAAATTATTGGTATTATAATGTTCCAAATCCATCCATAAACCAAATCCAAGTCAAATTGGTTCGATTGCTCATGCTATGCCATGTGGCCTCTCTCTTCACCTTCCCTCTTCTCCTAAATTTGAGTAGGAGCCTCTTGGCCTTCTCTAACTCCCAAATTCGACCTCTAAGACGATCTATTAATGCCTCACATGTCAGTATGTCAGTATTTCAGCCTTCATATCTGACTTGTGTCATAACTGTCATAGAATCTCCATCATTGCTGTCATAGATGTCATAAATGTAAGGGGAATCTATCCAAGTGTCCATGAAACTCCCATTTGGCTCTTCCTCTCAAATGTAAGTTACAATTCATACAAAATTATACCTATGAATTATATGGAGAAGTATATTAACCTTATAATCCATCCCAAAACATTAGGATTCCCATAGATTCAAAATTACAAGAGGAGGATGCCATTTAACATAGGGATTCTAGCTTGTGTGGGCCCCATAGTCTCCATGTGTCTCCATGATCCATTGCCACTTCAATTTTATATTTTATTTATTTAATAAGATACATTATTAAATATTTATCCTTTTCTAATATCTAAACATAATTTATTATCCCCCTTATTGCAAATCTCCAAGCTTCCACCCCCAACCTAGGAAACTAGTGATTTTCCTCCTTGGCAATTATTTGACTTTTAGCATCCATTTGGAAACTTTGATGAATATGAAAAATTTGATTTGGAAATTGTGACCCAATGAAAAATTTGGGACATTACACATGCAAACAAAAGTAACTGAACTAGTATTGTCTAGGAATAACATAGTTTGAAATTTTAAAATACGACTCAATTGTACATAAAAAAAAACACTCACTACATCCATTCGGGGTATAGATGACTCTGGTGTCCTTATCCTTGTAGAGATTCTCCCCATAATTCTTTTTTGCAAATAAAAAAAATATGTCAATTATCTCAACAATTATCAACATGTACATGAATGAGAAACTACAAATGAATTATGGAAAAACTGAACATCTCACCGAAAAAATTTGTTCCTCGGAATGAGAATGGATTTATTCACTAGAAAGAGGATCCAGAGGTTGAACATCAACCTCGATCGCATGCACTAATGGACTAGGGTGTAGCTACATTCACCAAATGATAAAATAGTTAGACATAGTGCATGTCCATAGGCAATACAATGAACTGCACAATTACAAATATTCAAGTAGATGTAACTCTGTGTGACTTATCCCTATTGTATATGCAGCATAAACAACCCCACTAAGGTCTAGAACAAATGAATCTACATCCTAATGTTGTAAACATGTGAAAATAGCATTAAGAAAAACTAGTTGTGAAGTGAATTCAAAGCGAACCAACAACTTCCATTGGAAGTGTGCACATTACCAAATCTATGAAAATGCTCATGAATTTGCTAAGTCAAGTGAGAAATATAAATAGGGATGGAAAGATAAATTATACATTCTTTTATTTGGAGAAAAGGAGGGAGGATGATGTGGAAAAAAAACAAGGCAGCTACACCTAGTCTAGCTTTTCATTTTGCCTTAAATCAGAATAAAACAAGGCAGCTTTTCAGAAAAAATAGATATGTGCTTTGGAGGATCTAGAATAAATAAAAAATGCTAAATTGGGTTTCCAAGATATTTCCCAAGTGCTCCATGACTCAGTTTTAGCATGTGTTAACTTCTAGGACTTGTAGAAGGAAACTAGCAGAGAATGGAATCTAGGAAACTAGGTAATAAGACAAAAATAGTTAAATTAATGTCAAAGGTAGGTAACTATGGGTTGATTATTCTAACACCCCCCCTTAAGCTTGAATTTATGAGTAAATATCAGAAAAATATAGGGCCTAGAAACAAGGCTTAGTCACCCTTTACATACTGCTTGTCCATACAACCAAGGAAAGAGGGAAAAACCCAGTGGGAAAATCCTCCCTTAAACATGGACATGAAATTTTGTTTTTTGGAAATATTGTCATTAATCATGCTTCATAGCATGATCAGCAATCCCCATAAGTGATTCGAGATTGCTAAAGGTATTCTCACAAAAACCTTTGGGGAAGATGTCTGCTACTTGTTCTGAAGATGCACATAAGAGTAAATCAATGGCATTCTCACAAAAAACTTTGGTGAAGATGTCTGCTACTTGTTCTAAATATGAACATAAGAGGAAATCAATGGTTCCATCATGCCAACTACACCTAGTATAGCTTTTCCTTTTGCCTTAAATCGTAATAAAACAAGGTAGCTTTTCAAAAAAAGCAGAGATGTGCCTTGGAGGATCTAGAATAAAGCAGACATGCTAAACTGGGTTTCTAGATTTTTTTTCAAGAGCTCCATGACTCAGTTTTGGCATGTGTCAACTTCTAGGACTTGTAGAATGAAACTAGCATAGAATGGAATCTAGGAATCTAGGTAATAAGACAAAAATAATTAAATTAATGTGAAAGGTAGGTAACTATGGTTTGATTATTCTAACAGTATATGTTTTTGTGGGCTCATCCTTTGAGTGCCTAAATGATAGTATAAAATTACAAAACCTGGTAGACATATAGAGAACATATAGTACTAGTTCACGACTATTTTTCCAATAATAAAAATAATTTTTTTAATTTTTTTAATTATCTAAGTGATCAAATATTGAAAATGGTATGTCAATTGTGGGAGCAGTTTTTGAATTTGATAATGCAATTATTTAGAAATGGATTTTCTATAGCACATAAAGTTCGATGTTGGTTAGTGCACCATACAATTTCTTTTCAAAATGGTTGAGAAACAAAAGAGATATGGACGAAACACTAACAGTATGTTTTTTGAGTTGAATAGTGATGACAGAAGATAAATAAGAAAAAAATAGAAACAATTATATGTTCTTGTTAAAAATTACATATTTGGAATCTCCAAAAAAAACCCATATCTTTTTCTAAAATTTCATAAAAAATGTAGGTGTGCAACATACTATATCCAACGGCCAAACACGAGCATATTGAAAATTGAGATATAATTCTTAGTTAGCCATGGTTTGTCATACTCCAAGGCAGAGGCATGTTGAATCCATAACAAAGTATGGAGCAGACACATAGGGTTAAGAATGCCATGCCAGCATGGGTGGAGGCCTGACCTTATCATTTGGAGGGAATACATTTTTGAATTTAAACAAATTTTCACATGTAATATTAAATAAACATGAGTGCATTTTTTATTGAATCATAACGCATGTGCGTTGTATTGATGCAAAATGGGTGCACGTTTTATTGAAGCACAACGCGTGCAAGTTTTTAAATACTACAATGACTGCTTGTTTTGTCAATTATACCAATACTTGTATTATTTTATGTCCCCCCCCC
>LPNX010418695.1:433788-447823 GCA_001517045.1 Pseudotsuga menziesii
TCCTCTCTATCTCCACAACTACTAACACATTGTCTCACTCTCTTTGCCCCTTTCTCCACTTACCCACAATCTCTTAACACCCCCACTGGTCTCTACCTATAACTCCTTAGCACTCCCTCTCCATGTCTAACTTTAACCCCTTACCACCCCCTTCCCCCAAACCTTTAAATGGTATAATCACAAAACAAACAATATAGTTGCAAATCACGAGCCCGTTTATGTCAATCAAATCACGTGCATGCTTTATACAATAAAAATGCATGCGTGTTGTTATTAATAAAAAACCATACTCGTTATTGTCACATATGCTCCTAACTCGCCATTCCTAAACTCCTAACATACCCCTTCCTCTCTCTCTCTCTCTCACACACTTAAACACAGATCCATGGGTCACCTCATGCCACTAAGGACCCCCCCTTCTAGTCTATCTTTGTCTCTCTCTCTTACACACACACACACATCCCTATGTCTCCCCTTACCACTAACACCCCCTAACCTATAACCTACAACAACTAGATACCCCCACACACATCTATAGGTCTCCCCTTACGACTAAAACCCCCTCCCTTATATCACTCTCCAACCAATTGAACTACCTCTAACGCCCACCCCCCTATTACATCCCTTCTACAACACCTAGACACCCCCACATTAATCTAACCCCCACCCCCCACTCCTAAAATCCTAACACACTCCTTCCTCTCTTTCTCTCTCTCACACACATATACACACATCCACAGGTCACTCCATCTCACTAAGGACCCCCCCCCCCCCCGTCAACTCTATCTTTGTCTCTCTCTCTCTCTCATAGACACACACATCCCTATGTATCCCCTTATAACTAACACCCCCTAACATATCTCTCTAAGACACACACACATCCCTATGTATCCCCTTAACACTAGTACACCCTAACCTATCTTTGACACACACACACACACATCCCTATGTCTCCCCTTACTACTAGCATGCCCTAACCTATCTCTATGACACAGACACACACACATCACTATGTCTCCCCTTACAACTAACACCCCTAACCTATATCTTTGACACACACATCCCTATGTCTCACCTTACCACTAGCACCAGCTAACCTATCTCTCTGGAATACACACACACCCCTTAACCTATCTCTCTGACACACACACACCCATCCCTATGTCTCCCCTTACCACTAACACCCCCTAGCATATCTCTCTCTCTCACAAACACATTCCTAGTTATCCCCTTACCACTAACACCCCCTAACCTATCTCTTTCACACACACACACATCCCTTGAGTTTTAAAACAATATTGTTAGGTTGAAGAGAGGGGTGAGGGGGGGGGGGGGGGGTGTTATGGCACTAATACTAAGGGAGTGCTTGTTAATTCCCGCTAAACATTGAATGATCCCTTATCCGGGAAACTACCTTCTTAAATGCTCCTAAACACTATTTGAGTTGTGTGGTCAAAACGTGCCCCTATTTTTGTTAACAATAATGTGTGCGTGTTTTGTCTCAATATAAGCAATAGCAGTCTCAGTACGAGAAAAACTCTATCATATTTCATGCAGGTTTCACAACCCACATGCAATTTTTGGTTGTAGACAGTGCGTTCATTCTCCTCTTCACCATATTATCACAACAAACTATGTTTTTGACATCAAGCATCTCCATCACAAGTGTCTAAGTATTTCTTTGAGCATGGTATACATCGAGGAGCAATAAATAAAGAATTAATTGAGAAATAAAGAAACCAAGCTTAGGGAATCTCTTATTAAGGAGCACTATAGAGCATCTCCGCCATTTGTTTTCTTGCAATTGAGGAGCTAGCAAAGGAAACATTAACTTGGTCATTGTGGTGGAGTATGTAAACACAATTGAGAGAAAAAGAAACCAAGCTTGGGGAATTTCCCATTGAGGAGCACCATAGAGCATCTCCACCATTGTTTTTCTTGCAATTGAGGAGCTAGTAAAGGAAACATTAACTTGGTCATTATGGTGGAGTATGTAGACACAATTGAGTAAGAAAGAAACCAAGCTTGGGGAATTTCCCATTGAGGAGCACCATAGAGCCTCTCCACCATTGTTTTTCTAGCAATTGACGAGATAGAAAAGACAAGATTAACTTGCTCATTGTGGTGGATTATGTAGACACAATTGAGCAAGAAAGAAACCAAGCTTGGGGAATTTCCCATTGAGGATCACCATAGAGCATATATACCATTGTTTTTCTTGCAATTGAGGGGCTAGAAAAGGCAACATTATTCCCAATCTCCCCCTAACTTGATTATCTAGACACTACTGAGCAAGAAAAAAACAAAGCTTGGGGAGTTTCCCATTGAAGAGTACAATTGAGGAGCTAGCAAAGGAAACCTTCCTCCCAATATTCCCCTTAATTTCAGTATTCAGACACAATTGAGCAAGAAAGAAACCAAGCTTGGGTAAGATCCCATTGAGGATCACCATAGTATCATTGATAATTGTGGTGATGGTAAACTCACACAATTGAACAAGAAAATCAGCAAGGAAGAGGATACCCAATGAAATTCGTGAATAAATTAGAGAAAATAAAAGAAATGACATGACCAATCGAATAAGATCTATGGACACTCAACAAATTCTAGTTGTTGAGGACGCCACATTTCTTCCTACCAATCCACATCAAGAAAGACTAAAAGCATTCACTCGAGGGGCCTTCGGTCTCCATATCAGTAGAAGAATGAGAAATGCATGGCACTGATCACAGAGTAAAACGTAGGTGCACATCAAAGGCACCTGAAACCTTTTCATATTTAATTGGATGCGGGTATGCAAGTGACAAAGTTAGAGAGACGTTGAATTCCGAACCTATGCTCAAAGAAGACAGTGTTGTTAAGACCACCCAGGAGGATTTCCAATTTCTATCGTCCGACTGACTGGAAGAAACAAAAAGACATGAATCTCATGTTAAAACGCTAGACCAACCGAGTGATATGGTACAGGGTAAATGTAGAAATAATAGATCAATGCTATGAGAAATGATGCTAAGAAGAAGAACAGGAAATAGATCTTGCTACTAAAACTTTTCACAAGCATACACATGAAAAATAGAGAGAAGAAAAGAGACTGAATCACATGAATGAAGAGATGAATATTGGTCTGTATCCTTCCATTGAATAATTATGAATAACAGTGTACATAAAAAGTACATCCCTCATAGGAAAATTGAATTGTATGGAAACAACTCATAAAGCTCAAAAAGGCTGACTTACCAAAACATAGCAAAACCCCCATAGGTGGATAAAGCACTTACTAAGCCTATCAAGGACCTCACAAGTTGAAAAAAGCATGAGTGAGTTGTCAAGGAGATGGAAATAACATGCTAATCCTATAAAATGGAGAAAAACTAATGGAGGATGGGTTGGAAACAAAAGCTCCTAGTTTCCTAGTTGACTAACTTTTATCTTATCCATAGAAAAGTAGGAAAAGCAGAAAACGCAGAATAAAGCAGAATCTACTGTCAAGTCTTGTATACTAATTCTGGATGGTCAAAATGTGGTCAAGATCAACCCAGAATTGGAAATAAATCATTCCTAGGATATAGATGGCATGTATTGACTTTAAGGTGCAAATGGATGCCAACTAATTAAGCTAGTGGGTGAATAATTAATCAAATAATGATTAATTATTTTATCCTAAATTGTGAGTGGGTTTAATATATTTCTACACCCCCCTATAAGTCTGACTTTATGATGGTATGACAAAAAATATGGATGCATATGGCTGCATATAGGGCCCAACAACAAGGCTATGGTCACCCTTTAACAATTATTATGTCTAGAAAAGTGAGGAAAGAGGCAAAACCACATGGGAAAAATCCTCCCTCAAGATAGGACAAGGCACAAAATTTGAAATATGTCTTCAACATATCTTCATATTCACTTTAATGAGGCAATTGAACTACTTCTGGATGAAGGACTTGTTGAAGAAATCATGAACTCCATGATCATGCGCTGGAGTGTAGAGCCTGTAAGAAGGAAGATGAGAGACTCCTTGTATCTCATCAATTGATGAAGTAGGAGCATTATCTGAATGCTTCTTTCTGGTGTCTAACTCTTATCTACAAACATAATCTGAAATGGAAAAGAGATCTGTGCATACTCCTTCTCAAAGAGTACAAAAAATAAGGCAATTTATTTCACACCCAATTCCCTGAATAGCTGCAAAATTGTGATGTGGATCACATGTCAATCTTCCAATCTGATTTAGCACCTGTATAGATCTAATATGAGGCTAATAAAACTTTGATATATCAGAAATATTATCATATGGAACAACAAGGACAAAGGATTCAATGGCTCCATGAGGATATAGGGCTAGAGTAGGAAAATTATGAGCAACTGGGGAAAACTGATAGGTGTAAAAATCTAAATGATGGATGGGCATAAGATCTGAACCATAAGTGTTTAGAAAAGATCCCAACATGTTTAATATCAGTCCGAATATGACTAAGGACATGGATAACCAGCCAATGAAAGATAGGAACGACTTCAAACCATGTAAGATAAATATCACTGCATAAGAGACCAATGAGGAATCAACTAGTGAGCTTGGGATTTGTATAGTGTTTGGATTATTTAGAGGTATGGTAGATGGTATGGATGGTGGTATTATATATGTATCAACCTGCAAATATTCTTCTAAATCAGAATCCAAATGATCACATATGAGCATATCAATAGACTCATGGGAATACACTGGTAATGAATCCTCTGTATGAAAGGAGGAAATAATGAGATGTTCAAAATCTTCAATAAGGCTTTGAGTATTGATGCCAAGAAAAAAGGAGGATATGCTAAACCACACGAGATCAAGTAAGGTAAGTGGTATGACACAAAGAAGACTTGATGTGGCTAAGCAAACATCCTGGAAGTCACTGGGTTACGCACCATCAATGAGAGAGGTATGCAAAAGGTGTGAAGAATCTGGCACATAGATCTCAGAATCTAAGATAGGATATTTAGATAACAATGAATGGGTTATAGGACCATAATAAATATCAGCATCAGCTCCATATGTTACTTCTTTTTCATCAATAGTATCACAAGAAGAAAAATCACCTTCGAGAGACACAAAAAAAGATGGCTCTTTAATATTTGCTTCTTCATTGAAGGAGGAAGCATTCGAATGAAAGAGGGCAGTAGCAACATGAACTGTATGAGAAAATTCTTCATCATGATCAACTTCATTATAGAATGTAGAGGCCAATAAATCTTGAGAAAGAGAACAAGAGGAGATGCTAGGTTCGCTCCTGTTAGGATATTTAGACACTTATAAGTTAGTTAAGATCAACTTGTGTAATATATCCGTTAGGTAAAAGTGTGTTTCTTTAGTATGCATTCGTATGCATTTGTAAATATTCTAATCCGACAGTCACGATATGTTCTAGACATAGAGTGATCCGACGGTTCAACTTCTCTTAGATCATACCTACCATTGATTCGTGGCTTAACACCCGATTGGTCTATGATCTCTATTTAAAGAGCATAGAGGGTCCTTGGCTAGTTGATCGATTATGAGCAGCTCATGTAACTTTCTTTCTTTTGCATAATAAATTGCTTCGAGTAGCTATTTGGCCGGGGCCATGGATTGTTTCCCTCTCGAGGGTTTTAACCACGTGACAAACATTGGTGTATTGATCTGTGATCTGTTTGTGTGAAGCGACTATTCTTGGTGTTCGGTCCTTTGGGAGTACCCTATGTACCCTAACATGGTATCAGAGATTTTATGAAGACCCACTTTCGGTTTTGATCAAGATCTGGAACCGTTGTTGCCGAAACTTTGAAAAGATTTCTGTTTTTTGGATTTTCTGTGTATTTTTGGCCTATGAGAGCTGTTCCATTGCGTCGAGAGCGTCATTTCCATTTGGAAACAGTTTTCGTTTCACCGAAAACCATTTCCGTTTGCTCCAGAAATACCCATTTCGGCAAATCTGAAGGTATAATGTTATAGTGACGGATTTGTTTTTTTTTTTTTAAATCTCTCATATTTTATCAGTATTATTATTAGATTTTTATATTTTAGTCTCAGACTATTCCCTTCCCTGGTTGCGTATGCTCTTTGACATGCACCTTGCGCGATCGCGGCGAATCAGAAACAGTGAGGGGAATTTTTTTTCTTGTCTTCTCGGCTACGTATGCTCTTTGTCGTGCACCTTGTGTGATCATGGTAAATCAGAAACAGCGAGAAAGCTTGAAAACGTAGACTTTCCGGGTAAGCTAACTAAGATCTAACCCCATTGTGTGAAAAAAAAAATTGTTTTTTTTTTCGTTTTTTTGTGATTTGCAGGAAAAGAAAGCAAGCACAAAAAATGAAAGATGAGTTTAAAAAAAAAAGAAAACCCTTCCTCTTTCCATACTTTTACGTACCTTTTAAACTTAGCTCACTTGGTCCAAAGTTGCTTTACACCTTGATAAGTCTTGAGTTCAAGTCTCATCAAGCTACTTTTTAGTGCATGCAATTTCTATTTTCAAGTTACTTTATTATAAAAGTGCATCTCACATTAATAAAATAAAATAAAAGTAAGTCACTTAAGTCTTTTAATTTATTGCCACACTATTTAAAAGTCATTATTGTAAAAGTGAACATCACTTATTCTATAAAAGTGATTCACTTCAAAAGCAACTTTATTGTAAAAGTGATTGTCAAAGGTTGATCTTGGGAAGAGGGGGCTTCTTTTTTTAGTTGGTCAAGTTAATATCTGCCACGTCATTATTGAGGACATCTTCAACTTTTTTCTTGATCAAGCATAACTTCATCATCTGGAATCCGTTTTAAGTGCCGTTTTTTTTTAAACCGCATATTTTTTCAAGCTCCTTGCATCCAAAAAGTTATTTTCTGTTATTTTAGCAATTATTTTACAATATGGCTACCCCTTGTGATATTATACTTACAAGTTCTAACTATTTCTCATGGAAATCTCGTATGGAGGATGTTTTGCGAAGTAGGGGACTTTTCAGGATAACCTCAGGGAAAGAAATAGAACCCATTGATGATGATAAGAAAATTAATGGGTAAATAGATGTGACGAAGCTCGTGGATTGATTGGGATGTCAATCTCTACTGATTTGTGATTCCACATATCTGGAATTGATGAACCTGATGTTGTTTGGGACAAGTTGGAATCTGTGTTTGGTAAACACAATGAAATTTGGGGTCATCAACTTGAGAATGAGTTGATTTCCTTGAATCCCAATTATTTTTCTTGCATTCAAGACTATTTATCTAAGTATAAAACTCTTAGACTATTATGTGCAGAATGTAAGATTAAGAAAGAAGACAAACAATGTATTTATCATATTATTTCCAAACTTCGACCTGCATATTCTATTTTTGCATCTACGTTCTACTCCATGAAAGAATCCTTGACTACAGTCAGCTATGTAGAGCCTAGTTTTGAATGTTTTTTTGATTCCTTAATTAGAGAGCAAGACAAGCTCATTCATCTTGGAATAATTAATAATGTAGATACATCTGGGAAAGCCTTATTGTCCCAACAGAAAGAAAAGTCCAAGCCTCCCAAGAAACAAAATTTTCACAATAAAAAGCAAAACAACAAGGGTCCCAAACCCTCTCAGTCAGCTCTTCCCTTAAAAAATGATAAATGATCCAAGCAAAAAGGAAAGAAGACTGAGCGTCATTGCAATTTTTTTGGGAAAGATAATCATGATGAATCTAAGTGTTTTAAGAAGATGGCAGCCTTGGAAGCAGCAATGAAGAAGCACCACATGAGCCTAGATTCGTCTTCAGAATCTACCTCTCATGGACATGCATTTTGTGCTTCTGGTTACTCTTATATTGCATCTTCTTCTTCTACTTCAAATGAATGGCTCATTGATTCTGGAGCATCTTATCATATGGCTAAGGATAAAGCCATCTTTTCTACTATGCATGAATGTAACACCAAACTAATATTTGTTGGTGATGATAGATCTCTAAGTGTTGTAGGATCTAGAAAAGTTCCAGTAGAAAATGGTCATTTCAGTGATGTACTATGTGTTCCAAAAATTTCCTGCAATTTGTTATCAGTCTATCAAATTACTCATTCAGGTGAAAGTAAAACTGTAATGTTTACACCTCACCAAGTTGTAATCAAGGATTTTAAAAATCCTCAAAATGTCCTTGCTACTGGAACTGTTGATGATATTACCAGGTCATACAAATTTAACAACTTTGGGTCATCAACTTTTCCTTCAGTTTTTGTTGCTCATAGTGATAACTTGAGCAAACTTTGGCATGAGCGATTTGGTCACTTAAATTATCGCTCATTGCAACAACTATGTAAAGAAAATATGGTGACTGGTCTTTCGCTGGTATCTTGCAAGGATGGTGTTTCTTTCGGTTGTGTACTCAGAAAACATCATCGAGACAGTTTTGACAAACGTGCCTCTTGGCATGCCTCGGTTCCCTTGGAGCTTATGCATAGTGACTTGTGTGGCCCTCTTACATCTGCTTCATTTTTTGGTTTCAAATATTTCTTAACTTTCATTGATGACTACTCCAGACGCACTTGGGTTTACTTCTTAAAACTTAAGAGCGAAGTATTTAACATGTTCTTGGCCTACAAGGCCCTTGTTGAAAAACAATCTGGTCATCAAATTATGAAGTTAAGATCTGACAATGGAGGAGAATATGTTAACAACAAGTTCACTACTTTTTGCATTGAACAAGGAATCCAACAACAATACACTGTTCCATATACACCACAGCAAAATGGTGTAGTTGAAAGGAAGAACCGCACTTTAAAAGAAATGGCTAATTGTATGATCCAATCTAAGGGACTAAGTCTTCAATATTGGGCTGAGGCCATAAATTGTGCAAATTACATAGTTAATCGCACACCCACTAAAGTTTTACAAGGTATAACACCAAAAGAAGCATGGAGTAAAATTAAACCAGATGTAAGTCACTTTCGTGTGTTTGGTTGTGAAGCATGGGCTCACATTTCGGATGAAAAACGGAAAGCATTGCAGCCTAAAAGTGAAAAGTGCATATTTGTTGGATATTCTGAAGATGTAAAAGGTTATAGATTTCTTCAGCCATATTCTCATGATATAATCATTAGAAGAGATGTTAAATTTGATGAAAATCTCTTGGCCTGCGAGCCTAACTTGGCGGATGTTGCATCTTTGGCCTGCGAGCCTGATTCGGCGAATGTGCCTTCTTCTTCTTCTTCTTCCAGCTTCCTTGAAAGGTTTCCAACTCCAGTTTCTGATGATGACAGTGGGAATGAAAATCCACCTCTGCCTGCTCATGTTCCTCCAATTGCACCAACACCAATACTTCCTCTATGGGTCCTTTCAACATGTGAAGCAGCTGGTGATCTTGCCGGTGATCCTAGAGATCAACGTCGAACACGTTCTCAGTTTCAGCGAGCCTCTTCTCTTTTGGCTCAAGTTTCCGAGAATCATGATCCAGAAACTTTTGCAGAAGCTTCAGGAAATCCAGATTGGGATGCAGCTATGGATGAAGAATATCGTTCCTTAATGGCGAACGATACTTGGGATCTTGTTCCTCTTCCAAAAGGAAGAAAACTTGTTA
Organism: Pseudotsuga menziesii; assembly: GCA_001517045.1. Classification (NCBI taxonomy): domain Eukaryota; kingdom Viridiplantae; phylum Streptophyta; class Pinopsida; order Pinales; family Pinaceae; genus Pseudotsuga; species Pseudotsuga menziesii. Next base: position 443,354 of record LPNX010418695.1, read on the forward strand.
GATGTCAATGGGTCTACAGAACTAAGTATGCATCGGATGGTAGTGTTGAAAGACTTAAGGCAAGGTTAGTTGCCAAAGGTTTTTCCCAAGTTGAAGGGATTAACTACAATGAAACCTTTGCCCCTGTAGAAAAAATGAACTCCATCCGCCTTGTTCTTTCCCTTGCAGCCTTACATAACTGGGAACTCCATCAAATGGATGTCAAGTCTGCCTTCTTACATGGTGATTTACATGAGGAAATTTACATGGAACAACCTCCTGGATATGTTCAAAATAACTCTAGCCTTGTTTGTCTCCTTAAGAAATCCTTATATGGCATTAAGCAAGCTCCTAGAGCTTGGAATGCCAAAATGGATAGCTTTCTCCTTGACATTGGTTTTTCTAGATGCCATTCTGACCCCAATGTCTATACCAAGAAAGTAGGAAACCATCTCATCATACTTGTTCTTTATGTTGATGATCTTATCCTTACTAGTAGTGACCCTAACCTTATAACCCATGTGAAATCCAGTCTTAAGAAAAATTTTGAAATGTCAGACTTAGGACATTTGCATTATTTTCTTGGTCTCCAAGTCTTGCAAACCAAAGAAGGAATCTTTCTTTCCCAGTCTAAGTATGCTTGTGACCTTCTTCGTCACTTCCACATGGAAGATTGTAAACCAGCCCCTTCTCCCTTCCAGTCTAGAGTCAAAATTTCTACCACTTGCACTTCCCCTAAAGTAGATGCCACCTTGTATCGTCGGCTTGTTGGTAGTCTTTTATACTTGACTCATTCTCGTCCTGACCTTTCCTTTGCCATTGGTCGTGTTGCCCGTTACATGCAAACTCCTCATGAAAGTAACTGGAAAGCAGGAAAAAGAATACTTTGATATATTCGAGGTACAATTCAGTTTGGGATCTATTACAATACATGGGGGAAACCTTTGTTGGTTGGTTTCACTGATTCAGATTGGGCCGGTGATCCTGATGATCGAAATTCTACTGTAGGTTATGTTTTCAGTCTGGGATCTGGACCTGTCACTTGGGCTTGTAAGAAACAACAAGCTCTTGCTCTTTCTTTAGCAGAAGCAGAATATAAAGCCGCAGTTAATGCCAGTCAGGAAGCTTTATGGCTTCGACAGATCCTTTCAGAGTTTGGATTCGAACAGCAGCAGCCTACTCCACTTTGGTGCGACAATCAAAGTGCCATCAAGCTTTCCAAAGATCCAGTTCTACATCAGCGCAGCAAACACATTGAGATACACATGCACTTCATCAAAAATCTTGTTCATGATCATGTTATTGAAGTGCTCTATTGCCCTACAGATGATCAAGTTGTAGACATCTTCACCAAGTATCTTACAGAAGCGAAGTTTTCTAAACTTCGGTCTATGTTAGGAGTTCAGGAATGTGTCATTAAGGGGGGATAGGCTCTAATGCCTCCTTCCTTCTCCTAATAGTGACACTTTTGTAAATCCTTCAATCCTATCCCAAGTTGTTCTTAAGGGGGGATGTTAGGATATTTAGACACTTAGGATTTAGTTAAGGTCAACTTGTGTAATATATCCGTTAGGTAAAAGTGTGTTTCTTTAGTATGCATTAGTATGCATTTGTAAGTATTATAATCTGACGGTCACGATATGTTCTAGACATAGAGTGATCCGGCGGTTCAACTTCTCTTAGATCATACCTACCATTGATCCGTGGCTTAACACTTGATTGGTCTATGATCTCTATTTAAAGAGCATAGAGCGTCCTTGGCTAGTTTATCGATTATGAGAAGCTCATGTAACTTTCTTTCTTTTGCATAATAAATTGCTCTGAGTAGCTATTTGGCCAGGGCCGTGGACTGTTTCCCTCTCGAGGGTTTTAACCACGTGACAAACATTGGTGTATTGATCTGTGATCTGTTTGTGTCAAGCGGCTATTTTTGGTGTTCGGTCCTTTGGGAGTACCCTGTGTACCCTAACAGCTCCATGCTTCATCTTCAATTTCCTGGAAACCAAAATCTTTGTCCAAAATTTTTCAAAGCTCAAATGGAAATTCAGCAGAATCTATGAGATGATATATATTTGGAGACATTCCCAAACACATAATTCCATAAGCTCTATCACAATTATTTAGCCAATCAATCTTCTCTTCATAAGACTCAGGTTCACTCAATGCACCAATGGAGACATCAAAGAGACATTACCTCTTCAAGTATGCACTCATCTTTGGCTTCCAATAATTATAGTTGAAAGGAGATAATAGAGGAAATTTTGAATGCATATTTAATTTTTTGATATGCTCTAAGAGATACTCTCTGCAACCTGCAAAACAAACTAGGAGAAAATCTTGTAAGCTAGACAAGCTCTTCTTCAAAGAGGGGTAGGAGACTGGAAGCGCTACGCAACTCTATAGAACTTGATAAACCTCTTAGCTATGATACCATGTATAAATAATAGATCAATTCTATGAGCAATGATTCTAAGAAGAAGCACAAGAAATAGATCTTGCTACTAAGAATTCTCACAAGCATACACAGGAAAAATAGAGAGAAGAAAAGAGACTGGATCACATGAATGAAGAGATGAATATTGGTGTGTATCCTTCCATTGAATAATTATGAATAATAGTGTACATAGATAGTACATCCCTCATAAGAAAATCGAATTGTATGGAAACAACTCATAGAGCTCAAAAAGGATGACCTACCAAAACATAGCAAAACCCCCATAGGTGGATAAAGCACTTACTAAATCTATCAAGGACCTCATGAGTTGGAAAAAGCATGAGTGATTTGTCAAGGAGATGGAAATAACATGTTAATCCTATAAAATAGAGAAAAAATAATGGAGGATGGGTTGGAAACAAAAGCTCCTAGTTTCCTAGTTGACTAGCTCTTATCTTATCCATAGAAAAGCAGGAAAAGCTAAAAAAGCAGAATAAAGCAGAATCTACTGTAAAGTCCTGTATACTAATTTTGGATGGTCAAAAGGTGGTCAAGATCAACCCAGAATTGGAAATAAATCATTCCTAGGATATAGATGGCATGTATTGACTTTAAGGTGCAAGTGGATGCCAACTAATTAAGCTAGTGGGTGAATAGTTAATCAAATAATGATTAATTATTTTATCCTAAGTTGTGAGTGGGTTTAATATATTCCTACAGTACAGTTCCAACCTCCCTAACTCCATTAGCAACTTCATAGCGAAGAAATCTAAAACGTGTATAGATCACTGAAAATATAATTGTTTCACTTGAAGGTACATTGTCTAAATGAAGTATTGCATATCAATCTCAACAGATACTTGTCACAAATACAAAAGCGCGGATTTTTCCACGGAGGTTTTCCACGTTTCATACCTTTTGGTGTCAAATCGGAAGTAATAGGAACGATCCGTCGCTATATCGACGCCTAGACGTCGCTATATCGACGCGTCCAGTCTTCTCCGTCGCTGTATCGACGTCTCAAACCGTAAACGTCGCTCTATCCACGGAACTCCGTCGCTGTAGCGACGGCACTTAGATTTAGATTTTTTTTGGCTTTTTACCCAAGGCATTTAGATTTTTTTTGGCCTTTTACAACGGTAAATTTGACTTAGGGCGCAAAAATCAATGTTTGCCGTCGCTATAGCGAGTTCTATAAAAACGAAGACCTTAACGAGATTTTCTTCACACTTGCCATTGTTGCAGCACTGTTTTCGGGTGATTGTTGGAGCTGTTTATTATTTCCATCTCTTGCTGGTGAACAATCCATTTCAAGATCTACATAGTTCGGATTTTAAACGTGCAAGGTTAGTTTGTGTTTTCAAATGAATTCGCTTGAAATATTTTGCTTTTTTTGTGGCTTATGTGTCCTCTTTCAAGGTTTAATGCCTTCTACTGGAATCGGTTTAAGACAACATACATGTAAACATGCCATTGTTGCAGCACTGTTTTTGGGTGATTGTTGGAGCTGTTTATTACTTCCGTCTCCTGCTGGTGAACAATCCATTTCAAGATCTACATAGTTCGGATTTTAAACGTGCAAGGTTAGTTTGTGTTTTCAAATGAATTCGCTTGAAAGATTTTGCTTTTTTTGTGGCTTATGTGTCCTCTTTCAAGGTTTAATGCCTTCTTCTGAGTTGGCATATATATATATATATATATTGGAGATACTTGTATGAATACATTATCATCACATGAATGTATAAGAAAAGTTACATAGTAACAAGTAATAAATAATATATCTATTTAACAAGTGTATATTTCCATGCACGTGACACTTGTAACATACCATTTGAGACTATTGTTTTTCCATCTTTTTATTATTTGCATGCAACTAAATTAAATTTTTGGAAATGTGCAAAGTTCAACAAAAGTTTATTTCTTATATTTTGATATTTATTTTAATTTCTATTGGTATTTTTCAAAACTTGATTAATACTCTACTATAGAGATAAGGATTAAATAAATAGAAGAAAAAGAATAAAACTCCTACATAGAAAACTTAAGAGAGTTTCCAT
>LPNX010418711.1:0-14876 GCA_001517045.1 Pseudotsuga menziesii
TTGAAATTCTATTGGTTCTTGAATTCCAACTCACAAAAACTTATTTTGGCACGTTTTCTTATAAGGCCCATTTTAGACCCCAAATTTCCTCTAATGGACCCTATAAAATAAAATTTACTAATAATTTTTAAATTATATCGTTTATTTTAAAGGTTTTTTTTAGTCAGAGGGTAAATAGCATGAAACTTATGTGGTGATTTGACTCAAAGTTGAAACAAAATGACTAAGCAAAGAGAAATGAAATGCAAAAAGCAAAAACTATTCTCTTTCTTTTTCAAATAGAAAACTTGAAAGCCACAAAAAAACAAATTCTTTTTATTTTTATTTTTTCAAAAATAATGATGTCATGCAATCTAGACTAAAAAAACTAATCTACATGCATATAAAGCAAACATGTGTTTTTTTTCCCTTTTTCTTTTATAAATGCAAAAGAAAAAATAGCCTAAATGCAAGCAAGTATTGTAAGCAAAGCAAATAGACAACTACTCTACACCCCATAAACAAACCCTAGGTTTCCCTAAAGTTGGATATCAACATCTCTTGAAAGGAAGGCTCACAAAGGTAAACAAGCCAACAACTTTGGAATGAAGATACTGAGCAATAAGACTGACATAAACAAAAGTCAAGAAGTCCCAAGTATCAATCTAAACCTACAAACAGAGGTTGCTCAGTACCTTGTTCAACAAGGTCAAGCCAAAGAAGGAGGTGGGGGGAAAAGCAGCAAAAACAAGTATATGTTCTTTTTATTTTTCTTTTATGAATGCAAAAGAAAAACTACCTACAAACAAAAGTATGTAGATACCAAGAACAAAGCAAAAGGAACTCTGCTATACAACCACCAAACAAACTCTAGAATGAACTAAAGTCGGTATAAACCCTACTTGGAAGGAAGGCTTGCATAAGAGACAAGTCAACTATTTTGGCATGGTGAAGTTAACCAACAAAAGAAACAAACACCAACAAGCTTCTGAACTCAGACAAATATCACTAACAGAGGCTGACCAGAAACATAAGCCAAAAATCATGCCAAGCTAAGGAGGTGGGGGAAAAGAGCAAAGAGAAAACCCTAATGCTATAAAAGGCTTACCACATAGATAAAGGACAACAAAAAAGGGATGACACTAACTCCCTGGAGTCATGCACCTGCAGAGAACCCCAAAAGACCTACCAAAACACCTTCAAACAGAAGAAAAAACCACAAAAGAGGATAAAAACATTATTTAAAGGGGCATACGCAAGTTTCACTACTGACAGGTCACGTGTCATATGCGGGTTGACAACACATCAAGTCGCGTATGGGTGGGAAAACTCCCAAAAAAGGTCAAAAACTGCCTTAGGAAGGCATGGGAAGTGTGCTATCAGCCTTAGAAGGTGTTCCTAAGTGGTAAGAAAGACCTGAAACTTCATAAAAGACTGAAAGAAAGACAAAGAAACCCCAAACAGACAAGGCTATCCCCAGCGGAGTCGTCAGTTTTGTTGCCTGAGTTGCGCAAGACCTTGTCACACTTTATATGACATTTTGCTAAGACATAGATCCACCTTGTATTTTTGTGGCCATGATCGATTGTCGAGTATGGATCCACCTTGTTCCTTTGTGGCCATGACTCCTTTAGATTTGATATGGCGCCTTTTTGCATATTGAGCGACCATAATAGTTTCATTAGTTATATATATGTTGGATCCGCCTGTATCTTTATGGCAATGATTTGTATATGGACTTGTATGTCCCAGAGATTAGTTTTTGTCTGACATTTATCTCTCTTTCAGGTACCTTTGTTCGAGCCTTTCGATCTTGGATTCTTTGCTCTCCATACTCGGTTGTTTCATTTATATTGCATTTCGGCTATCATCTTCCCCTCTAACCTCATACATTAGGGGGCATCTGTTATAGTTCAAAATGACACATCTCTTCTTGTGACCACTTTCCTATGTTTTCGTCGAATGTCGACACTTCATGAAAAGTCACTGAAACTCACTGAAAAAACACCTAACTTGGAGGATCCATATCTTGAGTTCTATAACTCCGTTTGACCTCATCTCTGCGCCATTGCAAAGATATTTTAGTTAGCTAAAACTTTCCAGAAGACACCAAAGTCTGAGAATGCCCAGAAACACCCTAAAAATGAGTTTTTCATGTGTACACGACTTTCCTTAAGGAAAAACCGCGTATGTACGTGAGTTGCTATATATAATAGTCACGTACGCCTTAAATATGCGACTTTTCTGCATTGCAACCCACGTGTACTCCTTGTGTACGCGACTGTTGTTTCTGCAACCCGCGTACGCCTCCTGAAAATGTCAAAAAAATATGAATTTTGAATTTTGGGTAGTTTGGGTAGTTATGCAACTAACTCCTTCAATTGTAACTACTTTGTCTTCGACCCTAACTCTTCATTAAGCATATAAATAGAGGTAGGGAGGTCCATGAGAGAGGACTTGAATATTTGCATTGTTATGCTGGAGGATTTGGAGCTCTCTTTGCCCACACCTTTGCCCTAGAAGCATTCTCCTTGTGTTGCAGAGCTTGGAGGCTAAGTTCCTTGGAGAAGAGAAGCAGCAAAACCAGATCAAGGTTTCGTGAGGTGCCGAACTTGAAGAGAAGGTATATTTGTACTTGTTTTCAAAATTAATAAAGATGTGATGTCCTTCTTTTTCCCAAATTATTGTTCAATGTTTGATTGAATATTTATTTATGATCATATGATGATGTTAGTGAGATCATTATTTTATGTTTGTTTGATTATCATTGCTTTATATGTGGTCATATTGGTTTGAGGAAGGTATAATTTGTTTTGCAGGTCTCTTGCAGCAAGAGAAGCGAGAGGAGCAAAAAGAGGATTGAAGGGATGCTTGGATCAACCTTCGTTTGGCTAAGGTATGAACCATTATGATCTCTGATCTTGCTTGTATTTACTTGCAGAACCATTTGCATCCACCTTTCAACCCTAGTACATTGATGGCCTCTTAAGCCCTAGCCATAGAAAACTTTCCTTTACAACACAAGGTCCAACCGAGCTTAAAATGTGTTGCATTGGCCATTCCATACACTCTGCACAAAAGAGTTGCATCAATTATGTAAGGGGTAGGGTATTTTTTAAGGATTCTAATTTTATACTTAAGTATAGTATTATAGGCGAGTGTTTTGGATTGAAAAGAACATGTTTATATATAGGTAGGAGAATATTAAATATGAAACATACAATTAACACTGAAATGTGTAAATTTTGGTGAATATTATGGTAAAAAAACATATTTTATGTAAATATAGGCGATATTCAAGAATAAAAATGACCAAATAACAAATTTAGTATTTGAAAAAAACCCAAAAAATAGCCAATTGGCGAAATTTCGTCCCTAAAAATTACCCTGGTAAGGGGGTCTTAAAAGCTTGGTCTCATACTCCCCACTCTGTTTCTAATGAAAATGCTTCTTGGGCAACCACATCTTCTTGATGAATTCAAGATAGTCTGAGTTGCAAGCTCTCAATCCATTCATAGTCATATAGGTTTATACCGTTGGGAGCCTACAGGCCTTCGCTAGATGAGTTGGATGAAACGAGGCTATACCTTTTCCTGAACCATCCTTTATCATACATGTTGTGGAGTCTATATGAGGTGTTATCCACCCTATAACTTCTACACAAGGGAACAATTTGGATCTTGCTACCGCTTTGTAGAGCCTAAACCCTTTGATGTTCTAGTAAATACTAGGGATTCCTCTATGCTAGCACCCTGACACTCTTCCTTATTGAATAGTTGGTATACCTCCCCCCATTTGTACTTTGGATCAACCCCATTGGTGCTATGGGTATTATCATCATATTGGATTTGCAATGGAACTTCCTCAACTTGTTCGTCATTTGTGGGTATCTCATGCACAACCTTAGAATGTTGTCTAGTGGTCTGTCGCAGCATTGTGGAATCATGTAAGCCATCATACACAACATCAATCTCCATGGCATATACAACAATAATATACAAATAAACTGGGTTATGATCAATCAATGCAATTTAAGACATGAGAAGAAGCAATAGCAATAAAAAAACTCCCTTCATGAATAGATGGCTCCAGAGTATCTCAAAACTGAAATAGAATTTTGAAATCCCGAGTAAAAATTTTCAAGCATCCAAATTCTACATTCAAATTTCCCGCCATACAACTGTCATTACCGAAAAGACACAATACTCAACCAATGTGTTCATCTCTAAGAGGAAAGGGACCCTAAAGGATACTATAGGGGTGACAGAGCGACGACGAGACTTCTAGGGCCAATGCCAAAGTGCCCATGGTGCGCATACACCAATAGATTATGGTTGTGATGGCCCCCCTGCAAAGACAACACATAAGATTCCTGAGCGAAGTTTGAATCCTTAAAAAAAAGAACCATCGAGGCAAAGTAAAAAACGGTGTGTTTGTACCTTGTTTGAAGGAAAGAAAATGTGGCTAGGAAGTTAGGGTTTGGCCCTTTTAGTCGAGCAGACCGAGAGTTGATAGGGAGGTGGTGAGGTCTAGGGACCAACGCAGACTCTCCTATTAACACTGCCCATAGTCTAAGGATGGCTCCAAACCCAACTTGCTTATGTGCTTTAGGGTGCCAAAATTTTCAAAATAAAGAGTGAAAACCAAGCAAGGTGAGTGCCTACCTGGAGATTTGTCAATAGGTGGGAGATAATGACAAGTTGTAGACCCACGTCCACTTACCTCAATTTTGTCCAAGTGTCCTTGCGCAAAACAATAGGGTTTGCAACAGAGAATTCATAGAAGTAATGGCAAGGAGAATGTGTAACAATGGTTAACAAGGAGGGGGGTAAAAACTATTTATAATATCAAGATTAACCCTCCCCCTTGACCCTTATATCAAAAGTGTGGTTAAAACAAAGCGCAAACAACCTTTTCAACGAGTTTGAAGAAGTCACACTGAAGCGTTTCGGTGACTTTTGAGGAGTCTAGTTGAAGCGTTGCGGCGAATTTAAACCAATTTTTCCAAAAACCAAGCTTCCTGGTCATGTTTGGCAGTTGAGGATAAGTTCAATTAGCAAAAATTGTGCCAAAGCGTTTCGACGACTCTGAATGAGTTTTACCAAATCGTTTTTGGTATAATTCGATGAGTTTTTTTATGGCAGGCTTAGCGCTATTTCGACATAAATTCTTGAGATTGGTCAGACCATTTCCATGGACATTTTTTAGTTATGCGGCACTTTGAGACTTAGAAAATGATTAGGAGAAACATTAACGAGACCAAGAAAAAGAGCTAACACATCGGCAAACTCAACAAAACTCGTCGAAATAGAAAACTCATGGATTTCCACTGAAACACAAAAAAATGGAAAAAGTTTAAGTGTTTTGTCTCTAAGTGGGGTTAAGTTTTCAAACAATACTTGGATAAGTCAAAACAAAAAACACTTAACATGCTCAGGGTGAAAAATTTTAGGAGGGACCCCATCAATTCCAAAGGAAACATGGGGAGGGGGTTGCAGCTGCAACATCTAGCTACCCTAATAAATTGGTATCCGATATTAGGGGGCCTTGCCTACAATGTGACATCCCTGGAGCCTTGTCACTGAGACTTCTCGACCAACCTTTATGGGAGTGCCATAATGAGAAGGGACGTCCCAAGGGACTATAGTGTCGAGAAGAGGGTACCTTCCCTAGCATTGTGCAGGTTGATGGGGAATGAGAGAGGGGTTGGGGTCAATTGTGGATGGGGTTACCTACACCACTTGGGTAGAGAATAGGTGCCCTTAGGTGAGGAGCGCTCTATGAGGATTGCGGCAATAAATTGAAGAGGAAGAAGTGGAAAATTTTTCTTGTGGACGGATAGCCTTAGCTCAAGGGTGGTGTCTGTCAAAAGAGAAGCCTTTCACAGAGTGCCGACAACTAGGAGGAATGTTCTTAGCTTGTAGTTCGTTGGAGGAAATTTATAAAGATAAGTGCCAAAATTGTGTATGATTGTCATGGTTTATAATTTTCTGATATACGTGTATGCTTAAATTACTGTTAATGGATAGTTTATATGCATGAATTATTAGAACATAGTATGAATGCATTATTGGTAGGAATAATCTAGTAAAATTGAATGGGTATTTTGAATAATCGATAGTTATGAATATAATAAGTTTCCATTGTAAAATTTATGAATGGATGTGAATGGAAGGGGAATTCCAATTTGTATCCAAGAACAAAATTGTATGCATAGATTTGAGTTCCTCGTGGTATCAACAATGTAAAGAGGCTACTAGGTACATTGGCACATTAGATGGTGTGCCTTCAAATTTCCTAAACCTCCTTACTTCATAGGTTATCTCAAAATGATCTTTCTATCAGTGTTTACACTTTAATTCAAATATGTTAGATGTTTAATCTAATGCAATAGGATCACTGAAAGATAGGCAAGCACAACACACAAAGATTTTTTATCCCGGGAAAACCCTCTCTAGAGAAAAACCCAACAACTTCTTCTATATAGATTCGTCACTAACTACAATGTCAGACAAAGATAGAAAACCCCAAGATAAGATATCATTCACAGCTTCATCTTCTTCTTTACCCCGACGAACATGTCTTTTTGTTCTATGGAGCAAACTTGCTTGAGCTTGTAGTATGTCCAAATGAGAGAGGGTGCCTCTCTATTTATACTCTTCAAGTGGGTGACCTAAAACCCCAATAGGGCAGACTTCCTAGCTTAATTGGGTCGACTTCCTCTTGGGAGACTCAAAAATACATTTTACAACTCTTCTTTTGGGGACTATTGCCTTCTTTTGGGGACTATTGCCCCGACTTACAACAGAGGTTTTAACTTGATATTATTACATGACAAAGTATATCAATAACATCTACAAACGGAGGAAAAACATCTCTGAAAGGAGTAATAACAAAAGTACAATAAAATACAATAAGAATAATATAATAAATGTACAATAAGAATATCTTCTGAAGTTACATTTTCAACAACACTCCCTCTTAGCAAGGGAGGTATGCTTCTGACACGGTGATCACCATGATTGGACACAATCTCTAGACATCATCATCATCACTGTTGCGACAACTCTCATCTTGTCGATCATTGACTAGTGACATCTCTCGAATCTATATGTCATAAGAAGTTCTACAAAGCCAACCCTTTTTCATGTTGGATGTAGGCCTCGATCCCATCTAGCACTTCATTGTCTCTATGAGCAAGTCATCAAGTAGGTATAGCCTAGGATCACATATTACATTGCCAGAGCAATCACCTGCGTCTCCTATTGTCATCTTGTCGTATCTAGATCATCTCATCATCTCATGTGGAGAGTAGTTAGTATGTCTACATTATGTCCCTCGAACAACTTGGGTCTTCCACCCCGTGGGGAGCATCCCAGGAGCATGCACGTCTTCCACCATGTGGAGAGCATCCCAGGAGCATGCACGTCTTCCACCATGTGGAGAGCATCCCAGGTAAATTCACTATGTCCCTCATACAACCCGCGCCTTCCACACAGTGGATATCAGCCCAAGATCGTCTGTGTCTTCGACCTAGTGGAGAGGAACCCAAATGTATTATGTCCCTCTCTCGATCAACCTGCGTCTTCCACTCAGTGGAGATCATTCCAAGAACATATACATCTTCCACCCAGTGGAAAGCAACCCAGATGTATTACAACCCTTGGACCACCTACGTCTTCTTGACATGTGGAGAGAAGCCCAAGAGCATCTGCATCTTCCACCTAGTGGAGAGCAACCCAAACCTCCTGCGTCTTCCTGACATGTAGAGAGTATCCCAGGTGCACCTACATCTTCGGGACATTCCTCATCACTCCCCCTTTCAAGGAACATCGATCTGGATAACTCCAAGCTTCTCCCTGAAGTACTTTAACTTCACTCTTGTTAGCGACTTGGTCAACACATCGATTGTTTGCTCGTCTGTCGCCACATATTGGAGTTTCACTGCTCCTCTATGCACCATATCCTGGATATAGTGATACTTGATCTCAATGTGCTTCGACTTGTCATGGAACACTGGATTCTCAGACAACTTCACACAACTTTGGTTGTCACAGAAGATACAGGTAGCCTCTAACTCGAGATCAAACAAATCTGGCAATAGCTTCCGAAGCCATACTACCTCAGAACTAGCTGAACAAGCTGCAATATACTCGGCTTCAATTGTACTCAGTGCCACGTTTGATTGCTTCCTGCTAAACCAAGAGATCATATTAGATCCCAAACTGAAGCAACATCCTGAAGTGCTCTTCCTATCTATGGCACTACTTTCCCAATCAGAATCAACATAACCATGCAGGTTAATCTTCTAATTCGTTGCATACTTGAGCCCATACTCAAATATTGTACCCTTTAGGTACCTCAATACATGCTTTACAACAACCAGGTGAACACGTCTCGGATCTATCAGAAACTCGCTCAATGTGTTCACAGCAAAGCACATGTTTGGCCTCGTGTTCGTCAAGTACACCAATGAACTAATCAATTGTCTATACATCGTGGTATCAACTGCCTTTGAAGAAGCATCGCACAACAGCTTCAAGTTTGATTCCATGGGTGTGGCAATGGCCTTGCAGTCCATCATTCTAAACCTCTTCATAATCTCTACTGCATGATTTCCTTGACTAAGGAATATCCCATCTGGATTTCGCCACACCTCAAATCCTAAGAAGTAGTGCATCATCCCCAAATCCTTCATCTCGAACTCTATGCAAGCTTCCTCTTTGTTTATGCACTGAGCTCATCCTTGCCTGTTAAGAACATGTCATCTACATATAATAGTAGTATCACTAGTTTTCCACCCTCAACTTTGAAGTAGAGATCGGAATCCGCTTTACTCTTGGTAAAGCCTAAGCTCATCAGAAAGGTTCCCATCCTGCCATACCATGTCCTGGGTTCCTACTTCAAACCGTGCAAGGCCTACTCTAATTTGCACACACGAGTCTACCTAGCATGTGTCTCAAATCCCAGTGGTTGATCCACGTACACTTCCTTTTCAACTAAATCATTCAGGAAAGTTGTTTTAACGTCCATCTAGTGTATCTTCCATTTCATTATTGTAATTAAAGCAAGTACTGATCTTATGGAAGTGTATATCGCTACACGTAGTCTATGCCTTCTTTCTAGGAGAAGCCACGTGCCACAAATATTGCCTTGTATTTTTCAATGCTTCCGTCTACAACATGCTTGATCTTGTAGATCCATTTTGAAGACACTACGGCCTTTCTTTATGGTCTTAGTACCACCTCCCAAACATCATTTTTCATGATTGACTGATATTCTTCAATCATGGCATCCTTCCATGCTTTCTTTTATGTTACTTCCTCATAGTTAGAAGGTTCTTCATCAATGATGTCACACAAAAGTGCTACATAGCTAGAGTATGGTCTTGGTCTCTTTCTTTCTCTGGAAGTCCCATCTGGAGCACCATACCTCTCTACATCTTTGGATAGCTTCACGTGCCCATGTTGGTACTCTCTAGTAAGAGTTCTTCTCACAAGGTGGATCTATAGGTCATTGTGGTTATGTCATGTCATGGTCTTCATGGTATTCTTGGATCATCTCTTCCATAACTATATCTTTGGCTCTGAGAACTTCGGGTTCTTCAGTTTTTTCGGTGTGGGTTTGCCTTGATTTGTGGTAAGTCGAGTCTTCATCAAAAGTAACATCTATGTTGGTCTCGATCTTCTTGAACCCTAGAAAGTATATTCTGTATGCTTTTGATGTGTCACTGTATCCAACAAATATACCCTTCTTCCCTTAAGGATCTAGTTTTGTTCTCTTTTCTTTGGGAACATGTATGTACACATGGCAACCAAATATTCTGAGATGGTTGACTTCTGGTTTCTCTCTTGAAAATGCTTCTTCTGGAGTCTTGTTTTCCAAGACACGGTGGGGTGTTATGTTTAGTACATATACAACGGTTCTTGGTAATGAAGCATTGCATTCCCTTCATCACTTCCATTATTATTTTGTTATTTCTTTCTGCAATGCCATTTTGTTGAGGATTGTAAAGAGTGCTCATCTCTCTCTTAATCCCAAAATATTCACATAAAGGACTTTGAAACTTTCTAAAGTGAACTCACCACCATTGTCTGATCTTAAAGTCTTTTATCTTTTTTTCAGTATGTTTTTTTTCAAATTCTTTGAATTCCTTGAACTTACTGAATGCTTCATCTTTGCTTTTCAAAAATTAAATCCATGTATTACGAGAATAATCATCTATAAAAGAAGCATAGTATGCATACCCGCTTAGTGAGTTGGATGACATGGGGGCACATACATGTGAGTGTATTATCTCCAAGCTTCCTTTACTTTACTTTCACTGCTTGAAAATGGTTTCATTACATTCTTCCCTTACGCACATCCTTTACAAACCCCTGCATGCTTTGTCTGAATCTCGGGTAGGCCTGTTACCGCTTTGCTTGCAATTGGAAGTGCCCTGTAGTATACATGTGCAAGCCTTTGGTGCCAAAGTTCACTTGGATCCATGGAGTCATGAACCAATGTTTGTTCTGGTTGTCCCTTCAACTTGTATAAGCCTCTTGCTTGCTCCCCAATTATTGTTGCATCATCTATTGTCTTGCCTCTTGGCCACATGAGTACTTGGCCATTAAGAAATGCAACTCAAAATCCTTTAGCATCTAAAGTTGAGATGGAAAGGAGGATTTTCTTCAAACCTGGTACATAGAGAACATCCTTCATTTTGATTGATTTTCCTGAATCCAACTTGTAGGAAGCTTCTCTAATCCCTTTTATGAGATATTGGCAGTCATCTCCAAGCTTTACCTTATAGGGTGACTCTTGTTCTGACAAGTTGAGGAGAGAATCTTTGTACGTTGTCATATGCTTGGAAGCTCCACTATCCACAAGTCAATCATTGCTTCTATGAGTGACAATTCCTATGAGAGCTGAAATCAAAACATATTCTTCGTCACTTGAAGAATCTTCTCTTGTTCTTTTGCTTGTTGGTTCATCATCTTCAGTGGTATGAGCATGATGCCTCTTCTTCTTGTTTGTCCTAGTGGGTCCTTTGTTTTTGGGGCAATCTCTTGCAAAGTGGTCTTTCTCATCACATGTGTAACATCTAAGACTAGAATATTCCCTTTGAGATCTATGATTCTTTTGGAATATTTTAGGTCTCTTGTGAGGGTGATCCTCCCTATTACTTCTATCCTTCTTTGCATTTGTTGTTAGGGCTTGATCATCATCTACCCCCACCTTTTCTTATATTTCCACCAATCGAGCTTCTTTGAAAGAACAAAGTTCCTCAATAATCGAATAACCAATACATGTAACATATAAATGCTGTTAGATTTTTATCATTCAAGCTAGCATTATGATCTTAGGATCTTTAACTGAGAGAATAACATGCACAGCAATAAAACACAAGAGACAAGAGACACAAAGAATTTTCCTCGAGGAAACCATAAAGGAGAAAACCATGCAACTTCCTCAGAGATAGAATCAGCACCAAAAGTAAAACCCAAAAACATAAATATGATCTCCTGATTGCAGTAGTCTCTCTCTTGTCCCAGCAACTTCTCCTCTCACTCATGGGCCCCAATGAGTGAGTGTGTGTATGATAAATAGAGAGGCTCACTCTCTATTTATATTCTTTCGTTCACTTGAAACCCACTCAAACATGTCAGCCTCACTTAACAATTACTTACTAGAGCCGACATCTCTAGGAGTGTCTAATAACCCTAGTGCCCCACAACTTGTGGGGACTTTTCCTCCTCCGACCAATAAGGAGGGTTATCCCTAACACAACGGTGGGGACTATTGCCCTGACTTACAATGACTCACATAGGGTCGACTTCTCTAAGATAGTCTAATAACCCTAGGGCCCCACAACTGTGGGGACTTTAACCCTTGACCAATAGGAGGGTTACCACAATGACTTGACATGACTTGTTTACATTATAGAAACTTCTCGGAATAAACATCAGGGTATGACATGACTCACTTACATTACAGACACATCCCAGAATAAACATCGGGGTACAATACATAAGATATACTAATGAATACATTTCAAAGTTACAATTACATTAGCACTCCCTCTTAACTAGGAAGGTATTCTCTCGACACAATTTATCAACACAAGTCTTTTTCTTTGTATCATCTGGATCATCATTGAGTTCTCGTCATCTTCATCTTCAAGTCATCTTCATCTGGATCTGGATCATCATCACTGGATCTAGATCATCACTCGATCTGGATCATCACTGGATCTGGATCATCACTCGATTTGGATCATCATCACTCGATCTGGATCATTACTGCTGGATCATCATCTTGGGTGCTATCTCATGATTCTTCTCGTCACATGAAGTTCTACCAAGCCAGCACTTTTTCATGCTGGTTGTAGGCCTAGCCTCCATGTAGGTCTTCTTCCAGCACTTATATCTGACCCTAAGTCAGAATGGTCTGCCAAACACTTACATCTAATCATGTAGGAACCAATCCTATAGTCATATCAGAAAGGCATGCCCAGCACTCACATCTGACCATGTGGGAACACATCCCACAACTCTGTCAGAAAGGCCCAGCACTCACATCTGACAACCAATGTCAGAAAGGCTCAACACTTACAGTCGACCATGCGAGGAACCAATCCTCCATGCTGAAAGGCTCTACACTTACATCCAACAACCAATGTCAGAAAGGCTCAGCACTTATATTCGACCATGCAAAGAACCGATCCTTCATGCCGAAAGGGCTCTGCACTTACATCTAACAACCAATGTCATAAGGGTTCTGCACTCACATCTGATCATGTAGGAACCAATCCTACAGTCACATCAGAATGGCCCTCAGTCCCAGACTAAGCTTTCCTGGTAACTGGCCAGGTGCCTCCATTCTCCCAGAGAATGGCATCAACCCTTATATCTGATCAAGTGGGTACCAATCCCTCAATCACATCAGAATGGACATGCGCTCACATCTGATCATGTAATACTACATCTTATAGTCGTACCAGAAAGGCCCTCAGTCCTAGACCGAGTATTCCTGGTAACTGACCAGGCACCTCCATTCCAAGAATGACAACAACCCTTATATCTGATCATGTAGGAACCAATACTACAGTCATATTAGAATGGCTCAGCACTCATATCTGACATGGAAGGAACCAATCCTCTCACCATGACAGAATGGCTTAGCCCTTACATCTGACCATGGAAGGAACCAATCCTCTCACCATGTCAGAATGGCTCACAGACTCATCACTTCCCCTTGGAAGGAACCTTGATCTGGAGAACACCAAGTTTCTCCCTGAAGTACTCAAACTTCACTCAAGCTAATGGCTTCGTCAACACATCAGCTATCTGTTCGTCCGTCACAACATACTGGAGCTTCACTGCTCCTCTTTGCACCATATCCCTGATATAGTGATACTTGATCTCAATATGCTTCGATTTGTCATGGAACATCGAGTTCATCGACAACTTCACGTAACTCTGGTTGTCACAACTTATACAAGAAGCATCCATCTGGAGATCAAATAAATCAGACAGTAGCTTCCTCAGCCATACTGCCTCACAACTAGCTGAACAAGCTGCGACATACTATGCTTCAGCTGTGCTTAGTAACACACAGGATTGCTTCCTGCTAAACCAAGAGATCACACCTGATCCCATACTAAAGCAACACCCTGAAGTGCTCTTCCTATCGATGACACTGCCTTCTCAATCTGAATCAACATAACCCTCCAGGTTAATCTTCTGATTCGCCTCATACTTGAGCCCATAATCAATTGTACCCCTCAGGTACCTCAGAATATGCTTTGCAACAATCAAGTGAACATGTCTCGGATCTATCAGAAACTGACTCAAGTTGTTCACATCAAAGCAAATATCTGGTCTCGTGTTCATTAGGTACATCAAGGACCCAATCATCTAATGATACATCGTAGCATCAACCGTCTCTGATGAAGCAACAATCAATAGCTCCAGGTTCGATGCCATAGGTGTGGTCATGCAGTCCATCATCCTGAACCTATTCAGGATCTCTACTGCATACTTCCCTTGTCCACACCTCCATGCCTAGAACGTAGTGCATCGACACATAACATGAGCATCACTAGTCTTCTACCTTCAACCTTGAAGCAAAGGTTGGAATCCACTTTACTCTCAGTAAAGCCTAGAGTCATCAGTAATCTATCCATCATGTCATACCATGTTGAACCTCAAGATATTCTGTAGTCACTACCTTTGGAGCGGAGCATCATATTCCCTCTGTCTTCCGTACTCTATGCACTAAAACATTATGTACCAAAGTGACAAGTAGCTTCCTATGCTACTAATATTCTATGTATCCATCTAGTGTATAGACTTTCATCTTCAACCTTGTAGCAAAGGTTAAAATCTGCATCAAGCTCATCATGTATGTGTTTCAACTCCCACTGGCTGCAAGTGTCTCTTCGTAGTATATGCCTTCTTTTCATGAGAAGACTCGTGCTACGAATCTTGCCTTGTATCCCACGATGTTTCCATCCACTGCATGATGGAACTACGAAATTTCCTTCATGTATCGATACTGCATCTTAGACATCATTCTTCTTGAACTGGTCTTCCCTTTCTTCTTGGTTACTTCTTCATGGCTGGAAAGTTCTGCATCAATGATGTCGCTGCATTCGTCATATTATTCTTCATCTTGAACTGTCGTTACTTGTTCTTCGAAACAAGTCTCATCCTTCTTTGCTTATAAGCGATTATGTATGTGATCTATCGTACAAGTCAAATGCATTTGTATGGTTAGAAACATTTCATAAGGATTATTCATACTGGCAAATTCTTATGCATAAATATATGATCATGCAACTACTTTAGCCAATACAACATTCATCCATATCTCACGGAAACTTTCTAGATGTCTTCCATCTCTACCAAGAC
>LPNX010418711.1:15019-181163 GCA_001517045.1 Pseudotsuga menziesii
ATTCTTGAGCCTTCAGCTTCATCATCTTCTTCATTCATAATAGCATCGTTTCTCATCCAAATGCTAAGATGGATAAGAGGTTCTTCAAGAGTTGAGTTCATCATATTTCTCATCGCTTGAGGAATCTTCTTTGGATGGTGAGAGCTTGATCTTCAATTTCTCCCATCTTCTCTTCTTTATTATGAGTCGAGCTTCTTCTTCTTCCCAGATTCTGCTGAAAGTAATCACTTCCTTTTGGCATACATTCCTTGAATGAATGAATCCCATGATCTTGAGAGATTCAAGGTGGCTATCACCACTTCTGCATTCTCCACTTCTTCTTCTACTATTACAAGTTGTTCTTTGATTTGAGAGACCCTCGTAGAGTATGACTGTATGGTCTCTGCATTTTGGATCTTCACATTCTTCAATTGGTTTCTTAAGGTCATATTCTAATTTATGTTCTTCTCTTCAAATAGCTTGGTTAAGGAATCAAACATCTTCGGTGTCTTTAGGGAAGACACTTGTGGTACAAGGTGATCCATGATTGAATCAACAATGATCTTCTTGGCCTTGACCAAGTTCTTTTAGTGTGAGGCTTTTAGCCTCATCTCCATCTGGAACTGGAACCTCTCTACTTATGTAGGTGTCCAATTCATTTTCTTCAGAGAGATCATATACTTCCATGCTTGGAAGTTGTCAACTTCACTAGGCTTATCATCAAGCTGATGTGATAGATCACTTTGAAATGAGAACCTCAAATGAAAATGGCAAAAGATTAGATCTTACCGATTTGAGGTGTCAGTCATGGTTCCGGAGCTGGCTGATCTATGGTTTGTCAGAGAAACCCTAATTTTCAAAACTTAGAATCTTTTAGATCTGATTGGATAGAAAGATAGATCTCTTCAAGGCAAGCTTTCCAATGTACTCCTTTTCTGAAAACAGTGGAGGGAAGCTCTCAGAACAGGAACCCCTAGTTTTCCAATTTCTTCTGCAGAAATGCTTGTTACTGTTTCTGCAGTATCTCCGAAATTACTGCTCCTCTGTATCTTAAAAGTCGCACTGAGGTAGCCTCGCATGTCCCTGTTCCAACACCACAGGTTTCATCAGAATTGGTTTCACCAATTGGGACTTATGACCATTTTCCCAAGGTGACCTGTTACAGGACTGTTCAGAACAGCAAAGTTGTGTGAACTGCCACGTATCACTGTTTCATCTTCTGGGTCTAGAACATCTTCAGAAATTTCATTTAGACCTTTGTAGCCCAAGATATAGCAATTCTCCCCAGGTGTCTTGTTTAGGGATGAATTTTGGAAGAGGCTGAAACCCTAATTTGGAGGGATCATATCTTCCATAATATAGTGAATCTGAGGCTGAATTTTGGACACAGTGTACATCAGGATTTTATCTTCGACCTCTGCAATTTTCAGCTCTTGAGTCTTTGCCAATCCCGAGATATAACGAATGTACCAAAACTGATCAGTTTTAGTATTTTAGGGTTTTTCCAGCTCGAGGTCAAACTAGGGTTTGAATTTCCCGGAGTTTCACCCAACCAAAAATCTTGAACCAGGTCTCTAAACTTCGATTTTGATGAGGAGAACAATCCTATGCCGGGCTCACTCAAAAATTCATCTTCTGTAGAAAACCTTAATTTCCAGCACCAAAAACTGAAAATGCTCGAAATCGAATTCTGCTTCGATAAAAAGATGCGCCCTTCAATAGAGAGTCAGCCTAGCATACTTTTGCTGATGGATTGTGGAGAGAGACCCAAAAAGTAAGAAGCCCTAGATTCTGCAACTGCACAATGTCTTCTTCTCAGGTTAGCTCTGATACGATGTTAGATTTTTATCATTCAAGCTAGCATTATGATCTTAGCATCTTTAACTGAGAGAATAACATGCACAACAATAAAATACAAGAGATAAGAGACAAAGAATTTTCCTCGGGGAAACCATAAAGGAGGAAACCCCACAACTTCCTCAGAGATGGAATCAGCAACAAAAGTAAAACCCAAAAACATAAAGATGATCTCTCGACAACAGTAGTCTCTCTCTTGTCCCAGCAACTTCTCCTCTCACTCATGCACCCCAATGAGTGAGTGTGTGTGTGATAAATAGAGAGACTCACTCTTTATTTATATTCTTTCGTTCACTTGAAACTCACTCCAATATGTCGGCCCCACTTAACAATTACTTACTAAAGCCAACATCTCTAGGAGTGTCTAATAACCCTAGTGCCCCACAACTTGTGGGGACTTTGCCTCCTCCAACCAACAATGAGGGTTATCCTTAACATAACTGTGGGGACTATTGCCCCGACTTACAATGACTCACCTAGGGTCGACTTCTCTAAGATAGTCTAATAACCCTAGGGCCCCACAACTGCGGAGACTTTAACCCTTGACCAATAGGAGGGTTACCCACAATGACTTGACATGACTTGTTTACATTATAGAAACTTCCTGGAATAAACATCGAGGTATGACATGACTCAATTACATTACAGACACGTCTCGGAATAAACATCGGGGTACAATACACAATATATACAGATGAATACATTCCGAAGTTACAATTACATCAACAAATGTTATAAAGGGCAAGTAGTAATGTAAAATAAGATGTATGATATATGATGGATTCATAATTACAATGTAGCTTGCTTTTATAAGGCTTAAGCATGCATAGTGAAGAGTTACGCCCTTTCACTAGTAACTAATAATCTATTTAATTATAAATAATAATATTATTTAAATATTCACGACATTGCATTTCCCTTAAGGGAAGCTTTGTTCTCAAAGCTTCATTGACAGCCATGTTTGATTTTACTTGAATTGTCATCTCTGGATCCTTTGCGACACTTGATGAAATAAGACGATACGAGTTGGGATTCCCCATGAAGAATTGTAGCATCGTATTAGTTGTGGTCCATCCTAGATTTATTTTGATCGGACCTCTGAGATCATTTTGGGGAATGGGTCGTTCCAATTGTTGCTTAGTATGTCGAACTGTTTGTGTGTCAACATAACTCTTTTGTGAATGCTCATTTTGACCGCGACGCTGGTCAAAATGACGATTATAATTGGGATGTCTGTAAGGCATATGTGTTGCTTGTTTTTCTTTCTTTTGAACTGTGGTGATGTCTGCCATTAGAGAAAATTTGGGGTCTAAAATGGGCCTTATAAGAAAATGTGTCGACAATAAATTCTTGTGAGTTGGAGTTCAAGAACCAATAGAATTTCAAGAAAATGAGTCAACATAATGTTTGAATTGACATATTTGTCATTAAAAAAACTATTTTTTTGTTTGTATTTTCAACATGATGATGTCATCATCACATTTTTCAGGTATTTCTCATTTTTGGGGAAGCGAAGTCCGTCAAAAGTATGCAGTGTGGGTACTCGTTGGATGCAGAATTTGATTCCGCATCCAACGAGCCCTCCCAATCGAAATTTGAGTAAAAACGCAGAGAGATATGTTGAAAATACGAACAAAAAAATAGTTATTTTCTTTCTTCCTCCAAAATTAACAAATATTATTTTATTATTTTAAATACTATTTCATTATTTTCTTTAGGAGGCCCATTTTAGACATCAAATTTCCTCTAATGCTTCACTTTCTTGACTTGATTTCTGACGCATCTTCCTAGATTTGTGCTACTTTGTTCTCCAGTAGATTGTTGACTCTGATTCTTTTCGAATCTTTCATCTTGCGACTTTTTGTCATTTTCTAACTTTTCAATTTGTTTCTCTAGTTCTTGAATAAGATTCTTATGACATTGGTTTTCTTCCTGTTTTTCTAGTATTCTTCCTTCGAGGTCTTCACTGGAGTGTTCCCTCTTACTACTGTGTTTCAGTTTTTTGATCTTTGTAATCAGTGTTTTGTTATGATTTCGTAGAAGAAAAATTTCTTCTGTATTGCTAGATAACACATTGTTGATTTTC
Organism: Pseudotsuga menziesii; assembly: GCA_001517045.1. NCBI lineage: Eukaryota > Viridiplantae > Streptophyta > Pinopsida > Pinales > Pinaceae > Pseudotsuga > Pseudotsuga menziesii. The sequence continues at coordinate 18,942 of LPNX010418711.1, forward strand.
GACATTTCTAGCATATGTGTCTTCTTCCTGTCGTCATACTATTGCAGGAGTTTTTATTTTTGTTGTTGACAATGACTTAACTCGAATTCTTGAATTCCCAACTTTTCCTGGACTTGCGCTAATTCATCTTCCTTGTCAACGATGAACTTTTTTAGACGACTAATTTCTTCTTCCAAATCAATAATATTCCAATACAAATGTTCTTCGACTTTTTTTACTTTATTATCTGGTCTTCAAGTTTTTGAATGAGGCTTTCCAGACGTGATATTTTATCATCTTTATCTGCTAGCCTTTCTATGAGTTTTTCTTTACTATCTTCCAAAATTCCAATATTCATTTCCGAAGTAGTAATCCTTAGTTTCTACTTGTCGATTTCGAGCAGTAGATTATTTTTGGTGACTTCGCACTATTTTAGCTCATTCAAAACTGCCCGTAACTATGATTGTAATTTTGGTATCATAGTCACCATGACTTCTTGAATTCCATTTTTTTTGAATTGGTCTTCTTGTTTGATAGCAGATTTCAGTTGCTTGTCTAGCCTTCTTTTCTCGTTTTCTGTAATAATTGTAATTATTACAATTATTAAATATTAATGATATCAATAAAAAAAAATGAAAATTTTAATAATAATAATATTATTATTATTATATTTTGAAAAAAAAAATTATATATGTTGAAAACTATAGTATAATTATTATTTAATAATAATTTAATTATAAATTTTTTTAATAAAATAAATATTATAATTTTTTTATATTTAATATTTAAATTTTTATTAAAATTTGTTTTGATTTTTTTTTACGGCTAGAGTTTCGTGGAGGAGGGCATGGAGAGAAGGCTGCACGGAATGGGTGGTGGAAGCAAGAGTTGGCGAGGTGGGCAGCAGGGTAGAGAAGGGAAGAGCGCAGAGGAGGCGCGACGGCAGCAGCAGGAAATGCGTGGTTGGCTGGGCAGTAATGCGCAGACAGCTGCGACAGGAAACGACGGCAGCAACAAAAAACTCGCGGGATGGCTAGGTAGTGATGCGCAGGCGGCATTAGTGATGATGCAACAGCAGCAGCAGGAAACGTGCGGGTGGAGGATGAAGCAGGTGCGCGAAGGATGGAGGATGGAACATGAGGATGGAGAGGGGTGCAGGATGGAGGAAGGGGTGGCGGAGCGCGCAGGTGGCAGGGAAGCGATGGAGGTGGGAGCGAGGTTGGACGTGGGGGAAGTAAGGAATCGCAGAATGGATGGAGGGAGCATATTGGGACGTGGCGGTGATTGAGCAACAAATTGGGTCATGGAAGAAGGGAGATGGCAAGAAGTTGGGGAGAAGGAGCAGCAGATTAGGTCGTGGAAGAAGGGAGATGGCAAGAAGCTGGGAGGAGGAGCAACGATGGAGTTGAGAGGAAACAAAGGTGGAGGTCGTGAGGGTATAGCATCATGGGGAAAGAGCAGTCGGGGAAGAGGAGTGTAGGCGGATGGTGGGAGAATGGTGGGCGGCTGAATGGTGGACTTCTCAATAAAATCCTTTTTTTTCGTTTTTCTTTTTTTTTTTGTTATCTTCAATTTGACAGCTGACTTCTCTCTTCTTCGACGATAGAAAATTGGACTAAGACAGCCAAAATTGTGATGTGGTCAATCACTGGATTGTAGAGAATTTTGGTGGGTAAAAGCTTATGTCAGATCAAAGATCCGAGTTTCAAGGAAACTTTGACAGTTTGGTTATAAGCCGGAAATCAGGAAAAGCCTTAGGAAGGGCTAGCTCTGATACCACTAAAAGAACAAGGTTCCTCGATAATCAAATAAGCAGTATAGGTAGCATATAAATGCCATAAAGGGAAAGTACTAATGTAAATAAGATGTATGATAGATGATGGATTCAAAATTACAATGCAGCTCGCCTTTATAAGACTTGAGCATGGATAGTGAAGGGTTACGCCCTTTCACTAGTAACTAATAATTTATTTAATTATAAATAATAATATTATTCAAATATTCACGACATTCTTCTTAGGTGCATTCCTCCCACAATTCGATGAACTTGATGAGCTTCTTCCTAATGCATATTCCTTAGATGAATGAGTCCCGTGATTTTGGAAGACCATTCAAAGTAGTCATCACTATCTCTCCTTCTTCAACATTTTCTTCAATGGCTTCAAAGTTGCTCCTTGATTTGAGATACCCTTGAGAAATAAGACTAGATGGTCTAGAAATCTTGAATCTTCACATTCTTGAGTTGATTCCTCAAATTCATCTTCCGGTTGATGTTCTTCCCTTCATATAGTCTGGTCAAAGCATCAAACATCTTCTTGGGAGTCTTCAATGATGAGACATGAGGAATGAGATAATCTTTGATAGAGTCGACAATAATCCTTTTGGCTCTAATCATGTTCTTCTTGTGAGTTGCTTTGGCTTCTTCTCCCTCTCGTTCTGGAACCTCCTCAGTGACATACTTGTCCAAGTCATTCTCTTCTAGGATAAGAGAAATTCTATACATCCATGATCAGTAGTTGTCAGCTCCTTCAAGCTTATCCTTAAGTTTGTTGTGATTCATCATTTTGACTATTTGATATGAGAACCTCAAATGGAAATAGCAAAGAAATAGATCTTACCAGTTTAAAATGTCCAAACTACTTCTTGAACTTGTTGACTTGGGGTTTGATAGAGAAACCTTAATTTTTTAAACCGGGAATCTTGAACTTTTGCTTGGATAAAAAGATGCTCCTCCTCAAGCGAGTTGTCCAGTGGTGTTCTTTTCCAAATTCTGTGGATGGAAGCTCCAAAATTTTGATGCCATATTTTCTTCCCGCAATAGTGATTAGGTCAAAAATGAAACTTCTTCAAACTGGAATCTGCTTCACCAAAAGATGCACCTCCTTGGGGTGAATTGACTTGGCCCTCTTTTCTAGATGAACTATGGAGAAAAGTGGCGGAACTTGGAAGCCCTAGATTTTGCAATTGCATAGTGCCTTATTTCAGGGGGCTCTGATACCATGTTAGTGTTTGCATTTTTATTCAAATATGTTAGATCTTTAATCTAATGCAATAGGATCACTAAAAGATACACAAGCACAACATAAAAGAGACAAAAAAATTTATCCTAGGAAAACCCTTTATCAGGAAAAACCCAACAACTTCTTCACCAAGTACAATGTCAGACAAAAGATAGAAAACCCCAAGATACGATATCCTTCGTAGCTTCTTCGTCTTTACCCCAATGAATTTCTCTTTCTGCTCTATAGAGTGAACTTGCTTGAGATTCTTGTATGTCCAAATAGAGAGGGCGCCTCTCTACATATACTCTTCAAGTGGGTGACCCAAAACCCCAACAGGGTTGACTTCCTCTTGGGAGACTCAAAAATACATTTTGCAACTCTTATTTTAGGGACTATTTCCCCAACTTACAATGAAGGTTTTACCTCTATATTATTACATGACCAAGTATATCGATAACATCTCTGAACGAAGGAAAAACATCTCTAAAAGGAGGAATAACAAAAGTACAATAAAATACAATAATAATTAATCTAATAAATGTACAATAAGAATATCTTCCGAAGTTACAATTCAACAATACTTTCAAGACTAGAGATTGAGCCTTCTATAGGAAACCCAAACCATGATGAGTAGGTGACCATTGGGATTGTGTTATAATGCTTAACCTTAAAACAAACCAAAAACAATATATCCAAAAAATACCCTTTTACTTCATATATCATAATACCTTAAAGGTAGGGAAACACCATATAATGATCATTTTATGGACGTGAACCAAAATGGATCAATATATAACTTGTCATCTATTTTGGTGCTTTTTAGGTGGAAAGATTGTATGAATTGGCTTTTTAGGGCCCATTTTAGGGGCATGTCTTACTTTGTAGATTTGAGCTCTAGAACCTCCTAAGGCTCGTTTGAGGGCTTAAATGATGTTTTTTGGAGTCAAAAGCTTGCAAACATAGTATGCAATCCCTTGATGTTGTTCTACACTCAAGCTTTATGGCAACAGAAAGATCACCTCAATTGGGGTTCGTATGAGGAAGATGTGCCTCAAACAAGTTGACCTATCATGTCGACCGCCATGGTACCAAGTGGATTCCACATTAGTGCTCATTACCCACACATGCGGATCTAGTGTTTTAAGAATATTCTATAGGTTCCAAAACCCTAACCCTAATTAGGAGTTGAGGCATGCAAAAACCCTAAAACCAACCCTAGATGCTAGATGGCTATCAGGACATTGTTAACTAATGGGCCACTAGGAGAAGGGGGTTCATTATTATGGTATAATTGTATTGTTTTATAGCTAACAATAACAACATAAAATCATTTAATTAATTCAAATTTAATAAACACGAAGCAAAAAAAAATGATTACCACTTGCCTTTCAAAAGGCACTACTTGTAGTTCAGGGACAAGAAACGCTGTCATTTAACAAAGCCAAGCTTTGAGCTATAACATCGATGCCCTAACAACAGTAAGATCAGATATTACTGGCACTTAGTATTTCTGTATACGATTTTCTTCACACAAGAGAAGCATCCAATTGAGGGGTTTTCTATCACATGCAACAACATGCAATCTAGAGATGTTCTTACCATCACAAGTTCGGCAAAATGCAAAAAGGATTTCAATATATTAAGGTCCTTTGTAGTATATAGAATTTATTTTTAATATAACTATTCCAGTTAATAGTTAGTTAAACCACTTTATCATTAGAATGCTTAGACATACAGCCTTGCAATCTAATCGGCCAAGTCTCTGCATCAAACCTCTCTTTTATCCAACCCTTCATACTACAGGCAACAAAATGATTTTTATTTTTATTTTTATTCTTTTTACAGCTGAAATACATGGGACTCCTGAGTCTGTCTCTCAGACTCGCGAGTCTGCCAGGTCTGCAAAGTGCTGAATCTGTCAGGTGAGTCTCTGGTGAGTACTTGGCCCAGAGCTCAAGTCCTACAGTGCACGTTTCCATCATGACATATAATAATTGTCAAATATGAAAGTTCAGTCACCATGAAAATAGTCACAAGACCTCACATAGAATTTGAAATGACAGAAAAAAAAATGGGGAACCCTGCAAACCAATTGACCAACCTACCTAATGCTCAAATATACAGAATATCGTTCCCAGTCCACATGAAAAATGGTTTTGTTTAATGCTTGAAATTCTCTATACAATCCATCCATGCTCAAATCTCATTTGATTGGAAAGCTGTCTTATATTTACTATGTATCCGCTGTTAGACATATGATAGTTAAAATGAAGTTTTAGTAGGTGAGACCGTGAGAATTGATTCCCACAATGTTTAGGCCCTCCTAAGACCAATTTAGAAATAATCTATGCCCCCTTAGACCACTATGCTCCCAGAAACTTTTGGAAATCAGTGCGCTCCCTCTCCCAACAGCTATGCATGATCTACCATTTTATGAAAAGGAGCTTTACAGAAGCAAATCAAACTAGTTCAAGTTGCATGTTTCCATCACAACATATGATAACTGTCAAATTTCAGAACACCACCAAAATGATCACAAGAGAGATCACATAGAAGACAACACCACCAAAATGATCACAAGAGAGATCACATAGAAGTTGACATGATTGAAACAATGGGGAACCCTACAAACCAATTGCCTGACTAACTTAATACTTAAATAGATCCACAGAATATGTTCCCAGTCTACATGAAAAATCGTCTCTATTAATGCTTGAGATCCTATCTATAAGCCATCCATGCAACCACAGCTCCAACATGTAAATATGGCATCCCGACAAATAAGAGGTAGAAATCCGAAGCATTAAAAACACCAACATTTGGATCAAATGTATTTTTTAATACCTTGACAAATAAAAGAGTAAGCAACAAATAAAGATATGATTATTAAATATTGTTAAAGAGTATAGCTTATTGAAAGGACTTCACAGAGAATTAGTTTTAAATTTCAATAGAAGATCAATTATTGACTGCTAGATACACTCCAGCATTCTTTTAATGTGAAGAATTGATGCTCGAGGCCCAAATTTCATTTGATTGGAAATCTGTTATACTTATGTATTTACTATGCATCACTATTAGACCATATAAAAGTTTCAATTCCATCGAGGTTTAGGCGCTCCTTAAATTAATTTAGAACTAATCAAAGAGTTTGACAAGAAGAAGTTAGTAACAAAAACAATATAATAAAGCATGGCTAGTGTTGTAAGATGCATACAAATCATAGCACTTATTTGGTTCATTGATTCTCTGCCGTATTCTGACTAAAAACAGTGGCTCTTGAATTCAACCTAATTAAATTAAGCTGAACAAATTCACCAAATTTCCTATGTTTGGTTTGAGCAACTGTAGAATTGTTTAGCAAACAACTACAGGTTTGTACTCAAAACTATTGACCAGATGAAACTGTGGATGTTTTGTTCATTCTTGACCATTGCCCTAAACAAAAATGCTCGAAGAGCAGCGGGAATCCTTAGTATTTAAATCATATTTTATGCTTCCCTTAAAGATCATCCATAGAGAATAAGAAACATTATAAGGCCACAGTTGACAAAAACTTGCAGCAGTCAAAGACGCAAAACACTTTCAAGCCATTCAGTCATTATCAAATGCACATTTAAACTAACTGTGACTTATGAACCAATTTGTGCTCTAATAAAAGTCGTGAGTTTGCCACATTTAATCTAGATTAGAGACATTTTAGCTTGCAAATTTATAAGATATCCACAACTCTTGAATACAATACTACTCTTTCCATCATACCATCAAGGATGCAATTTTGTTCAATCATTTTGACTAACAGGCACTCCTCTTGCTTCTCTTTGGAGAGCCATCGCTGCCTAAGAGCCTAGTTTTGGAGTTTCACCCTTTTGTAAAAGAAAAATTGATAGAGAACTTCAAGGAAGACGCATACATCCCCAAAATCATATAAAACCAAGACTGACACAGAATGTCTGTATTGAGAGCAGAAACAAGTAAGGACGCAGAATGTCTGTATTGAGAGCAGAAACAAGTAAGGACACAGAATGTCTGTGTATTGAGAGAAGAGCAGAAACAAGTAAGGAATCAGGACACAGAATGTCTGTATTGAGAGAAGAGCAGAAACAAGTAAGGGTGGAGCGTAGATCCATGCCAACAGGTGCCCCGTTCAAATCCTCCTTGGGTGAGGCACACCTCATAAATACAAAGCAAACCACAGGTTGACTTAATAATCTTATTCTTAAACCTTTAGCCTTTTCTTGGATTGACTTAAGACTATTCTTCAAATTCTTTTCAAGCCGCCCTTCCTCTCACACACTCCATACTTGCATTAATAAAACATCATTGGGCTATTACAACTCAGTTGCTCCTGATGATGAACCCAACCAGGCAGCTTGAAACATCAAGATACAAAAATAAAAACGCAGTATTCCTCCCTTTCTCTGATGAATAATGAAGCACTAGTCTATGCCAACAGGTTTATTAGTAGTTTATACCAACAGGTTTATTAAGGATGCCATCACGAATATGGGGAACCATCTCTTGGGTTTCCCCAGAAGGTTTTTCCTTGGAACAAATAAAGTAATGGTGGAGTGGGCAATACGCTGCAATATTTTTCAGACTGTTTGCCGAAGCATTTTTGGATTATTTTGTTTGGAATGGAGGTTCATGATCCGCAACACCCATTTAGATCCTGTGGAACTTTTCAATGATAAGATCGCCTAATGGCTTTTGAGACCAGGTTAAAATGCCCGAAAGCTCCTTTTCTGCAAAAGACCATCTCAAGCACCCCTGCATGCCCTTGCATAGCGGCTTGAGGTGGCTTCAAAACGCTCTGTATGTGTTTAGTATTTACATGAGAACAAATAGGGCTTTGGAGTCCTGGTGGAGGAAGTTCATTGCAACGGGACATCTGGCTTCGCCATGCCCAAATCCATATCCATGAATGCTCACTACAAGGACTCTCGCTGTGACTCATTTGTGTGAATTCATGACTTTATGCATGGTTTCAGGATTGTATCAGAACCTGTGTTTGTCTCAAAGAGCAAGGGATGATACCTCAGCCCCTTAGTGTTTTTCCCTTATGGGATTGATGTATAAACCTTCCCCTTTCTATGTTGGGGGGCCTTGCAACCTCTTAGCGTGGTGAGAACTTGAAAACACACGCAGACGAGATTTGCAAGTAAATCAGGCTGACTTGAAAGCATGATAACCTTGATCAGAAGTAGCCTACTGCTTCTTTTATAATTGGGGTTGAAGGGGCAAGCAGAAAACAATAATCACGTAATAAACCTTCAACTGCATCCATCCATTGGATGGATTGTAAACTATTATTATACAAAAACAGAGCATCTCATAAATATATTCGGATAGGAGAGTATGATAATCTTGAACCGAAGTCTCCAACTGATTCTTTATAACTGGGGTGGGGGCAAGCAGACAACAATAATAATCTAGTCAACCCTTCAACTGCATCCATTCATAAGGTGGATTGAAGATTACTAAACAATACAAATCAAAAGGTAAGACTTAAATATGATCATTGACAGTCGCAACAAACCTCTGATACAATCAATGCTCTTCAACAGTATACATCAGAAGCTCAAAAAAATAACCTACAACTGCCCAATGAAATAATGCAATGTTTTATTGAAATGAAAAGCCCACCAGGTTGCTGGTGTTCCACTAACCCAACATCAATTTTACATAAACTACAGCGTGTGAACATCTATTTCCTGAAACAATTTCGAATTTAAATACCCAACAACACTATGTATTGAAACAAATCTCCTTGAGATTCTTGGCCGCTGCCTCATCCACTTGGTACTGAGTTTTATCACCACAAAAATAAAAACAATAAGCTCTGAGTGTCCTCAAAACTTACAAAGGTTTCTATCCACAAATAAATTCCAATCTTCAAATACAAAACTATATATCCTACTGCAAACGAAGAAATAAATGCGTTTTCCCAATTATATAAAAATTCATACCTTTTTGAGAACCCAACAGGAATGATTGTAGGTCCTTTGAAGCAGTTCCTCCATGGAGTCAGAGCCTGAGACTTCTCTGTAGTTAACAAAATTTTCTCTTGCGTACTGTTGATAATATGACCTCGTCTGTTTGGGGAGCAGCCTGATCAGCCTCAAAACTCCGGCATATGCTCTTAAAGCCCTCTCCATTTCAATGCAGCTTTCACCGACAAACCAGTGATCGACCTATCTCAATTACCTTGTTGTAGTAACAAAGTTCACATACGCATATTAACCATCCTTGTAGCATTTTTAATATGAAAAATATAGTTAACTTTCGATATCTGAAGAACAATAAACCCTACGCTATGTGTTGGATCAATAATGTGTTCCTTTTGCTGTAGGGAAACATTGTCTTGAGTTTACCTCACTAAATGAAGTTGGGAACCCATTTAATGAGGTGCCTATGCAAACGGGCATCACTTTCACTAGATTATTTTCAGTAGCAATTCTCTTGTTATGTTATCCTAAGTTAAATTTAGTTTTGTTTTGTTTATTTGTTTTTTAGTTTAAGTTAAGTTTTGTTTTGTTTGTTTGTTTTCTAGTTTAAGTTTTGTTTTGTTTGTTTTTTTTTAACTAAAGGTCATTGTATTTCAATTTTTTTATTTTTTTTTGGTTCTCCTTTGTACTTATTTTATGTTTTTTTAAGTCTTAAATATTATTAAGAAAAGCTTTAAAGGATGCAATAGTGTTGAAAGTGGGGAATATGTGTAAAGGTAACATTGAATGAAAAGTGCATTTTTTGATGCACCAATAGAGCATGGGATTAGTTAGCACAGATCATGCCTAACTTAGTGGCATTATGTGGTTATCAGTGCATAAAGTGTATGCTTTTGAAAGGTATCAAATTGCTAATTTGATTAGTACACAACACTCAACAACGTCACCTTTCAAGGATTTAGCTACCTACCAATTGAAAAGTGCATTGGCTTTTAAGCTCAAGCCTAACATAGCATGCGAATGGAAAATTAACATTACAATGTGAGTGACACCTAAACTACAAGCATATTTTGACATGATCTTTTCAAGAAACAAGAATGTGTATATCAATGCATGCTCATTGTCCATTGGCATTATAGTTGTCATGTATGGAATTTGCATTATATGCCAATCATACCAGACTTTCTCTATAAAAACATGAAAATGCTCCATGTCATCCTCATGAGTGACACATAAACTACAAGCATATTTTGACATGATCTTTTCAAGAAACAAGAATGTGTATATCAATGCATGCTCATTGTCCATTGGCAGTATAGTTGTCATGTATGGAATTTGCATTATATGCCAATCATACCAGACTTTCTCTATGAAAACATGAAAATGCTCCATGTCATCCTCATGATGGCTCATGTGTGTTGAAGTTCTCTATTAAGTGCCTTCCATGATATAAACATGTGATTTTGGCCTCTTATTTGATGTTTGGGACCATGGAAGGATCCCCTTATCATAAACTTTTTTGCTTTGTTTTCCCTTTACCATATGATTAACCTTGGTAGACAACTTGGTTCCCTTTTGCATCAACCCAACAAGTTTCTCTTAGCCTTTCCCATAGTTTTAATTATGGGAAGTATTATGATTTGTGTGGACTAGAATCATTTTTGTCTCCATTGGGTTTTCTTTTAACTATTAATTTGAGACATTGAATTGTCCTTGTTTTTTAAATTTTGTTAAGCTTTATACCCTATTTTTTGAGTATAATTTTTAAGACTATTCATTTTGGATATGTGACAACTATGGCCTTAAGTCTTTAGTAGAGTGTATAAATTGTGTCTAATAAGTTGGTTATTTTTTGAATTTGTGTTATACTTATGTGTTTATGATACAACATAAATTAAGTTTTGAAATGGGGACTTTTACAATTTGGAAATTTCGCCATTAAAGGGAAACTTTTACAATTGGGGAATGTTGTTATCAAGCCTTAATCTTTTTGTTTGTATTCTTCTTTATATTGGTTTGGTTTAAGTTAGCCTGTTTTTGCAATTTATATCTATACTCTAAACTATGGTTTTATAACACATAATGCATTAATTTTTAAAAGAGGGACTTTTACAATATGGGAACGCTTTCGTAAGTCTTTAACATTTATTTGTATTCTTCCATTAATTCTTTTGGTTTGCATCTCTTAGGATATGATTCTGCAAAGTACTAGTAGCATTCTTTACTTTCATAGATGATTTGTTATGTTTCACAACATCAACATTGGTTTCACTCCATTACTCTCTACTACATGATATTCCCTCTTCTCTATGGTGATCTCAAGCTTTGGGGTATCAATTGAGTTTCCCACTTCTTCTAAAGCGGGTCTTCAAATCATCGGTTTTTCAATAGAATTTAATTTTTTCCATATACTTTAAGTTCATTCATATCATTGTTATTTGAATCTTGAATGTTGGTGTGGAGAGAAATTCACAAAAAAGAAAACTTTATTACAAAATCCATAGGCCATTTTATTTTCAACATCAGATTTGGAGTAACTTGGACACAATGATTACGAATTTCATCGACAATTGGAGATTTGGCCACATTTGAGGGTCTAAGTAGAGGTATTCCATTTGTTTTGAGACTTTGTTATCTATCATGTCTTCCATTCTATTATGTCATTGCAATGGAAAAAAGTTCATCGACTTCATATATTGGAACACCTATTTCTAAAATGAACCTACATATGGCACTACCCAAAAAAAAGAAAAAAAGAAATGATATCAAGAAGCCAAAGAGGATGTTAAAGCTAGCTTATGGAAGTGGTTAAATGCACTTAACTATGTAGTGGAGGAATAAGTGGGACAATTTATTTAAAAAGGTTTGGTTATTCCTTTATTGTAAGAGCCAAAAGTTGAGGAGTGTAGCAAGAGTTAGATAGCACTTCAAAAGAATGTGGAAAAGGAATATGTGCATGTGATTAAAGTGTCTAAAAGAGAGAAAGTAATGATAGTAAAAATTATTTCCTAAACTTGAAAAGTTGAGACATGTAAATGAAGGTTCAACTCAACCCAATATCAATCCCATCGGAATTATTGTTGGTGGTCCACATATGTGTTCTCAACGCCATGCATTTGTTTCCACACTTCACAACCTATGGGATGTAAGAGGGAAGGGAGATCTTGAAATGGTCAAGTTGGAAGGATGTTTTTGCAAATGTAAGAGCTTTATATGATTATATGTTTCCTTATCAGAAAGAGATTGTGAGGGATCTAGTTATCATTGCCCCTAAATGTTATAAATCTCCCAATAATGATCAGATGACAACAATGATGTTTTTCTAAATATAGGGCTTAAAACAAAGTAAGACTTCATGATATTAAAGATAGATGAAGGGACTCTAGCATCTCCTTTGCTTTACAAGTTTGGGTAGTTGTCAAGAATCATCCTCTTATCGATATTTTGGTTTTGATCCCATGACATGTTATGCCATGATACCATAGGGAGGACCAAAGGTGGTCCATATTTGATCGACCTCTTCAAAGAGGCAATATAAAGGGTTAAAAGGGAAAATATGTTCGGCTTTGTTACAAAGAGTGTTTGAAACAATATTCTCACTAGGGGTTTGATTGAGAACTAATACCCAACAATATTTTGGACTCCTTGTGATATGAATTGCATAAAATTGCATGGATTGGCAAAGTTATTACTAAAGAATTGACACTACATATGTTTATTGGTAATCATGCAACATGCATAGATATGTATATGAAATATAAAAACCTCCAACGACTTTGATGTGCTAAAACTATATGTGCATCTATATTGATTATATTATAATGCCTCATCAAAGGACATCAATATTTTTGGGAGATGCAATATCAGTTGACTGACAAAGGCATAATAGTTTTGATATTGGGGATGGTCCATAATTCGAGGAAAATATTATTGACCATTCTTCAGAGGATTTTTGGAAGATAGTGGTTGTTACCCTCATCAACCCCTTTTTCACTCTTAGTATGTTTGATAGTTATCATCCATGCTTAGGTGTATGTGTTTGAGAGTATGGACCAAATAAAAAAAAAATGTGTGATATAATGGAAGATGAAAATTTCAACATCGATAAGAAAACTAGGTTTTAGTTATGCAATATTAGTCTAGCAAGCTGGGAAATGGTTCTTTCCTTACTCAATTGCATTCCTACTTAACACAAATGGTTTCACAAGAAACAACCTTCAGATGCAAAGGTGAGGTTGAATTTGAACACCTTTATAAATAGGTGTTATGACCATGATGGTTATTGCATTATCAAGTCATCATTTACCTATAATGGCTATTTGGAATTACCACCTTTTGTTCACTGACAAATCCTTTTAAAAAAACATATTTTTCTTGGCCCCCACACCTTTCCTTAAGGAAATAGAAAGGGACCCATGCCTTTATTTAAAGCAAATTGCAGGGGGTTTTCAAAAAATATATAAAAGTGCATTAAATGTATGCTCTTGAGTAGGTTTTATGGGATCCATACATCTATACAATGTTAAAACCCATACCAACAATCTGAAATAACCCCCAAAAGTATTTAACAAGATCAATTGTGGGAGAATGGGTATCACAAGCTATTGAAGCACCATTTACACTATAGAATGAAGAATCAATTGTTACTTGATATTTATAAGGTCCATTCTCCCATCAGAAACCCTAGTTTATTATTTCTACTTTCTTGGATTGTATTTGTTACCCTAATCTCCTTTGATAATCCAATTCCTTTATGATCAAAAGTTGGAGTGGAGCAATGATCCATGAGTGGTATAGATTAGAGGAACTTGAATTCTAGTGAAGAAGGTGCTAGAGGAAAAGATCAAATATATCACAATATTGTTTTTTTCATCTTTTGATTTTAATAACATGGAGATCTATCACCCTCCCCCTGCCCACAAACTATGTCTTAATTTATGTATTCGTGAATTATGTATTTAGAGGTGGAACTTTTTGCTTAATGATAGCTATTTTCAGTTAGTTAAGGTTTCATCTTGCATTAGTTATCAATTATTTGATGCCATGGAATCTTTGAGGAAGGTTCTCTATTGATTGTGTGTATATCTTTTATAGATTGGACATGCAAAAGACAATTTTCATTAGATTTCAAGTTACAACAAATAAGTCATCCAAGTAGCCTAAGGTATTCTTCACTTCTCTTTATCTGTTATCTTTGAGTACTTAATTGAAATTGGAATTTAGATTTGTTGCTCTCTTACCTACTATGTCAATAACCTGAACCTAATTATTAGGAAGTATTTCCACAAACATAATTGGTGGCCATGCTAGGGAAGTTGTGTTTTTTTCATTTAGGGTTTTCTTTCTTGGTTTACCGGACTTAGGGATAGAAGTTGTTAGCTAGAGTTGTTTTTGTCTTACCTGCTTTGTCAATAACTTGACTCTAGTTATTGGGAATTATTTTCAAAACAATGAGAATCTCACTTCCTTATGACTTGAGTTGGTAAAGTAATTAAGATATGAGGAACACTTTGCATATAAAGACTATGCATGTAACATATAATAGTTTGGACCCATATATTTCTAAATGAAATATAGTAAAGGAACTCCCTTCTTTCATCAGTTGGTTATTCTTTTACTTTGAATGGTATATTCAACAACCAATACCTTTATGTTATATAGTTTAAAGCTACATTTTGGATTTGGTCTTTCATTTTTCAAATATCTCTTGTTAAATTTTAATTACATAATGCTAATTTGTCTTCACCAATGACTTATTCATTTGCACATTAGTAAAACTCAAGTGTATACACCATTATCCATTTGGTAAATAAGCATTGCTTAGGTGCACACAAGGTACAATATTTGGTGTTGGTACACTCAAATCTATGCTTACTACCTTGACAACAATAGGAATACCAAATTAGGATGTGGGATTAGGATCATTCACAAGACAATGAATATGTTGAACTTCAACTCGAGGCATTGCAAGACAATGTTGAAGAAATTCTAGATGACACTAGGCAACATGCTAACAAAAGTAGTGGCTCTATAATTGGCTAAAGATCAACCATCATTCAAGAAAATGAGATTGGAGATCTAAATTTAGATTAGGTTTATTGTAGTTTGCAATAGGAACTATTAGAAGATTAAAGAATTTGAGATATACTGACAATTAAAAGAATACATATCATATAAATCTCTTATTATTCACATAACTTAAATTTTTTCCTTTTTTTTTGGCATATGACTTATTGCATAAATGTTTGGACTTACTTTGACTGTAGCAAGAAAACAAACATTATAATTCTTTCCTTTACTAATTCACTATGGATGGATTTGTTTATTTTATTCAAATTAATTATGCTCATGCTTGTACTTAGGGAGGTTTAAGGATCAAATTGACCAATTTTTTTGATCCGGATTTATGCAGGAACGCAACAAAATACACAAATAAGCATAAAAACAAAGATGCGGTGGAAATAATACTTCATTTCATTAATCAAAGAACTAAAACTTGTTTACATACATAATGGAAATAAGCTAGCTAGAGTGTAGGTAGCTTATCTATGAGAAGAGATGTGGCGGCTGCGTGCCTCTGAACTCTCCATTATAATGAGGCTCGAAGGCCTATATATTATTGAGAAACAATGGAAACCCTACACATCCAAAAACCTAACCCTATGAGGTGAAACGATAGAATATGGGCTCCGTTGGGTAACTTGGTACATCAATTTCCCGGGGTTGTAATTTTGGCATACTACGTCCGTTTGACGCACATGATACATCGTTATAAATATCTATTCAAGAAATACATCCATAAATGTCAAATATTTTTTTCAAAACAGACTCATATTTTCTCGACCATTCGATGCTGAAAAACGTTGTTTAGAGCCTCAAAACAACTCCGAAAGTTTAGGACCTGAAAACTGGAAAAAATAGTAAATTGTGCTACAATTAAGGAAACTGAAAAATTGAAAGAAACAATGGTGGGGGTCCAAGTGGAATAGGCGGGTGGCCACCAATATCCTCCTAGATCATTCCTCCCCCTTTAGGAAGTAATGGTCTCCATTACGTTGAGTTCCTCCATGAGATGAGGAAACTTCTGCTGAACTTGGTCCCTAGTGAGCCACTTTCCCTGGTGAAGAAGTTGGCCTGCTTTGAAAAATCGATATAGCTAGATCTTCTGCTGGCAAGTGTTCTTGGTCTGTGTGTCCATAATCGGATCAGTTGTGGCTTGTTCCAGGCAGTCTGGGTTTAACTTTGTTGGTGTGAGTTGTTCTGCCACGTCTGATGTGTCCAGTAGAGGTGGAAAGTAGGGCCGAAGGTGGTCCACATTGAACACTAGGTGCAGGCCAAGGAATGGTGGAATACTGAGCTCGAAGGTATTGTCCCCGACAGCCTTGGTGATGGTGTATGGCCCATATCGGAGTGGGCGAAGCTTGCGGTGGGGTCTAGCAAGGCGCTCCTTCTGCAAATGTAGCCACACTTTGTCACCCACCTGGAAGTTGTGTTGTACCCGATGTTGATCATGCCGTTTCTTGTACTTAGCATTGGATCTGTCCAATATGTCATGAACCTATTGGCGAATGTGCTGAATGTGCTCAATGAAGTTGTTCGCCTTGGAAACTTCAGACTGGACATGAGCTGAATCAGCTTGAGTAGCTGCAAATGGAATGGCTACGTCAATGGGACATAGTGGTTGGAAACCCAAGCCCACCTGAAAGGGGTTGTGGCTGGTTGAGTTGTGGAGGGCCCAATTATAGCTATGTTATACAGAGGGGAGGCTCTCATCCCATGTGCATGGATTCTTTGAGTTGTACATGCACGAAATGTGTACGATCATCCTATTGATGACCTCTGTCTGGCCATCAATCTAGGGATGGAAGGATGTGGACTTTGTGAGTTTGGTGTCCAGAATTGACCATAGGCTAGACTAGAATGTATTAAGGAACATGTTGTTCCTATTTGATATTATAGACTGTGGGTTCCCAAAGTGTACCCACACTCGTTCAAAGAAGAGTTTAGCAGTGACTTCTGCTGTGATATTCTTCTTGTAGGCCGCCATTATGGCCATCTTTGAGAATCTGTCGACGACCACGAACACACAGTTGTTTCCGTGCTTAGTAGAAGGAAGGCTCGACATGTAATCCATGGAGATGGATTCCCAAGGTCAACTAGGGGTAGGAAATGGAGTATAGAGGCCTTGCTTCTTGATGGATGGTTTGGCAATGGTGCAGGCAGTGTAGGATTAGATGTACTTATCGACGTCATGTCGAAGTTCCAACTAATATAAATAATTCTGTAATACTACCACTATTTTCTTGACCCCGAAATCCCTAGCGACTCGACTATAGTGTGCTTCCCAAATCACCTTGGCATGCTTGCTTGAAGGAACACAAAGGTGTCCCATGTGACACAGTAGTGCATCCTAGAGGTGAAAATTTGGAACTTGGTTTCCCTCCAAGAGCATCTTGTATGTGTGGCTGAATTCTGGATCGCTCTTGTAGAGAAGTGGCAAATCAGAAGTCTCGTGCCCACAAGAGTTGAGCATGGTGGTTATCACCACGATCGGTGGTCGACTGAGGTAGTCTACAACATTGTTGGTGCTTCCCTTCTTGTACTTTATGTTCAAATGAAACTGTTGTAGATATGCGGACCACTTCTGATGGCGAACGTTCTGTAACTTCCCTTGTGTCTATATGAACTGCAGGGGTCGATGGTCTATGTGGATGATTGTTTCCTTCCCCAAAATGTAATGTTTCCATTATCGGCAAGCCTGTAAAATGGAATACATCTCTTTGTCATAAGTGGGATATTTGTGGACTATGTCAAACAGTGTCTCACTATGATATGCCGTTGGATGCCCTTGTTGAGTAAGGACTACCCCAATAGCATAGCCAGAGGCATCTGTCTAGATCTCAAATGGTTGTTGCAAGTCTGGTAATGTGAGCACTGGGGCACAATAGAGGCGATGATTCAATTCTGCGAATGCCTTCTGTTGAGTTTTCGACTAGAATAATTTTGCTTTCGCTCCTCCCTTGGTGAATTGACTCAAGGGCCAAGTGATATGAGAGAATCCCAACATGAACCTATGGTATAAATTAGCAAGACCCAGAAAGTTGTGAAGCTATGTTAGAGTGGTTGGGGCTGGCCAATCCTGAATGACTTGGATCTTGGTTGGATCCACATGTACCCCACACTCATCAATAATGTATCCCAGATACTGAACGTGGGTCATGCCAAAAGTGCACTTGTCCAAATTGGCACACAACTTATGCTTCCGCGGTGTTTGAGGGACCTGGTGGATGTGATGGAGGTGCTCTTCCCAAGTCTGGCTGAATATCAAGATGTCATCCAAGTACACTACTACAAATGAGTTGGTGAATGGATGCAAAATGTCATTCATCAGTCTCATGAAGGTTGCAGGAGCATTCATCAGCCCGAAAGGCATGACCAACCATTCAAAAAGGCCCTCCTTGGCATTGAAGGTAGTTTTCCACACATCGGTCGGTTTGATCGGTACCTGGTGATACTCGAACTTTAAGTCGATATTGCTGAAATATTTCACCCCTTTGAATTGGTCCAAGAGGTCATCAATCCATGGGATCGGGTTACTATTCCGTACAGTGATCTTGTTCTGTGCCCAATAGTCAATACAGAGTCTCCAAGTCCCATCCTTCTTCTGTACCAACACGATTGGGCTCCCACAGGACGGTGAACTTGGCTGGATGTGACCCTTCTGCAACAGCTCCTGAATCTTCCTCTTGTTTACATCGTTCTCTAGAATAGAGCATCGATAGTTTGGTCCATTGGGCAATGGCGCTTCTAGGGTCAGATCGATGGGGTGCTTGACCTGACAGTGCAGAGGCATCCCTGTGGATGAGGTGAATATGTCCCGGTACTCCTCCATGACCTTGTCCATTTGTTGTTGTCATGCATAAGAGCCCTCTCTGGAGGTTGTGGCCACGATATTCTTCTTTCCCTGAGGGTGGATCATGAAGAAAACAAATTTCCTGGTTTTGGAAATGAGCTTACTACATTATTTTGCAGTAACTAAAGAGATAGTGGCAGGCGGTTGTACCTCTGGTATCATGTACAACTTATTTCCCAATGTAATAATAACAGCGCAAGGTCAGGACTCATACACAACATGTATCTTCCATAAGTATGGTTGGCCTAAAAATACATCACAAACATCAAGAGGAGCAATATCACATAATACCTCATTGGTGAAAGGCTTCATGATGTAGGGAAGGTGACATTGTTGGATGACACAGAGATCCCATCCTTGGTGAAGCCACCTGATGGTGTACGGTTGCGGGTGTGCTGTGGTTGAAAAGCCTAATTGCTTCATGACCTCTACTGAAATGAGGTTCTTTTGGCTCCCACTATCAACAATGAACTA
Source organism: Pseudotsuga menziesii (assembly GCA_001517045.1). Taxonomy (NCBI): domain Eukaryota; kingdom Viridiplantae; phylum Streptophyta; class Pinopsida; order Pinales; family Pinaceae; genus Pseudotsuga; species Pseudotsuga menziesii. The sequence continues at coordinate 38,258 of LPNX010418711.1, forward strand.
TAGCAGGGAACCCTTTACCCACATCTGGGAGTGGAAAAGACGGTCCTCTTCCTCTGAATCTTCTGGTTCTTCCTTTTGGATCTTCGTGGTGGCATCAGTGGCATTGGGATCTGTATAAATAATATTATTCCCTCTATCATTCCCCTTCTTAGGTTTTGATTGTGTAAATTCAACCCAAGAGATAGAACAATTACACTCACAAAATTGCTAATCAAACATGCAAAAATAACACAAAAGGAGACTGAAATTGGAGCATAACACTAATCTGTATTGAGTAAGTGTACAATAGCCAACCTTATGAAGTAATAGGCTGTTGTAATATATAATTATATGAGAGATTCAAATGCATAAATATGCCATTCGAAATAGTAAAAAAACAGGCTTATCAAAACTAGTCAAATCCCCCATAGGTGCATAAAGCAGTTTCCAAATCTAGGTAGATGCTCATGAATTGGATAAGTCAAATGGGGAAGCTAAAGAGGGATGGAAAGACAAATCATACATGATTTTATTTGGAAAAAGGAGGGAGGATGATGTGGTCAAAAAATAAGGCAGTTACCACTAGTCTAGCTTTCCCTTTTCCTTACATCAGAAATAAAACAAGGCAGCTTTACAGAAAAAGCAGATATGTGCTTTGGAGAATCTAGAATAAAGAAGACATGCTAAAATGGGTTTCCAATATGTTTCCAAATTGCTCCATGAATCAGTTTTAGCATGTGTTGACTTCTAGGACATGTAGAAGGAAACTAACATAAAGTGCAGTCTAGGAAACTAGGTAATAAGACAAAAATGATTAAATTAATGTCTAAGGTAGGTAACTATGGGTTGATTATTCTAACACCCCCCCTTAAGCCCGAGTTTATGAGTAAATATCAGAAAACTATGGGGCCTAGCAACAAGGCTTAGTCACCCTTTACATACTACTTGTCCATATAACCAAGAAAATAAGAAAAAACCCAGTGGGAAAATCCTCCCTTAAACATGGACAGGAAAACAAAATTTGGAAATCTTGTCATCAATCATGCTTCACAACATGATCAACAATCCCCAGTTGTGATATGAGATTGTTGAATGTCTTCTCACAAAAAACTTTGGTGAAGATTTCTGCTACTTGTTCTGAAGATGCACAAAAGAGTAGATGAATGGTACCATCATGCACAAGTTGTTTGATGTAGTGCATATGGATCTCAATGTGCGTGGTTTGATGTCTCTGAACTAGATCATTGTAGATTCGAATGGTGCTCTGATTATCACAATATATAATAGTCAAAAACTCTTTTTGAAGCCACATTCTCCAAGTATTCCCTGCAACCACAAACATTGAGTTGCTGCATTTACAACTCCTCTATACTCTACTTTTGTAGATGAGAGTGCTATGGAACTTTGCTTCTTGCTTGACTAGCTAATTGGTCCTTCTATGAGCATGAACACATATCCTGATGTTGACTTTCGATATGTGTTTTCACCTTCCCAATCACTGTCAGTAAACCTAATCAAATCAAGATAAGAATTTGCTTTGTAGAAGATCCCATGAGTTCATGTTCCTTGAACAAAGTTTAGGATCCTTTTGGCTACTCTCCAGTGGATCTCATGAGGCTGATTCATGTATCTTGAAGCCACACTAACTGCATAAGATAGATCAGGTCGATTGTGTGTAAGATAAAGCAAACACCCAATCAACTGCCTATATAGTGTATTATTTACCATAGGAGAAGAAACTGCTTCTTCAAGCTTTACTCCTGAAAGGAAGGGAGTCTTGCTTGGCTTGCAATATTTCATGTTGAACTTGTTCAAAAAATCTAAGACATACTTGGACTAATGTACTTTGATTCCATGTTGGGATTGAGCAATTTCGAGACCCAAGAATTGGCTCAACAATTCCAAATCTGTCATAGAAAATGCATGATTCATTGCATCCTTCAAGGAGGCAATCTCTTTCTTTGAACTTCCTATAATCAGAAGGTCATCCACATACAAGACAATAATCATCAAAGAACCATGAATCAGCTTCAAATAGACATTAGGATCAGACTTGCATCGAACAAAACTCAGTGATAGCAAAAAGCCATCAATCTTGGCATACCAAGCCCTAGGGGCTTGGTTGAGCCCATACAATGATTTCTTTAACCTGCACACTAAAGATCGATTAGAAACAAACCCTTCAGGTTGCTGCATGTAAATATATTCAGTTATATATCCATTTAGGAAAGCACACTTCACATCCATGTGATGTACCTCCCACTGCTTCGAAGCTGCAATGGCTAAAGATAGCTTTATGGAGTCCATCTTCGCCACTGGTGCAAAGGTTTCATTGTAGTCAATACCATGTAATTGTGAGTATCCCTTGGATACCAATATTGCCTTATATTTTGAAGGTAAACCATCAGCAGCAAACTTAGTCTTGAAAACCCACTTACATTGAACTAGCTTCCTCCCTGGGGGAAGATCAACCAGTTCCCAAGTGTTGTTCTTCTGGAGCGAGCCGAATTCTTCTTTCATGGCTGTTTTCCATATTGGATCATGTGCTGCATCTTCATATGTATGTGGATCTAATTCAACCATCATATATCACTTCTCAACAAATAGAGGATCTTTACAACAAAGGTCACTCTCAAATTGAGATCTAGTCCTCCTAGTGTCATTAGGATTTCCACCTAGTTCCCCAGCTGTATGAATGGTCTTTGATTCCCATTTTGGTCTTGTAGTACTGTTAGGATCTGCAATCAAATCATAATTATCATACATATCAGAATCAGCAAACTCATTAGTCTCTTCACTTACAATCAATGGATCTACTGGTGAAGAAGACTCTCCAACTTCAACTGCTACTAAAGGCTCTTCTTCGAACCGAACAATTCTTTCAATGAAAGCTTTGTTAGTGCTCAAGTTGATCAACTTGTACCCTTTTGAATCTTCATAATACCAAAAAAATAGGCACTCTTGGCTTTGGGGTTGCAAAGCCTTCCTCTTTTCTGTTGGAATTCTAGCCCAAGCCTTTGAGCCAAAAATCCTGAAATGGGTCACATCTGGCTTGTGACCACTCCAAGCTTCGAAAGGAGTCATACCATCAATATGCTTATGAGGCACCCTATTTTGGATGTAGGATGCACAGTTTATAGCCTCAGCCCAAAAATTTGGTGGCAAATTCTTAGCCTCCATCATGCAGGTTGCCATCTCCTTCAGTGACTTGTTCTTTCTCTTAGTAACACCATTTTGTTGTGGTGTGTAAGGGATCGAATGATGCATCTGAATACCTGCATCTTTATAATACTGAATGAACTCAGACTTGACATAATCACCACCATTGTTAGATATGAGGATCTTGATTTTCCTCCCAGACTGGTTTTCAACCAAGGCTTTAAAGACTTTGAAGAGGTCAAAAACTTCAGACTTATGATTTAGGAAGTGAACCCAATAATGCCTGGAAAATTCATCTATAAAAGTGAGTGCATATTTGGCTTGAATCATGGACATATGAGGAAATGGACCAGCAATGTCACTATGGATCAACTCAAGAGGTGCAGAGGTTCTCTCATGACTAGCTCTCTCATATTTGTGCTCTAGGTGTTTTCCTAGGATACAACCTTGATAGACTCCCTTAGAAAAATTGATCTTTGGTAACCCTATGACCATATCTTTTTCACTCAAATCAGAAGGATACTTGTATTTAAGATTGCCAAATATTTCATGCCAAAGCTTGCTTGCCTCATTATCATGAATTAGAAGATCAGAGGGGTTTGAGTAGGGTAGAAAATGGGAAAACATGTATACCTTGGAAGTGTGATCAACAACACCTTTTGCTATGACTTTACCATTCAAAATCTCTGTGATTTCAACATCATCAAGGGAGAAGATGACCTTCTTTGGAGACCCAGTGTGAGTCATCTGATACACTGACAAGAGATTAGAGGCAAGACCTGGAACATACAACACATTATCGAACTTACCATGGTCAAGATCAATCCTTCCCTTCCCCAAACTGTCAGTGAGAGAGTCATCTCCCAAAACTATTGGTGGACCGTTCGACATGTCAAGAGAGGAGAATGTCTCTTTTGTCAAAACCATATGTCTAGAAGCTCCAGAGTTTATGATGAAGCTAGGTGAGCTTGATGTGCCAGTAACCAAGGCATGTACTCTCTCTCTATCCTCTGAATTTGATCCTCCTTCCCTCTTCTTTGAGCAATCGGGAAGGGAGATATTATTCTTCTCTAGGATTTGGGTCAACATGTCAATTTGCTTCTTCATACAAGAGCTCTCAGGATGATAGCCCTTACTGCAGTATGTGCACTTGCTCATTTCTCCTTTGTTCTTCTTCTTCTGGGAGTTCTTCTTGGAACCTTGGGGCTCCTCTTGAGACTTAGACTTGTCTCTGTTTTGCTCAGGTGGATTTTTAGCTTTTTTCTTGCTTTTTGAATCCACCCTTGAATCTCCAGCAACCAAAGCTTGGTCTTTGGAAGGTTTGATGGTGCCCATCATCACTAACTTATCTTGTTATTGTGTGAGGGATTCCATGAAATTTGCAAGCTTAGGCATCTTCCAGGCTCGAGCTGTCAACTTGGTGGCATAGAAGGTCGGAAAAAACAATGAATAGTCAGGGCCAAGATTAGAGAGTATGGCCAAAACTAGTTTCTCTTCCTTCTTTCCTATCCCACACTGTTTCAACTGCAAAACAAGGGCCTTAAACTTGGAAAAGTAGTGTTGCAATTATTCGAAGCTACTGGGACTTAAGGAGACCAGCTCATTCTCAATTTGATGTCCTCTCATCTCATCTATCTTTCCAAAAATCTCTACAATATTCTTCCACACTTCATTAGGTGATGTCAATCCATCAAGATGGAAGAGGAGGTCTCTTGAAATGCTCAGACACAAAATACCATAGGCCTCAACCCTCCTATTGTGCCATTTGATTTTCTCTATAGATGCATTGGGCTCTGCCTCAGTTTCCATAGTCACCCTATAGAGACCTTTCACTCTCAATAATATCTCCATCTCAGCTTTCCACTCAAATAAATTGAAGGGAGTCAAGATGATCTTCTGAGATTGGTCCATAGCTCATAAATTGTGCCCTTCAGTTAGCAGAATATGCTCCCAATCAAGATGTCAAACCTGCAATAGCAATATGGAAGGAGAGAAATTGATCTACAAAGGCTTTGATACCATGTGTAAATTGAACCCAAGAGATAGAACAATTACACTCACAAAATTGCTAATCAAACATGCAAAATTAACACCAAAGGAGACTGAATATGGAGCATAACACTAATCTGTATTGAGTAAGTGTACAATAGACAAACTTATGAAGTAATAGGCTGATGTAATATATAATTACATGAGATATTTTAATGCATAAAGATGCCATTCGAAATAGTAAAAAATCAAGCTTACCAAAACTAGTCAAATCCCCCATAGGTGCATAAAGTAGTTTCCAAATCTAGGTAGATGCTCATGAATTGGCTAAGTCAAGTGGGAAAGCTAAAGAGGGATGGAAATTAAACTCATACATGTTTTTATTTGGAGAAAAGGAGGGAGTATGATGTGGGAAAAAAACCAAGGCAGTTACCACTAGTCTAGCTTTCCCTTTGCCTTAAATCAGAAATAAAACAAGGTAGCTTTACAGAAAAAGCAGATATGCACTTTGGAGAATCTGAAATAAATCAAACATGCTAAAATGGGTTTCCAAGATGTTTCCCAATCACCCCATGACTCAGTTTTAGCATGTGTTGACTTCTAGGACATGTAGAAGGCAACTAGCATAGATTGGAATCTAGGAAACTAGGTAATAAGACAAAAATGATTAAATTAATGTCTAAGGTAGGTAACTATGGGTTGATTATTCTAACACCGACTCAGTGTCAAAGTATGCATCTGATTTGGAAGCCTTTATCTCGTCCACCAGTGACTGCTTGGCCCGACACTCACTTGTGTTGTGAGTGGGGCTCTTATGGAACTCGCATCACTTTCCTGCTTCCTTCTTCGGCTTCGCAGTGTTGCTCTTTGCTTACATATTTGTCAAGTTGTATTGAGTCACCATGCCTTGGTTGTGTCCTTGGTTTTGCGGTTTTGGGGCACCTTTCAATTGCTTCTAATTCGTAGATCCAAAGTCTCTCTTTTTCTGTTTGAATTTTTGCTCAATTTTGGCAGCATACTGGTATGTCATACTAAGCGAGGAGATGTTGAGGAACTCCATTTCCTCCTGAATTTATCTATGTAGACAACTATGGTACTTCAGCACCAAATGTTTCTCTAAATATTTGATACGCAACTTCGTGCGTAGGGTATGGAACATATTCGTCAGCTCATGCACATCTTGATCTCTTTGCTACCGTAGCGTAGTCCACTGTATTTATTTGTCCTCATAGCTCCCCACGGGATAATATTGTTCCTTTATAGCATATTGAAAATAATTCCAAGTGGGTATGGCCAAGAACAGAGAGGGTTCCTCCTCATCCTTTCTCTCACAGTAGATTTCCCACCAATCCTTGACATGGGGGGCGACTTTGAGTAGTGAAAAAGTAATCTCTTCCCGGTCGAAAAAGTCATGAACCAAGAAATATCCTTCTAATAGATTCAACCATCTATCTACGATGTCTGCATCTATTCATCCATAAAATAGGGGAATGTCAAAGTTTACTTGTACCTTAAATGGGGTTGTGCCTCCAGAGTGGCTACTAGATGCAAATGCGCCGCTATTGGGAAGTCGTTGAAGGATCTAGGCGAAGTTATCCATCATCGCGTTCCTTTGTTTTTCAAGGGCCTCCTCGAGCACCATTTTGATAGGAGCTTCTGCACCCTCGTCTTTCTTTTCGTCCCCCATGGGCGGCCGTCAGGGTTTGTGAGGCTGATCTTGCAAAGGTTCAAGTAGATCGAGCCCTAATTCCTTATACCCCACCCTCATTGGGGACATGCAAAGAAGGATCGAGAAAAAGAAGTTTGCTCTGATACCACTAATACAGATTTATGTAGGAATGCAGCAGAATACAGAAATAACCATAAAAACAAATATGCAGCAGAAATAATACTTCATTTCATTAATCAAAGAACTGAAACTTGTTTACATACAGAATGGAAATAAACTAGCTAGAGTGACGGTAGCTTATCTCTCAGAAGAGATGTGGCGGCTACATGCCTCTGAATTCTCCATTACAATGAGGCTCGAAGGCCTATATATTATTGAGAAACAATGGAAACCGTACACATCCAAAAACCTAACCCTAGGAGGTGAAATTCCAGAATATGGGCCTTGTTGGGTAACTTGGTACATCAATTTCCCGGGGTCGTAACTTTGGCACACTACATCCGTTTGACACACATGAAACATGTTATAAAAATCTATTCAAGGACTACATCCATAAATAGCAAATATCAAGTCTAAAATGAACTCATATTTTCCACACCATTCGATGCCGAAAAAAAGTTGTTTAGGGCCTCAAAACACCTCCTAAAGTTTAGGACCCGAAAACTGCCAAAAATAGTAAATTGTGTTACAATTAAGGAAACTGAAAAACTAAAAGAAACAATGGTGGGGGTCCAAGTGGAAAAGGCAGGTGGCCACCAATATCCTCCTGGATCATTTTCACTCCTGATTTTTCATGATTACAAATTTCAGAAGAGAAAATAATTTTATCAAATATTTAATGTCAAAAAATGATGCATCATCCATTACATTTTTGTGCACAAGCCAAAATATTTTTCATCTTTAAACATGAAACAATAGATGTATTTTCCCAAGAGGATTGCATTGCATTTTTGTGCATATCCCTTAATAAATTTGCATCTACATGAGAGCAAAATTATTTTCCAAAAGGATAATTTTCATGGACCTTTAGCCTACCCAAACTTTTTTCTTTGAACTTAGGGGTTTACCAACTTCACTTCGGCACTTAAGTTCATGCAACATTGCCTTGCCTCAGCTGTAGGGGCTTGGCCAACCTCCACCTACTACAACCAAACTACACCTCTTCACTTAAGGTCTACTCATAACGTTTTCTTAGACTACAGTCCATCACATGTAACTAAGTCCTACTTAACCAAGTTCATTCCATAGTTTGGCATGCATCCAAACATAGTCTTTAAAACATATCAACAATACTAATACTTAACAAGTTTCAAAACTTAGCCAGTGTCAATAGTTAAAGGCCAACATAAACTATTGCAAGAAATAAAAACATTATTCCCAATAAACAAGCTATAATACACATGCATGTGTACATGTGGCAAGCGAGGTGGTTGTCTTAAACTTTATTTATAAGAAGAATGTTTATAGTATACAACAAGTGAGGGTCACCAGTCACCTGCCACTCTTTTATAGAAGTGCCAATAATCTAAGGAAAAATATCCTTTCACCAATTCCCAATAGTCTATGCAACACAACCCCTCAAGATACAATATACTTGTCTCATACAAGTAATGTTCACCTCTTCACTTTTCACTCAAATAGTGCAAATTCATCCTATTGTGCCAACCCGAATACTTAACATTATTCAAGAGCTCACTTTGAACATGTGTGAATGAATCACCTGCCAAAGATGATGATGATGATGATGCCTTAGAAACTTTGAGGTGTCCACTATATATATGAGTCTTTCTAAGATCTTACAAGCCCCTTGCTCCCAAGTGGACCCAATTTCTCACATTGAACTCAATTATGCCCACATGAATTATTTGTCAATGTCCATCTCCAATGGTATTTTTCTCATTATGCCATGCAATCACAAGTACATCTAATGCTTGTGTAATCAAGTGTACCCATCACATATGCATATGTCTTAAGTGTTCCTGGAAAGTGTGTTGGGTAGGTGCACCCATTGCAAGTGTGCTTGGAAGGTGCATCTGAATGTGCTCATCCTAAGTGTGCATGAAGGTGCTTATTGCAAGTGTGCTTGAAGTGCATTATACAAGTTGTTCCTAGTAAGTGTTGCTAACAAGGTGTCTCTAAGTGTGCCTAGTTATCTTGTGCCCAAGTATGCCCAACAAGTGTACAAAGACAACATCCATCAATGTGATGTGTGTCCAAGTGTGCCTAGATGAAATGCATCCAACCAAGTGTTCCCACTTAGTCTCCCCAAACAATGTGTTCCCAACCAAGTCTACCCAAGTCATATATCATTCAATAATTTCTTCTTGCCACTCTGTCTATCATGCATGACACATGACTACAAATGAGGTTTCATGTGGCAACCTTCTCTACTTGGCCAAGTTCCCACCAAGATTCTCTTGGTATGTCCAATGAATGCAAGATACCAATGTTTGTGATGTGCCTTACCTTTAGGAAAGGGTGCTTGACATGTCCATGGTGTGCCTTGTCAATGGGCCAAGGCAGCTCATGTTATGATCGTAACTTACAACTACTTCAATTGTTTTTCACTATTGCAACAATCAAACCTACATTGAGAAGGATGCACAACTATCCAAGTGTTGCATACTTATGATTTACTATTGCTTCAATACTTAGTCAATTATGGATGCATATACACATTGATCTCCCTCATGCCATTAACTAATTGGGTGATCAATCCAACTATCATTCCAACCCATGAGAATGCAAATCCTCGTGCTCAAAATAGTCTCTTATTTATGTAATTTAGCCTTTTTTGCACATTTTTTTTGGACTAAGTCAAGTTCACCACCCATGCCTAAAAACTGCCATAAAGGTAACTTAGTCATGATTTTCATTTGTTACCTGTTCTTGATTTGCTTTTATGTTGATTTAATCAACTCCTTAGATGGTGTATGAGTCTCGACGATCTCTTCTAGGATCTGTAATCCTTTTGAACCAACAAATGTGTCACCCTCAACTTGTTGATATTCATGAAGTAAAAGAGCACTTAAATCCTGTAAGAACATACAAACTTGTTCATTAACCATGCCACGATCCTGTAACTGAGAGTTGTTGTAATCACTCAGATTGCAAGGTTACCGACAATACACATAAAGGATCGTATAATCATAATAGAGAAAAGAGACAAGGATAGTAGGTTGAATAACATCTTTATATTACATAATAACACATGTGGGTTTGTACATACATCAAACCAAACCAAGTTCGTATCTGCCTCAACAACCTATATATAGGATTACAAAATAGTTACAAATAACTACTTGTCGGTTCAATCAACTGACATGACCTATGAAGGCCAACCTAATCTCTAATTAGTCGGCTAACTAGTCTAGTCGAGTAACTGACTAACTCCTCCAACATCTCCCTTGGGTACAAAACCTTTCTTCGTCTCGAAGAAACAGGGGAGGTAAAAAAATAGACTGTTCGAAGTAGTTTTTACAACTGCTTTGTCCCATGGACTGTGTTGTCGAATAGATGGTCATTTGTGTACAAAAATCTCCATAATGGCTTCTTCTGTCACTGTTAGTTGATGCTGAAATTCTATCCAATTGCGAAGTGCTTTCTAAATATCGATGGCCAAGGTTGTAATTCTTAACAGGGTTGACATCTTCTCTTATATTGATAGGTCTATAATATTATCCATGTCAGTGCCCAAAAATTGTGCCTTCTCTTCTGTTGTGTCGAGTAATCTCTTCATGTGTGGGCAAATATTATCAATTGTGTCGAGGCTAGGGAGTGCCTGATTTATCCACTGATGTGCTTTTTTTTCTAATTTCTCTAGCTTTGTTGTTTCCAATACGAACTAATCTTGTACTGTACTCTTCATTGCTTCTGGTAGTCCTTGTTGATTTTCCAGTGTTTTGATATGCTCGTGAGTCTCTCGAACTTGTTGGAATACTTGGCCATAATACGTATACCAGTTTCTCAAGACTTCTTCTGTACTGGTGGACTCCTCAAAATGTTATACCTTATATGCTTCTGAAAATGATGTAAATTGTTGTTTTAGTTGGAGAAAAGTTTGTTCTACTTGTTCCTCCTTTGTTTGTAATTGTGTTTGAATATTGGACACGACACTTTCAAACAACTGATAATATCTTTCCAGTGGTTTGTCGGTGTCGGTTCCTTCTGCTCCTGGTAATACTATTTGTGTCAAATTCCTGTATTTTGTCATAATTTCTATTTTTTCTGCTTTAAGTTTCTCAATTTGTTCTTGTTTTCTTTCTTTTCTTATTCTTGCTTCTTTATTAAGTTCTTCCAATAGTTGATCCAATTCTCCATCCCTAGGTTTTGGTGTCTCGACTACAGTAGTCGAGACTAGATGATGTAGGTGGATAACTGTCGGTACCTACTGTAATGTTGATTATGTCGGTTGCTGCTCATGTTCATTCCTCTTTTTCTCTTTTCTTTTTCTTTTATGTCGAGAATGATATGTAACCTTTGCTCCTAATGGTACTATTTCGGGTTGCTGTTGTTCTGCTTGCTACTATACACGATTGGGTAGTCCATCCCATCATCTCTTGGCTGTGTTAAGATTGGTCCTATTTCTATGCTTGATGTGTCAATGTGTACGTGAAATTTGACTGACCAATTTGGAAACCTGAGAATATGTTCTTGGACTATTTTCCTCTTTAGAGTGTCAAAGGATACATCACATTATTTAGTCCATTCAAACTCCTAATATTCTTTTAATATTTATTCCAAGGGGTATGTCATATCTGAATAGTGACGAGTGAATTTTCTGTAATAGCCTGTATGCCCTAATAACACTCTGACCTGTTTTGGATTCAATGGAGGTTTCAAGTCGAGGATGATTTTTATTTTTGCAAATTCGACTTTGATGCCTTCTTTGCATACAATATGTCCCAATAGAATTCCTATAGGGGTCGAAAAGATGAATTTCTTTATGTTGAGGGATAGCTGGATTTGTCAGCAACGTTCTCGAATTAGTCTTAACCATTTGCAATGATCTTTCATCATGGAGTAAATTGTCCAGTCATCAAAGTACACAACCATTGTTTTATATATGTATTCTTGAAATGCTTTGACTACTATTCTTGAGAATACAGCTGATGCGTTCTTAAGATCGAATGACATAACTCTATAAGCGAATGAACCAAATTCACAAACAAATGTTGTCTTTTTCTTATCTTCCTTGGCAATCAAGACTTGATTGTATCTTGAAAATCCATTTGTAAATGAGTAGCACTCATGTCTTGCAACTTCATTTAGGATTTCATCTGCAAATGGTGTCAAGAATGGATCTATTAAAGTGACTTTATTCAGCTCCTGAAAATCAACATAGATTCTCATTTTTGTCGGGTCGTTCTTTTTCGGTTGAATGACCATTGGGATTTTCCATTCCGACTAGTCAATTGGATAAATGATTTTTGCTACTAACATATTGTTGATTTCCTTTTTCACTATTTCATTATATTTGTGAGCCAATTTGTAAGGTATTTTCTTGACAGGTCTTGCGTCAGGTTTGATATCAATCTTCATTTCACCCATTTCCTGTACTAACCCTTTAAGATATTTATAGTCTCAGGCAAAGACATCTTGGAATTCTTTCAGTAGATTAACTATTTCTGATGTTTGTTCTTCGCTCTAGTAGTCACCTATTCTTGCCATTTTTGGTCTGTTGTCATTAGATATGTCAATTCCTTTGGTTTGACCTTCACGTCCATCCATTTTGGCATCTTGCTTTCATTGATTTGTCGAATTCCCTCCTTGAACTGAGAAAATGATGTTGGAAAGTATGCTGCTGTCATCTGGTCAATATCTTCTTTGTCAGTTGATTCGACCTTAAATATCGTTCTAATTGGTTTTACCGTTTCTAGATCACCAGATTTCCACTGAAATATTTTTCCATGTGTATGCTCATTTTCTAGTTGAATTCTTGTTGACTGTGGTATTCTATTAGATCGAATGTTATTACATGATGCTTTTGGTCGATTATGATTTTGTGTCGAAGTATGATTAACAATGGGTTGTATGAATGTTTTTATTTGTTTTGTTGCTTCGACTAGTTTGTCATATTCCGGTATGAATTTAAAGTCCTTGGTAAAGTTTTCCTTGAGTTCATTCCATACAAACATTTTGCCTCGTGATTCTTCCATCTTATACCACTTACTTGGTAAATCATCCAATGTGGATGGAAATAGGTGCGACCATGTGCATTCATATTTGTAACCAAGTCATCTACATTCTCTTTCACATATATTTATATGTTTTCGAGATCTTGTCCTTGTGTGAAGATAGGTATTTGTTCCTGTTTAGTTAGCTTCATCCTGCCGAATCTTTCTACGAAGTATGCTGAAGTTGTTGTCCACGTTTGTAGCCTCGATTGATGGGTATCCCACCATCAAGCGGCTTGACCTGTAAATGTTTTGACCAGGATTTGTAGTCAACCGTTCTCACCTATATTTTTTGAAACTTGTTCTATATCGACGATTGGTGACTCTCTTTCTTTATACCAAAGAGACAGTTTATTTTTCTGTTTGAATTGGTGCTAGAGAAGGGTATTCCCTAATTCTTCTTTCGAATATATTTGGTACGATGGACAAAGAGAAACATTGACGTGTCGGTTTTTTCGAGATGGCCTGGATGGTCCTGCATCCTCTTGCTTGAGTTTCATAATTTTCCATCTCCCAATCGTATAATTCTGCATCTGAATTATAGCCAGCTGAGTCTTGATTCCCCAAATGAAGTTCTCCATAAATATTTGGCTTGGTATAATCTTCATCATTCTGGATTTGATAAAGTTGTCAGACATCGAATTCTTCATCTATGGGTTTAGTCCATGGTTCACCTTGTGAAGGATGAATAGGGACAATTACTTTTTTCCTGTTTCCTTTAATCTTTATCCATTCTTTATCCAATGAAATCGAGGCTTTCATCTTTCGACCCCATGGTTGGCCCACCAAGGCTGGGAAGGAGCTTGATCCTTCCTTAGGGTCAATGATTTCAAAGTTGACTTTAGTAGTAATTCCTTTTATGGCCGTGTTGACATTCCTCCATACCCCAATATGTTCGATAAGTCCTTGGTCTGCTAATTTTAGCTATATTCCTCATTCGTTAAGTCGAGGTCTACCCAGTTGCTCCCATGCATCTTGCGTCATAATATTCACTTGGGATCCAAAATCAAGAACAACTTGTTGAACGTGATATCCATCTATAACTATGTCGACAAGTGGGTCAGCATCACTTTTATCTTTTTGATTTAGGCTGCATATATTCTTAGTTTGTTTATCAATACCTATTTTGTTCTTAATATTGTATAACAGATCAATAAATTGTGCTATTGATTTATCATTATGTATTAAGTTAAGTAGTTCTTGCGATATATTTTTTTGACTATCCTCGATTGCTTCTTGTCTAGCGAATTCTTGAAACATATTTGATGCATCATTATATAATTGTTTTTTCTTTATCGGATCAGGATAGTCATCTTTGCTTTTTATTTTACTTATTCTTAGATTATCATTGCCAGTTTTTGTACCTTGTCTAGTGACTATTTGTAAATTCTTTGTACGAATTACAACAAACTTTTGAACACATGACAAGACATTAACATTTTTATTTTTGTTTATTTTGTCAAGCATGATGGGACAATCCTCTAAGGAGTGATCGCCCACACCACAACTGGTACAAAATTTTAGATGGGTCCGGTCTTTGTACGGACATTCTGCATATCTGTGACCTTTGTTGTAACATGTGAAACACTGACTTGGTCGTCGTGGTCTGTTGTCCCAAATTCTAGTGAATTGGCATCGACCAACAAATCCCCCACGACGATTATTGTTGTACTAACGTTCATATCTCCGGCCTTCATATTTCTAATTAATTTTATCATAGTGTTTGTTGCTCCTTGAGATATTATCATTGTTATTCTACACAACAACATTTGTTTGATAGACTGCTTGATAATTCTGTCGATTCTTCAGGTTCAAGTGGCAATCGGTTTTTGTATGGATTTTTACTTTGCAGATGGCACACCAGGAAGCTTTTCCATTATTCATGTTGAATGGACAATGTTTTGTTGTGTGTAGCCCATGTTCTTGGAAAATATCACAAAAGCATTTTGTTTGAACAAAGCGGACGTCTTGTCGGCTGATGTCTTGTCAACAATTGTCTTTGGTATGGCCGGCTGTTGAGCAGTTCGTACACCAGATATCTTGTCCCTTGAGGTTAAGTTCCCTTAATGATATTTTGAATTATTTCCAAATGTTCTTCAATACGATTGTCCAAAGGGTGTGTTGGTTAGTCATCGTCCATCTCGACTTGCAATGCTTTCGTGAGTGCTTCTTCATATGTTTTGAATGTATCTAGACTAATATGTCTTCGGATATTCTATGAAAGTCTTGCAAGAAACCATTCGATTAATAGTTGTTCATCGATATTATATAATTGGATTAGTAAGTCCTTCCATCTCTTATCGTAATTCCGGACAGTCTCTGTAGGTTTTTGAACTGTTGTTTTTTACTTTTTTCCTGCCAGATGCTTTGCATCTGGTGTTTTGAAGAAGGATAAGAATTGTTGCTTCATATCTACTTTGCTTGCATTGGGTGTTTTCTCGGTATATTTCATATACCAAGTCAGTTCCCATTTCCACAAGGCACCAACGAACTGCACCATCTGTCTGTCTTCGTTTGATACTGCGTTTTCTTCCCATGTGGATTCACAGATGAACCAGTGTCATCTGGGATCCTCATCACCCTCATAGAGGGGTATTTGTGCTGCGTCATGCCCCATATCGTTGATGCCGGTGTCTCCTTCGAGCGATGGTGGTGGGGGTGGTGGGATACTCTCTGTGACTTTGTGTTGTTCACATCTAGTTTTAACGGAATTCTTGTTCCCGTCGAAAGTTTTGTTTGTCGGTTCCTCCTTGAAAAGTTGTCAGACTAGTTCGATTTCTTCTGTTGATGTCCAATCCAATTGTTGTAGCTAGGAGATTCTTCCTCATGAATCCGACTGCTCTTTGTTATCTAAAGTTGTGTTTGGAAAGGGGTTTTATCCTTCATGTCCTGGGTAGAGTAGGTGGATACTTCAGTTAGATGGGTACAATTGGAATGTGACCCAGTTTCCTTCCTCAGGTTGATGAATTACCAGATGGTTGACATCATTTCCTTCATTGTCTAGTCGACTCCATACGTTGAACTCACCAGCTTGTAGCCTTAGGGGCTCTTCGACAATGGCCTGCACTCGGGCACTCAGGTTCGACTTTATCGGAGATAGAGGTATTACATCCCGGGGTATCTCAAACTGGAGAGCTTCTCGTTGCTCTATCCACAAATATTCCTCCATTGGTGACACTTCTTCATCATCTATGCCCTCTTATTGTTGGTCATGACCTGAATATGGTGGATTTTCTTCATGTGCTGTCACCTTGGTAGTCATTCTTATCTGAAGAACAACGTCTGGCTCTCTACGTTCCTCCCTTCTCTTCTTCCTCTTATATCTCTCTATTTTCTATAAATCTGGAGTGCTTTTGTGAGTCACTATCCAAATTATTTCTTTCTTGGCCCGACTTTTCATTGCTGGCAGTTTCTTTTAGAGTCGACTAGAATCCTTCTACTCTACCTCGACACATGACTAGCTACCCCCCATAGCCTACTCGACGCTTTAGTAAGCCCAGATAGTTCTTTCTATTTGCTCAAGAAGTACTCCCACTCCCTTTCTGCAATAAACTTCTCCCACACTTTCTGCTTCTCCTCCCAATTAATATTTGATGGCGGTTTCATTAGTGATGGTCAAGGCTCAACACTATGTCCTACTCCCATGTCGATTAGGAACTTAAACAAAAGAGTTGGTAGTGAGCAAAGAAACTTCTCAGTGAAATCATTATAGAACCTCTTCTCAATGCTCTCGATAGATACTCTCTCTTCCACAACATGTTCTTCACAAAACTCATCTGCAATTTTTTCAAAGCACTTTGACAGATTTGTGCATCCACCTCTTATCAATTTCTGGAGCAATTCTTGGTCCTTAATTTCTACCAGCTTTTTCATCCAGTAATTTCTTCAGAAATTGAGGCACAAATTCTACAAACTTCTCATGTGTTTCAGTGAAGAATTTCTCCTTCACCTGGGCAATAGTCAGCTTGTTTCTCTGAGAATAATTATGCTAATAGTTTGTGATTTTACGCTCCCACCAGTCCTTAATCTCTTTCTATGAGATAATATGCTAATGGTCATTTCATTTGTATGTGTACTCCCGACAATGGAACCAATGTTGTAATCACTCAGATTGCAAGGTTACCGATAATACACATAAATAATCATATAATCATAAAAAAGACAAGAGACAAGGATAGTAGGTTGAATAACATCTTTATATTACACAATAACACATGTGGGTTCATACATACATCAAACCGAACCAAGTTCATATATGACTCAACAACCTCTATATGATTACAAAACCGTTACAAATAACTACTTGTCGGTTCAGTCAACCGATACGACCTATGAAGGTCGACCTAATCTCTAATTAGTCGGCTAACTACTCTATTAGGCTAACCGACCAGCTCCTCCAACAAGAGTCTTGATAAGTCACTACATTTTTTCACTACTTGTACCCAACACTTAAACATTACTTCTTTAAGAATGAGATGTCCCTCTAACCTGCCTCCTTTTGTGCATAATTATATGCGTGATGATCACATCCTGGTGTGTTCCTTTATTGATAACCTTCTTAATTACTACTAGTGCAAGTTCATTCTACACCTATAGTCCTTATTCTAGTACATCAAAGTGCACAACTTGCGCAATAATAGGATGGACTTAAACGCTCCCTCAACTATTAAGTCACCCTCTACAATTCAACACTTCTAACTTTCTCACTGATATTGAAACCTTTTTGGTACACCTAGGCTCCATCACCAATCTTCCTTTGAAATGCATAACTCAATGTACTAAAACGAGAATAAGGTGGTAGATGGACATCACAACCACTGCCATCAAATACTCCAACAACCTATCCAAATTATACTATGTGTGATGAGTCAACGCAATAATTCCATACCTCTTACTAAGAGAGACATGTTTGCATCAATACTTTGATCACCTTCAACAAACTGGGTCATCCTAACAAGAATCCTCAAATCTTCCCAAGGAATTCTCTACCTCGTGAAGGAATCACTTATTCCTAAGGTTTCCAAAGCATGCACCCAAGGCATCTCTATGCACAAGGGAAAGTAAGCACCATCCAAGTCGACTTGACCTGCTTTCGAAACTAACCCATCTAGGTCAAATGCTACTTTTTATTGGTCGATTTCTTTGTTTCCATCATCTATCCACTTAGAATTGGAATATCCTAATTCTTCCAAGCAAGGGATCGCTACTTTTGCTCTATCATCGTTGTTTCCTAGAGAAAGGTCTTCACCTATTCTGCAAGTATGTTTATTCATATTATAAGTTAACAATTTCCTTAGGGAACTCATGCACTAATGCCTCTTTTTCCCAATCCTATGCTTATTTCCCAATAAACTACATGAACCAACATCAATTTGGAGAATCAAATGACTTGTTACCATCACACATTCAACATCATAACAAAATGTTTCCTCCATGTCTAATGCTTCACAAAATTGGGTATCTCTTTAAAACCCCTATGCTTCACTACTTGCTCCTAAGAATAAGGCCACCTATGGATTTCAATAGTGAAATGAGGATGGAAGGTGGCCACTAAGGTCACCTCTATCAACTGCAATGATTCTCTACCCAAAATACACTAGGGGATTCACCATCACAAAATGTTGTTCTTGAGTTGTTGAACTTACCCATTCTTGCAGTCAAGGTTCCTATAACCTTCAGTATTTCCTTTGAAATTTTCTCTTGGACTACTCCTAAGACTCTTGGCTTGGAAACCAATGTTCGTTTCAGTTGAATGTCTTCTAAGTCTCTCAACTCTACCTTAAAAGGACAAAAAATGGAAAAATAATCACGATCATGAGAAAAACAAGTAACATACTTACCATTGAACTTAAGCAATTATGTATGCTTCCATCTATAATATTGGTCTCCTTTTCTTCGAATTATTTCAATTGCAATGCCCAAGATTCCAATTGGTGTTTTAAAGTCTACAACTTTAAAATCTAAGCTTTAGACCACACACTAGTCTGCTCTAGCTTCATCAAATGTGCCTGGTACATCTCATGGATCTGTTGATTCCAATGTTCCCATTCCATGGCCATAACTTCCATGTTGGCCTTCCATGAATCTTCCTCTATGTTTTTCATGTCTCAACCCAGAAGTGGTTTGACCCTTCTCAACACCTCTAAAAAGTATACCCAAGCGTCAACACTTGGTTCTCTTGTTTCCTCAAATCCTTCTCTTATCCACATGCATAACATGTTAATGAAGTATTATATATCCTTCCAAGTCACTTTGAATACTTCCCACTACTCAAGTTATGTGCGAATGGAATACCTATTGTGCCATAAGTCTACAATTACAATTTTTAGGTCACCCTTTGCAACTACTTGCTAACTTGCCTCATGTTTTGTTCCTTACTTCAAGTTCACCTAGGCCTTGGAGAGGTGGACTTGAGTTAACTACCACCAACATCCCCTCAAAAATTGGTTAAGAATTTCTTTGATATCAATTTTCACTAAAGTTATAGTGGTGAAGGTTAATGTAACTACCACTGTTCAAATCTAACACCAATTGTCACAAACCTAGCGGCTTGCTTGAATTTTTTTCTTCAAACTTAGTTTTTTCCCAACTTTTCTTCAGTACATGAGGTCATGCAACACTACCTTGCCTCAATATCAATGGTTTATCTAGCTTGTACTTACTACAACCACACTACACCTCTTCACCTAAGCTATGGCCATAACTTCACGTTCGACTAAAAACCATCAAATGCAATTAAATCCTACTCAATCAAGTTCATTCAATAGTTTGACATGCATCCAACTACAACCTTTAAAACATCCTAGAAATACTTATAATGAACAAAATTCAACATTTATCCAAATCAACAATTAACCAACATAAAGCATCACAGGAAATAAAACAAGATTCATCCCAAGAAACAATCCAAAATACACATGCACATATAGAGGTGGTAGCTAAGGTGGGTGCCTTAAAATTTGTTTATAAGAAGAATGCTTACAATATACAACAAGGGAGGAAAACCACCTCCCTACCACTCTTTTATAGAAGTACAATGAATCTAAGGAAAAATAGTATTCTACGAATGCACAATAGTCCCATACAAACCAATTCCTCAAGCTACTATAATCCTACCTCTTGCAAATCCTATTCACCTCTTCACTTTTCACTCGGCCAATGCAAATTCGCCTTATTCTGCCAACACCACTACTTAGCACAATATCATAGATGACTTGGAATTTGTTTGAAACAATCACTTGCCAAAGATGATGATGATGATGATGATGATGATGCCTTTGTAACATTGAGGCATTTACTATATATATGAGTGTTTCAAAGGTCTTGCAAGCCCCTTACTCCTAAGGTGGACCCAATTGCACACATCCAGTTCAATTGTTGCCACATGACATTTCCACCAATGTATATCTCCAATGGTTCTGTGTCCATTGTGCCACATGACCACAAGTACATCTGGTGCATGTATTCCCAAATGGATCCATCATGTTTGCATCCATCACAAGTGTGCCCAGTAAGTGTGCTTGGTAGGTTCACTTGAATGCTCCCATTGCAATTACACCAAAATGTTCCCATCACAAGTTTTCCTATAGTACATCTAGTAAAACCTACAGAAGTGTTCCCAAAGGGTCCCATCATAAGTGTTCCTTAAGTGAATTCAATAAGATTTATCCAAGTGTGCCTAGGAAGTGCTTCAGGAAGGTGCCTCCATTTGCACCTAGTTATCTTATGCCCAAGCATGACCAGAAGGTATGTCTAACATGTGCACGAAGCCAACATTTATTCATGTGACATGCATCTAAGTTCTCCTAGCTGATGTGCATCCAACCAAGTGTGCTGATTTATTTTTCCCAACCAATGTGCACCCAACTAAGTCTACCTAAGTCATATATAAGCCTGCCAGTTTTTTCTTGCCACTTCATTCATCATGCTCCAGCCAACCTTCTTTTCCTTTCCAAGTTTCCTCCAAGCTTCTCTTGGTCTATCGAACTAATATTAGCTACCTATGTTTGTGATGCACCTTGCCTTTAGGAAAGGGTACTCAACATGTCCATGGTGCACCCCATAAACGGGACAAGCCACCTTAGAACTATAATGTACCTAGGGAGGATAATATGGGTACCTAGGGAGGTAACCAAGGAGAAAATGTTATGTATTGAGGAAATATTTATTAAATAAGGCCCATGGAGTGTGAAAAACAACAATTATAAGAAGGCTTATTAGAATGTTCCTTCTCTTGAAAGTATCTAGAAGGTTTCACCGTCTAGAAAGACCTTTCTCTATAAAGTACCTAGAAGGTTGGATGGAAACTATATAAAGAAGTAAAAGCAATGTAATGAGATGTCTATCAAAGTACGTTGAATGTAATAGTTGTAGCAAGCATAACTTGTGGAGTGGTTCCTTCCCAAAAAAGAATTAATGGTGTTACCCTACCAACTTTCCATATTCTTATGTTTATTCTTGAGTAAATTTGTTTTGGTTGTATTTGAAGTTTAAGGGTTCTATTGCATGTTTGTGATTAAATTTATGGGTTAAGGAACACAACATTTGGTATCAAAGCATGTAATGTACATAGGGAAGATAATATGGGGTACCTAGGGAGGTACCGAAGGGGATAATTATACGCATTGAGGACATATTTATTAAATAAGACCCATGTAGTGTGAAACGAAACAATTGTAATAAGGCTTATTAGAAGGTTATTCCTACTAGAATGTTCCATCTCTATAAAGTATCTAGAAGGTTCCACCTACTAAAAAGTACCTAGAAGGTTGGATAGAAACTATATAAAGACGTAGAAGCAATTTAATGAGATGTATTGTGAAGTGTGTTGAATGTAATAGTTGTTAGTCAATTTCTATGTTGATTAATAAACTCTATTACATTTACTTTTATCAATTCAGGGGTACAAGCTTGTGAAATGTTAACACTATATGTGCAAGGTGACTACTTAGTTCCTAGTTCCTAGAATTAAAAAATGAAAGCTAATCTCTAACCAAACTCCAAATAACACTTTCTCAAACTTCAATATGAATGAAAACACTTAATCTCTTATGAATACTTAATAAATTTTGGCTTCAATCCTTGTTCGCAGCTATGAATAATGATGAATTAGTACTTGGTGGCAAACTTTCATATCCTAATACAATAGGCTCTATTCATTCTATGGATTTGGAAATAAACTTATATTCATATCATTCAGTTAGTAGGTAAGTTTATTGTATTCACAAATTGATCAAATAAATAAAAGTACTCAAATGAAAGCACATCGAATCATGTTCAGTTACTCCACTGTCTATTAAAACCACAAGTACTTAAGGAACCTAGTTTGACCTTTCACTCTGATTATTTGATCTAGAATGTTCTTGAAACTATGTATGTCTGTGATTCATTCAACGATGAGTAATTATGAACAATCCTATGTAGTTATCACCACATTAAGCATTCATAAACATGTGAAGGAATATAATTTTGAGATCTCAAGAAAAATGCGACAAATATATCGGATGCTAATAAATGAAAACACTTATGCAATTAAATCAACACTCGATACCTCTTCACTAAGTTTTTAACGAGTATGCCGAAGGTATAAAAGGCACTTAGGACCTTTTTCATGTTTGAATCTAGAGCATGAAAAAGTGATAAAGTAAGCTCAAACCACTTTACATGTTTTAACCAAAGCACGAAAAATGAAAAGTAAGCTCAACACCATATTACTATTTTTAATGAGCTCGAAGATCACTTGAATGAATGCTCATGGTATCTGCTTCATTTTTTAATGAGCTTGACACAAAATATGAACTATGCTCAAAGGGTTGTTTCATGGTTTAATGAGCTTGAAACTGAGAAAGTACGCTCAAAATGACTCCCATTGATGGGTTATTTCCCAACATGATGTCCAGTGGTTGGTACTTTCCCCATAGATAACTGTCAAGTATCTAAATCCCAATACAGAGAGGTGGGGTACATCCCCCCCAAGCTTCACTTCATCTGTTTTACTAGCAGATGAAATGAAGGTTCAAAAATCGAGTCTTGACACAATGGAAGAATCCGTTTCATTTTTTAATGAGCTTGATACAAAAAAGGAACCCTGCTCAAGGTGACCTATTTCATTTTTACACAAGCTTGAAATAGAAAATAACTATGCTTGTGGGTATCCATTTCATTTTTTAATGAGCTTGACACAGAATAGGAACTATTCTCACAGTGAGTTTATCTTTTAAAGAGCTTGAAACCAAGAATAAACACTGCTCAAAGAGACCTATTTCATTTTTACACAAGCTTGAAACAGAAAAATAACTATGCTTGAGAATATTCGCTTCATTTTTTAATGAGCTTGAAATAGAAAAGGAACTATGCTCGCAGACATCTATTTCATTTCTTAACGAGCTTGACACAGAATGGGAACTATGATCGTCAATAGTTCTATGCCAACATGATGTCCAGAGGTTGATGGGGTGCCCCCTTACAAGAGACATGCCCCCACATCTTCCTCATGAGGAGAAGAAGCTATGGTTTTTGAACAACTAAACTTTGTCACGATGTTTAGAGGTATGAGACACAACAGGTGAAGGGGAAGGAACCACAAGAACATGCGGGACATTCAAGGAAGTCTGATGACTATGAGTCATACGATGACCAGGTTTAACAAAGGAAAGCTGATCAATGGTAATAATTTTCCCTTCATGGGGAAAATACATCACTCAGAAGAGTGTGGACACTACAACTTTCATGGCATAAATATAATCATGCCAAAGGAGTAGATTAAAATATAAGGGACCTTGGACTTCCATAACATCGATACAGTCAGTTTTCCATCCTAAAGTGATGGGGAAACGAGGAAGGATCCCTAAAGGTGATGTAGTTCTTCAATTAAATTCCAGTATCTAATCGGTGGCTAGCACAAGTGGAGGAGAACCTATGGCTTTCCAAGCAGTTGAGGATAGAATACTAACATAAGCCCCTTCGTCAACAACAATGCGGAGTATGTTCTTAGTGGTAACTCGCACATATATCTAGAAAGGAATACTCGAATGAAGATGATATTGTATTAGGTTACTCCAGTCAAAGGAAATAACATCGTTACTTGGAGAGGGTTTTGTCGAAAGAGACAAAACTCCCTCTTGCATAGAACAATTGATACTAACTACGAAAACTTCAATAGGTTTTGGTTCACTCTCAAATGGAAGAGAGGGACAAGACGAAGACTATGTCAAAGAGTGTTGGTGCAACCTCAACCAACAAATCCCAGTCGAAAGGGGTTCCAACTTTGTCGACACTCAACCCACGAGAACCTACCTGAGCACCGACCCAAACAGGTTTTACCCTATTTAGCAACACCCATGAAGCAGATGAATTCTCACCCGATATGTTCAAGGGAGGGTTGTAGGAACCGATTTTCTATAGAATAGAAGAGGATTATGGGCATCGATGAGTTATCAGCTTATCTACCTGATCTGAATAGCTACTTAACCGTCAACATAACCAATCATCATTTCTCTTTAAAATATTGCATCATCCATTCATAACAGGAATAATCAGATCGTTGCACAAACATATCTAGATAAATAACATCATTTAAAAGTAGTATACATTGCATCATAGATCCATGTCGCACTCATCCACCATTGGATTCACCTAAACTGAAACACAATAAGAGACAAATGGATAACAATAGTTCAGATCAACCTCCGTATTATCATATTAATTTTGCACAATCAACCACAGATCCAAAAATAGACAACAGTTCAATTGAGTCTCAAGCTCTCAGTCTACGATCATCCCAGATACAAGATAACATAACATGAGCCAAGATATAATGCTTAACACTTAGAATTAAACATCTACTTATATTCTTGCGCCTTTACACTGAAGGCCCACTTCTAAATAACTCTTAACCCATTCGTAGCTGAATCTACAAATAAATGACCAATATCCACAGAATATGGTCCAAAGTACAAAAAGTGAAATAAAATACATAAAGTAATCTATTTACTGCTATGCGCATCATCTTTCAATTGCACAATGCCTCTTGGGCTTACAAGACACTTGTGATGTTGTGTAACTAACTTGTACCCAAAACCCCTGCTAATAGGCCCCCAACACAATCTTGTGGCTCGCCCTCAAGCCACGCTTAGCTAGACCTGGTAAACTTAGTGATCTTGGCTTGGAAATTTGTAAAGTGCTAAGTGAATTCTTTAACATGCTCTTGGAATCATTCCTTAATCTCTTGAAACTCGTCTAACTGTGCACAGCGTTGCTGTTTCCTTTCCCTTGTGCTTATGACTCACTGCTCTAGCTCCTTTAGCTCTGATGCCTTGGTGATATACATCATAAAGGGAATTTATTTGAGCACTGTCTTTAGGGACGCCAATTTCCTGTCTGCTTCTTGTAACTGTGTAGTCAATTGATCTAGTTGTGCATCCTAGAATATGTTGCCCCAAACTTGTGTAGTGGCATCTATGATTTTCTTGGTGTCCTACTCTAACTCCTCGAGATATGTGGCCAGATATTCTATCTCATCCTTCCTTGTGGCTATCTGTTCTAGTGGTGTAGAGGGGTGTATCAAAGCATCCAAAGTACTGGTTTCACTTTGCAGTTTCTCAATAACAGCTCCAACTTTCTTTTCTTTGGCTATCGCATCCAGCTCTGTGGTGCTCTCCAAGACATGCTGATAGGTGTCTTCGACTGACACCTCCAACTCCCCGTGTGCTTGATTCAAGACCTCTATCTCCTATGCTTTATCCCTGGCCAATATTTCCTTGGCTCAGCTAAGATCTTCGACTTCTTTCTACGCAACCTTTGCTTTCTCCTGTGACTGCAAGTATTGGTCGTTGATACTCGCTTGTCTATCAACCAATTCCTAGTTGGCCACTTGCTGCATGGATACAAGCATTTGGGTGGACAGTCTGTTGATGTCCAAGGAAATGGTTTGCAACTGCTGTAGGGAGGTATTCAAGTCCTCTAGTCCAGTGTCAATTGTAGTCGAGGGAATTTGAACATTCCTGGCCCACGGCTCAATGCTGGTTGACACATACTCTTGCGTAGATGCGCTCTCTTATACTCTTTGCAAAACAATATTATAAACATAATCCAACTTATTTCTTACCTCAACAAATCCTTACCGCACTGATTTCTTCATTTCTTTGGCAGCGACATCCGTCGCATCATTGACAACCTTCACAAGTTGGTGCAATTGTGCCTCCATTGTTGATACGGTGTTGTTGTTCATAGCCTAATCCATGCGCTTCTTTGATCAGATTTCCTGGAGAATGTGTTGTGCTTCTGGGTCAGTAGGTGTCTCTGTGGATGAGTCATCATCCGATTGGTGGTCGTCTTTGCATACAGGATCCTCAGGTGCATCCACTGGTTTTTTTGTTGAAGCTTTGGCTATACTAATCGGTTATCGCCACTCGGCAGGCCAACCATTAATATCTACCTCCAACTCTGTGTCAGACACTTTGTACCTTAGTGGGACCCATTTCTTGGCGGGGTCCCGCCACGCATGAACATAAACAATGTGGGGTCCAATTACAAAGTGTGCAATTCTTCGATACTTTGGTGTGACTTCTTCTATCAGTCGGGGAAATTTGTTCGCTGCCGCCTATAGTGCCTCCTAGTAGACCCATAATTGGATCGAGCAATCTACCGCTCTTTCTACATCCTTAACCCACCATAAGTTCTGATATCTGGCACCTTTACACACTTCTATCGCTTTGACATCCATCCCTTGGTAGTGCGCTGGTTCCATCCAAGTGACTAGTGCAATCAATATGAGGATCCAACTATATGAAAATGATCTTGCACCCGCCTGTGCGGCCTTGACATCCTCCACTAGCTGGTTCAACATAGAAAGAGACCAATTCATTCATGTTCCTTATGCACATAAATCAAGGCATGCAAACACCCCGGAGTTGCACTGAATCGGGCAGTTCTTCCTTTCTATTTTACTAGTTAGAATTTTGGCACCAATACGGACCGCACGATCATTTATGCTATCAATGCGGTAAGCTCTTCCATCACGTTCTAAAGAATAACATTTCTTTAGAGTCATTGCCAAATTTCTATCATTACACTTTCCTCGGATATATTGTGAGGGGTTTAGCCCATCTTTGGGTGGCCCCTTTATTGTTGAAATCAATTCCACTATGACCGCTACTAGCTCATCTAGCCATAAATACCCACCATGAAAACATGCCAATAGTTGTTTTACACAGGCGTTCGCCTCAACTGGTTGCCCAAAGTGCAGCATATTGATCAAGTCGAGCAATCTAGCTTTGTCCAATCCTCTTTCCCAATCCTGTGGAATACGCCCTACCGAGGCGCCTTCTACTGGTACCATTGGCAGATACGTCTCCTTTGCGACATATTCTAAGGAAAGCAGGTCATGGTCTTCATACCTTAGCTACATCAGTGTAGGTACAATATCAGAAGTACATACCATCCCTTGTGGTATTGCCGACATCATGATCTGGTATCTTTGGTTCTTCGTGGGTTTTCTGGCCTGCGCCCTAGATCAACTAGGAGGGATGTAGCCAGGGATGTCCTTAATAGACACCCTTTCTCTAGTAGTAGAATCCATAACTTCAGGGCTCAATGGTCCCGTCTATGGGATATCCTCTCCATATGACCTTGTGGTTTTTCTGGTCCGTCATTTCTATGATACTGGGGAGATGGGCTTCTGCACCTTCCTCTTCATTGATGATCTAGGATGCATACTTGTGACTTCTTATTCAATTGTGATTGGTATGAGTGGTGAATCTCACCCACTGGAAATCTCAATGGTGTCTGGGTTTGTCTGCATACCGTGCCAATTCCCCTCTTTGACTTACTAATCTTACACTCTTTCTGGTCTTAGCAACTTCCTTACTCTGCTTAGCTTTCCTGAACAACCCTCTTGACAACTTGGTAACTTCTACAACTCAACTTAATTCAATTATGCACAATGGTGGCTTTCGACCATAGCAGAGTTCTTCTTATAGTGCCAACTCAACTCGGATGACATCAAGTCAATCATCATCACCAAATCATTCATTAACTACCCAAATCTGTCACCGATTTTTCCAACGCACTAGTTGGATCTGCTATCATTACACGCCACTTCTAAAAGTGTTACCGTTTAACTACATTAACTGTCTTCATTGATTATTGATGTGACATCCGCTCGTAGCCCTATAGCTTGTCGCAGCATGACCTCCTACTTACGCTACTAACTCATACTCTTGCATAATCACTTCCTCATGGTGCACCATCCCTTCATCCATGATCCTATATTAGATTTTAATTTTATTTATTTATTTATTTAAGTTTATATTTTTTACTACGCAATTATGAACCTGACCTATAAGGCTTCAGCCGACTACTATTCACTATATTTGGTAGCATTGTTCCATCTAACTGCTGCAACTGAACTGCACCTTCGAAAGTAATAAAATTAGGAATATATGGACCTAAACAATCCATCTGTAACTTACCTAGATGCTTCAGGAATTTAGTGTCATACAGTAGTACCAAATATCCTTGCTAAAACTGTTTGTTCTTTATGTGGCAATCATGCCAAGCCTTCTGGCGATCCTTCTCGATGCACTGATGGAAACCTGCTATAAATTGGTCCTCTTCAAGTTGTATCAACTTTGTTGTGCGCTCCTTTAGCGCTACTTCATCATCTATGCATGTTGCTGCTGCGACGTGCAAACTCGAAACAATGTACTCCATAGGAATGACTGCCTCTTTCCCATATACCCATTTGAATGGTGTTTTCCCCATCAACCACTTGCAAGTGGTGCGATATTCCCACAGGATTGTGGGAATCTTCAATTCCTAGTAATCACGGTTAGCATTACATACCTTTGTAAGTGCATGCTCCAATATCTTGTTGAAATCTTCTACTATTCTTTTTGCCTGAGGATGATATGGTGTAATTTTCTTATGTTGTATTTGCAATTCTTTTGTTAGCATGCTCACTGTGTGATTGATGAAGTGACTACCTTGGTTTCTCATCAATATCCTTGGACATCCAAACCGTGTCACGATGTTGTTAAACAGAAACCGTGTCACCCCAGTGCAATCTACGATAGGTGCAGCCTCCGCCCACCTTGTCAAGTAGTCTGTTGCAATGATTGTGTACCGTGCACCAGTTCTCTTCCTAGGTAGGTTGATTGGACCCACGAAGCCCAAAGCCCATTTATCAAAAGGTTGCAAGGTTACTTGCGGTACCAGCGACATCTGATCTCACTGCAATGTTTTTCCAGTGCATTGACAGACATTGCAGCTCTGTGCATAATCTGTTGCATCATTATGTAAAGTGGGCCACTAGATCCCTCCACGAAGCATCTTTCTTGTAGTAGCTCATCCTCTGTAGTGTCCACCAACAACGCCCACATGGGATTCCTCTAATATCTCTCCTTGTTCATGAGGTAGGACACATCGTCGCAAAATATCATCTAAGCCAAGTTTGTATAACTTCCCAGCAATCAACTAGAAATATGAGGCCTTGACTACCAACTGATTCTTCTGACTTGTTGAAAAATCTTTCGGCGTGACTCCTGTCGCCAAAAACTGGATTATTTGGTCATAATAATCATTTTCTATGTCGATTGTGAACAGTTGTGCATCTGATAGTCCCTCATTGATGTTTGTTGGCTCTTCGCCTATCTTAATCTAGTATAAATGATCGAGGCCAGCATTCAAGCGACTTGAATTCATAATTATCTCAAAATCAAACTCCTGAAAGATTAGTAGCCAGCGACATATCTTTCCCCCGAACATAGGCTTATTGAACATGTACTTCAAAGCATAATGGTTAGTAAACATCTTAAAATGACCACCTAAAAGGTAATGCCTGAATTTATGTAGCGCATATACCATCGCCATACCTTCTCTCTTTGTGGTCATATAGTTTTTCTTAGCAAATGACAACTTTCGACTAGCGAAAGTAATCGGGTGATCAATATATCCTTCACCTAGCTGCACGAGCACTAATCCCAACGTGAGAGAGGATGCATCAATGTGAACATGGAATTCCTTGTTCTAGTCTTGGAATAATAGTATTGGTGTCGAAGCCATCTTGGCCTCCAGGGTGTCGAAACTTCCTTGACATTATGGACTCCATACAAATGCAATGTCTTTCTTCAATAGTTTCTCCATAGGGGCAGTAATCGCGGCATACCCTATGATGAATTTGCGGTGTGCCCCAACGTCGATCTAAGTATATTGACATTCGTCAGTCATGGCAAGATCAAAATGAGTGCTATCTTTACAGGGTCAACCAACAATCCTTTCTTTCAAACAATGTGACCCAACAACATTCCAAAAGGTTCCCAGAAAATGCAACATCAAACAACGCCTTCTTTTTCCCAGCCAATCGAACCTGTGGGAAGGGTCCATCCTCTTCGGTCGTCGTACTGCTGCTGGTGAAAATAGCGACATCGACATCATCCGTTCTTGGTTCTATTGAGATTGTTGTGACCATTGACCCTTGATTATGGTTTATCGACAGATTTTGGTTCAGTGGTGGATTCTAGTTCAATGGTGGATTCATCGGTTGCTTCATAGTCTGAGTCTGAAGTGGAACTTGATTCTGAGCTTAGTTCTGAAACTGATTCTGGTTCTGTCGCAACTTTTGATTTTGCAACTGGTTTTGATTCTGTAACTGAGGAACGTTCACTGCTTTCCATCTTGCGATTAGTTGTGGGAAATTCTCAACTGTATGATCAATTGCAGTGCAATATGTACATGAACACTGCAAGTGTGGTTAATCTCTTTGATAATGTCCAAATACCCCATAATTGTAGCACTAGATAGGTCCACAACCTTGTCCTCCTCCTCTACCAAAGCCTCATCCTCTTCCTCGAAATCCTCCATGCAATCCTCCTTGCTATTGGTACTACGGTTGAGCCAGTTGTTGCAGTGGGGGATTCGACTGTTGCTGAACGTAGTGTGTGTCTTGATCATACTACAGCTACAAAAGAGTAATCACCATCTGATTATACTTCGGCCACGGTGAAAACTGTGGTTGCAGTTGTGACGGTATAAACTACATCTGCGGTGGTGGTGTATACTGCGATTGAGGTGGTGGCTTCACAACCTGTGGTTGCGGTTGTGATTGTTGTACTGCACGATGATCTTCTCCCTTCACATAGTATGATTCATACATCCTTTCTTGGAGTAGGTCATAAGCGCATTAGTCTTTATCTTCATGCCCAACCAAGCGACAAAAAGTGCAGTATAAGCTCGCTAGCTTTGTTACCATCTTCTGCATGTAGCTACATTCTTTTTGTTGATGCCCATTTACTTGACATATGTGACACCATGGCACACTACCGCAACTCAATGGGTTCAATGCTCGTGATAACAGGAAATTTCAGAAATCAGGGAAAGTATCTTTGGTGTTTCCATCTGCGTGACAACGAGTGCACAGAAGATCTTCATGATTTTCCATCCCCTTCTTAATGTATTGCAACTAAAGTGTCAGGTTCGCCAACTGCACCTCGATTTGGTTCATGCCAGTTGTGCTTTCTCCAATGGGCAAATGTTCTAACTTCATTGCGATCTCCAAAGCCTCGCTTTGGGTCGTGATCTTCTGCTGCATCAGTGGTTGCCGGATATGAGGCACTAGTGTCGCAATGAACCATTCTTTGTGCTGAACATCACTCGTATCAAAAATCACTTATTTCATTAATGTCTTAAATCTCTGGTCGAAGTCCCAAATGGTTTCATTAAGAGATTGCTTAGTATTTCTTAATTCTGTAATATATTATGCTTCAAACTTTGGTTTCTGGAATTCTTCAATGAGTCCTCTCCTCACTTCATCTAGTGTTTTTGTAGGGTTCCCCTTAGGAAATTGTATTAATTTCATATACCAATAGAGTGCGTGACCCCAAAGAGTAGTCACCAATGGCCCTTCTTAACGTCATCATTCGTGGCCTATTTGATAGTCCACACTGCTTCACATAGAAACCAATACTGTTCAGGATCATCAGTCCTGTTTGCATGGAACACAGGTAACTTCATATCATCTCCCTCCATCTTGGGCCTTCTTCCTATAGATGTTGATCTACTACTAGAATGTTGTTGGCATGTCAGGAAATTTGACGTGGAACTTGTGTTTCTTCCTGAATATGGAGTAGTGTGCAGAGGCATGGGTATGTTACTGCTGGGGTTTGATCTTATTATTACTCTGGGTGTAGTCTGGCTTTGGTCATCCTCTTCATCGTTGTAAGGTTGCTTCGTCTTGTGTGGTATTCCTTCGTGGTCTTGCATTTCAATTGTAGCAGGACCTTCCCCTGTCCTCTACCTCTTTTCTTGTTGAAACCTTGCTCCTCCCCTCGTAAGACCACTTTATTCCTCAACTTCCTTCACAGTCTCGTCGAAACTTGCACCCATCTACCCCTTATCTTCCCATTCATCTCCCCCATTTCGTCGCGGTATCCACCACCTCCGCACACCAAAGTTCTACTACTTGAGGAGCATATTTAGGATACCCATTTCACAGATGAGCATCTTAATTGACAATTGTAGAGACAACAAGAACCTACCCCTGGGTCCGTTGAAGAATCCCCTTTCCACTTCACTGCATGACTTGAAAGTGTCGACTGCAAATTTAGTGATATATCTTTCTAGGATACTATCCAGCCAGACCTCAGTAGCTCGTGATTCTTTTTTGTCAGTTTCCTGTAGCTCCTAGATCAGTTATGGGGTCTAGGAAGTTGGCTCTCCTCCTTGGAAGTTTGTCTTTTTGTAATTTAACCATGCTAACCACTCATACAATATGATGGGGAATTCAGAGAAAAAAATATTCATGAAGACCATCGTGTATGTACCTCTCCAACCACTTGTCCTTCATCAGTCCAGGGTTCTGATTTTCTACCTTAGCAAATTATCGTAGCTTCTAAAAAAACCAATATCGAGTCTCTAGCTGCGTCAGATGCCACATTTTCTCCTCTCAGTCGCAATGAGGTCCCTGTAATGAAACCATTTGTTGGTGTAAACTAAACCAAGAAAACCCAGTTGACAGGGGTTCCCACTTTGTCAACACTCAACCCACGAGAACCTCCCTAAGCACCAATCCAAACAGGTTTTACCCTATTCGGTAACACCCACGAAGCGGATGAAGTATCACCCGATATGTTCAAGGGATGGTTGTCGGAACTAAGTTTCCACATAATAGAAGAGGATTATGGGCATCGATGAGTTATCAGCTTATCTACCAGATTTGACTAGCTACTTAACCATCAACATAACCATTCATCATTGCTCTTTAAAATATCACATCGTCCATTCATAACAGAAATAATCAGATCATTGCGTAAACAAATCTAGATAAATAACATCATTTAAAAGCAGTAAACATTGCATCATAGATCCATGTCGCACTCATCCACCATTGGATTCACAGAAACCGAAAGACAAAAGGATAACAGTAGTTCAGATCAACCTCTGTATTATCATATTAATTATGCACAATCAACCACAGATCCAAAAACAGACAATAGTTCAATTGAGTCTCAAGCTCTCAGTCTACTATCATCCCAGATACAAGATAACATAACATGAGCCAAGATCCGTTGCATGACACTTAGAATTCAACATCTACTTATAGGCTTGTGCCTTTACATTGAAGGTCCACTTCTAACTAACTCTGAACCCATTCTTAACTGAATCTACAAACTAATTACCAATATCCACAAAATATGGTCCAAAGTAAAAAATGTGACATAAAATACATAAAGTAATCTATTTTTTGCTATGCGCATCCTCTTTCACTTGCGCAACTCTCGTGCTGCAGCGCAACTAACTTGTACTCAAAACCCCTGCCAACAAAGAGACTACTTCAATCTTAACACTGTCTAATGAAAGAGTGGGATTGGGTGGAGATGACATTTTCTTAAACACTTTAACTTCACTCTCCAAGGGGAGAGTGGGACGATCAATTTGTTCTTCACTCTCTAAAGAAATAGCGGCATCTACCAAGGATGGAACTAGATCGACCACTTTATCAACCAATAGAAGGTCAAGGGATAAATTACGATAACTTGTTGGAAACTGTTGCCAAGGAACAACTATATCTTCCAACAACTTTGAAGCTTCATCCATACGAGGAAAAAGGTAAGGAAGATCCATGTCCTTACATAACAAGCAAGGATATCTGGACGTTCGACTCTTAACTACAGATTCACTAGTTGACGTGGTATCTTCAGTATGATGACTAGAGAGCGATGAGAAAGGATGTTGGGAAGCCTCAAACCACACTTCTAAAACCTAGGACAGACCATGAAAATCTTTCAGAAGATGGTCACCTTTGCAAAGTCTACAAGGGAGCTTAGGTTTACGAGGTGTTCTTGTGGGCAATTCAACACTCTCAACACTATGATCAGTGATTGACGGGTTTCCAACATGATGATAAGAAGTTGGAGCTATGACCTTCTGCTTAGTTTTCTTCTCCTTATCCTTCCTTTCTTCTTCTTAGTCATCTATTTACTAACATCATAGTTTTCAATAGGTGAAGAGGAAGAAAGGGAAGTCGATTCAACATTCGAGGAAGAAGGAGAAGGGTTAACATGAGGTCGATTCTCATGCGGTGAAGGACCATGATCCAACACAAAAGGTGCCTTTGGTATATTAGGATTGGAGAATAACCACACAGACAATCCTATAGTCAATCCAGGAAGACTCAAAGTGGCCATGAAAGGAGGACCAACAGCTCCACAAGGGGGAGAGACAAAAGACATACCCTAAAAAGGGGTCTCTTGACTAGTGGTCATGGGAGAGTCTCCTATATTTGAACTCTCTAAGAATATTTGAAGTGCCACACAAATCTAACACTACTCAAATATAAAAGCAACAAGCAAACTGTGTGAATAGGAGTGGGTCAAAATTCAGGATCCTCATGGGATTACCAAGGCTTCACAACTCGCTATATCCCGTAGGGTCCAATAGTAAAACACAATAAGGAGGATTGGGAACGTACCCTTTCTTGAATACCCAACTACCTGGACGACACGTGCATAGTAATCTCCCTAAGTGTTGTTAGTGATGTATTGTGATGCCAATATGACCAAAAGGTTAACTCAGTTGGTCATAGGAATCCTAAGAGGGTCTCCCAATATACACTAGGTACGGGGGAGCTCAACTTCGTAGTGGTGTTGTCTAATACACAACCGCTCAACAGGAGCCTTCCAATATACTACTGAGTACGTGGAGTAATTTTTTATATACCCAAAGGTACATGAAAAGCCATTAAATATACCGGTTGGTACGTGGAAGAACTACAAGCTCTCAAGATGCAGTGAATGCAATAAACAACAGCTGCCATGCTTAAAGACATTGGAACATGCCTCTAACTTACACACGGTCACTAAATGATTTTAATACTAAGCTAGCATTAATTTTATCTTATGTAGTTAAGTGGATGCATGAGGTGTAGACAAGAAATGTAAAGAGAATGCAAACCCTAACTACTTGACGATGCACACTTTTCTTTCGATGAAAGCTACATAAGGTAGGGAAGTAGTTTTCTTGAAAATACCAACATCAATCACAATTATTTAAAAGACCCATGAATTCTCAGGCAAGTATAGGGGAGTCCGAGGGGGACTTAGATTTCATCACTTGGGTAATCTATGACCTAGTATGTCAACTTGTTAGTTATGGTGGAGTGTCTCTGCATATAGTTACTGTAAATGTAGTTGAATATAGTATTGTGATCGAGTTAATGCTGGAGGCAATTTCCCTTGACATCCAACATTAATCATCCACCTTGGCTCACAATTGGTTGTGTCAAAATTAAATGGTGTTTACTCTATCCATCATCCTGCATTACTATGCAATTTTATGAGGGTGTGTCTTCTTGAATGTCACTTTGAATTCATTAGATATGTTCATGTTCCAAGAAGATTAATTTCAAATTATGATACATTATCTAATTATGTATTGGATAGAAATTTGACACATAATTGAAAGAAATCACAAAGAGCATGTACACATTGTAAATAGGCCAATAAAAAGAGTTTGTAATTAATATAAAAGTACTGTAATCAAGTACAAAAAGTATGATCCATATCTGTTAGTGGATAAATCTACTCAAGAGGACTTAAGCCAGATCTCCCTAGTCCAAGTGGATCTAGAACAAATCAGTTACATAATACAACCTACTTTCGTAGATTATTCAAGATACAGGATGAAGAGATGAGTACCTTTCCTCATATCTATAAGTATTCTCCTCCTTGTTGCTCCAAGCTCTAAGCCTTCAAATATCCATCTGCAAACCTTATCAAAGAGATATAACAAACAAAGGGTGAAAGCATACATAGATATAAGCTGATCTAAGCTAACAATTAAGGAAGAACAATCTAAATATCATTAACACAATAACATTTATGGAAAGATTTTTGTGTTATTCAATTTGTAATCAATGAGATACGTAGAATTACATAAAGAAGGAATGTCACAACCTAGCCTTAACGCTGCAACCTTCCATCCAATAATCCAAGCCAAACCTCCAAAGGGTGATGGTAAGCCTCCCAAAGGATGAGATATTTCCTCCTATAGGATGTTAGGGATCACCTAGAAATTCCACCAGCATAAGATTACCATAGTCCTTCCTCCCTTCACAATGGAGAGAGGGTTCAATTTATAAGGCTAAAGGGATAGAGTAGTTTGAGTATTAGGATGAGGGGTCTAAGGGATCTTCCCCATAAGTTAGGGACCCGAATGGCACCTCACCTACAAGATAGGGATGATCCTCCACCTCATCCATCTTCGACAAGGACCTCGAAGCTTCATTTTTTTCCCTCTAAACACCCCTAACGTACCTTGTTGTAGGAGACAGAGTGCCATCGTACCTTACATGAGGAGAAAGAGTGCCAATGGAACTCCTTGCATGAAAGGAAAGAGTTCCAGTGCACCTTTCATTAGGAGTAAGAGCGCCAACCATCCTAGAGGAGGGAAAAGAGCTAGTAACAACTTCAAACTCAATCAAATTTAGGTAGGGAAACTTTAGGGATTAGGCACAAGGTTGACACATGGATCAAGATGACAAGATTTAAGTGGAACAATATCAAAAAATAGGGATCCCTTCTCCTCAATAATGCATATATATTGGACAAGTACAAGAACCCTAAGTACAAAAAGGAGAAGGCTCAAACCATTCTTTTTACCCTGTCGATTCCCTATAATATAAGAGACATGTAGATACTCTCCAATTAGTTTGATCAATCAGATAGGAACCCCTACTACCTGCCATTGCATAGTCTTTGGAAGGTGATCAATCCGACTAGTAGGGATACCATGGGTAAGACCATGTAGGTTCTCCTTAATAGAATATAGGGTAACCTTTGGTCCATCGCCCTCCTAGATCTCATATTGTCATAAATATGGGTGACCAATTGGTTGTTCTGGTCCAATATTCACATCATAATCAAAATCTATCATTGATATCATACAAAACGTTTCCTCTTCATGTTTCAAATATTTCAGAAGTAAGAAAAAATGAAATATAACAAAATGACTACCCACCAAGACTACCCCAAGAGGAGTTGAGAGGGAGTAGTAGTTCTAGATCTCCCTTGAAATCCAGTACAGTATATGGGATCTCCTTGATGGTTGAGAGCTACCTGCACCACCACTCAAGGTACTCATCACTAAAAAATATAGTAGTTGATCCTTCTCCCAACCCGTATAATAAAATATTCCACCGAGTCATGTGAGGCTCGCAGGGATGTAGTGGTGTTAATGACACTTGTGGGCTCATTGTTGGAAGCCTCTCAAAGAATACTACAATGCTTCCATTGCCATAGTTTTTGGTATTTTCATTCTTACAATCTCTAAGTTGAATTTACATATTAATCAACAAATCGGTGCACCGGTCAAAATTTTTGGATATCAAGCACTCTAACCCAATATACATGAATCTTCTCGAAGTTAGATGTAATATTGTTAAACCTGCCACTCTAGTGATCATTACTTTCAAAGGGAAGCTTGAAATGCTCATTATGGGAACCAATTTACTTAAGTTTTGTGTCCCTACTATACAAAAAGTATTCAAGTATTCTTGGACCCTAAGGATATCCTCCACCCGGGCCAAACCTTTAGGGTTCATTGTGCTCCTATTTATGATTAGGGCCTCATAATAAAATAGATTTCATATCCAATGAGCTCTAGTACTTTTCCTTTGATTATGAACACACCAGACTGATCAAGGTCCTAGTAGCTAATGAATTTTTGAAGCAATCCTTTTTGGTCCCTCAAATTAGAAACTCAGAAAACTTGAGAAGTCCACACTAATGAAGGTCGTTAAGAGTCAAAGGATGTTATGGGAATTTAGTCATGCTCATGCTCTCTCCATACAATATCTGTTTGCTTACAAAAATATATAGAAAGGATGAGATATGAGAAAATGATTAAAACTAACAAAAGCTTGAATGGTAACCCATTGGCTTAGTAATCAACGATTGAAGAAAAAGGCCACAAAATATCCAAAAGGTAAAATCATGGTAAAAATGAATTATAAGTCATTTATTTATATCAAAATTCTTAACTGCTTGTGTACAATTGTAACCAAGGCTTGACATTTGCCAACTAATAGTAATGCCATGTTTCCTAGTGTTTGACTAATTTGGACAAGATAACAAGAACAAAGGCTCATTTTTTCCATTTGATGGTATGATTAAAAGGTTTGTGCCCCTAAACTATCATATGGGTAGGTCATCTCCACAATGCATGATTTGCATCAACCCTTCTATTATGTTCACTCCTCAAGATCACAACACATGAAAGTGCGACATTAGACTTATGTTCTTAGAAATGATACAATTTTTTCATGTTAGAGATTACCAATTCGTGGTTACCTTGGTTAGAACCCATGTTGTCTTTTGGTTCCCATGGTGAAGTTTGTATTAGGATAGAGAGTCCCTATTTTGCTGATATTTGTATTTTGGGATGTCCTTCATGTGCCAATGCCTAGAAAGAAGGTTCATTCTTAGTATAGGCATTGATGTAGTGTGTGAAAAACAACCTACTAGTTGACATTGATCTAGTGATGGAAACATGTAGAAGTTTGTGAGATTTCTAACAACTACATATGAGGAATGCAGGGATGCACCGATTTTTTAATGTACTAGCGTGACTTGCATGATGCATGTGCATGAAACTTGCATGATGCATGTGCATGGGATTTACACGATGCATGCACATGAGATTTGGAAGTGCATGTGAATGGGACTTTCATGTGCATGAAAATTTAATTACGGTTTCGAAACCCTAATCTCACCCAATCTATGAAAAGGAGGGAGGGGTTAAAGGTAAATGTACTCAAGAACACTTACGAGATAGGGGTGCTAAGAGAATAGGGCACACCTTAGAGACTAAGGGTGCACTTATTGAGCCGAGAGTGTTGAGAAAAGAGTGAGGGTGCAGATCCTTTAGAGGATGAGAGGAGAAAATCATTCCAGGAGTGTGAGAGATCATCACACTAAGTGAATTTGTGTGAAATAGGTTCATATAGTGAGAGGCTATAGGAGGGCGACTGGTTTGCATGAGGAAAGAAAATGAATGAATGAGAGTGAGGGCACATTATTGAGATGAGAAGGGCACATGCTTGAGGATGAGAGGGTCAAGAGCAGTGAGGTATATTCTTCATAGATTGAGGATAGGGTTCCTTAATCATTTAGAGATTGATTGATAGTCATAGATGTTTTCTATTGAGCAAATAGAGATAATGTGCTAGAGGGGTGCATTCCTTCATAGACAATTCAACTGTTGAAGGATTCTTCCAGATATATAGCATGCCTTTCCAAGGCATCAAGTTATTTTGTGTAATTGATAACATTGATTGTAATCTCCTACATATTTCTCTGGCTCATATTATAGAAATCCCTAGATGTCGGTTTTTTAGGGTAAATCGTTATGTTTATGTGTGATTGATTTCCATTTCTGTTGAGCATGTTCGACAATTAATTAGTTTATTGTTGTTTCCTATAGATCATATTTGAAATTTACATTCTACTTATGTATCTGGGAATCTATAGATAAGTATATCATAGATAAGCTCAACTCTCGTTATTAGAGATTAAAATTAACATATATACCCCCCCCCCCCNAAGCCTCGTGATGCTCTCTAACTCTTATTGTGTCCATCACCACGGGGAATCTCAAACTTGTTACATTTTGTGTTATTACATTTAGATATAGTTGCTTCCGCTTTTAAGTCTAATGCTCATTGTAGTTAGCCACTTGTTGCTTACCACCAATGCATTCTCCTAAGGCCGCTTTCCTTTGTTACTTACTGTAGTCACATAATGCTATCCTGACTAGATAAGATATGATTCAATACAATCAAAATCCTACACATCCCTTTTTTTTGCATATATATGTTATGTGCGCTTGGAACATAGTTGCACACCACGCAACACTTATCCTCTCCTATGTACTATATCATTATTTTATTCCTTTTCAGGATTTATAATATGAAAAATACATTAAAAATTAAACATTATAAAAGAGAGAAGGGGAAAATATATCAAATGTTTGTTATATTGTAGCAGCAACTAAATTCATCCTTGAATATGGCATTAGTCTTGAGTCTCTCATCAAATTGGGTTCTAGTTTTTAGCAATAGGATTTAAACCTTGATATTAGAGTTATTAATCCTCTGGTTGGTTACTTTTCCAATCATATGGAGAATATGTCAATATATCATGCATTACATATTTGTATCATTGGTCCCTTTGTGAAAATACGCCCAAGTAACTATTGTGTTGTGCTCACTATTCAAGGATATAATTTGTGTCAACCATTCTACATTTTCCTTGACCTTATGTGTCGGCCATTCCATGGTGTCAATCTATTCTTATCACGTGTCATTGAAATACATGTTTGGACTCATGCTCATGTGGAAGTTTCCCATTGAATTCTCATAGGTGGGTTGTGTCTCATCGATAATGACTCATATGCTCTAAGGCATTAACCTGGGGTCATAACACCTTAGCCATGTTTACATTATTGATAGGTAACCTTGTACTCAATGTATGGAAATTCATCATTAGTAGATTATTGAGTGGATTCCCATGATGTTCTACATTAATAAATCCATTCACATTTTGGTATTTACATTGTATCTTGGATTCCATTTTTGTCATTGGTAGAATTCCTCATACTTATTAATAACTTTCTTTATCGTTTGTTTCTTAGGGGGTCTCTTCTTTGCACTATTTATATCTAATGCATGCAAGAGGCCTACTCAGAGTTATGTTCTGCAAAACTTGTCCCATTCCCTTCCCAATTCAAATCAGTCCTTCACATTTCCTCATGTTGTATGATTTGGGATGCCTTAATTCCTCCCTTCCAATGGGTCTCTTCCCATCAAATTCAACTCATCACACTCTTGGAAAATATCTAGAGTTTCAATAGTACCTTGGGGATTAGCCATCAATGGTAGGTTCCTTAACTATTGGGTAATGGAAATACATCAGTATCCTACTTTATAGACTCTATAAGTCTTCGACTCCATGACATATATTCACACTTTCTATACTGTAGTAGGTACCTTGGTTCCCATCATCATCATCAATGGGTTGACTCACATTTGTTAACGATATACATTAATGATCGGTAATCAAATAGTATCCTCCATGTTGACATAAGCTCATATATTCACATGGGTAGGATTTTCACCTCTCGGTGGTTAATATGGAAGACCTTGGTCCAACAATAACATCGTCACATTTTTCTATTGCTTGAGTTGCGCAAGACTATACAACACCTCATATGAAACTGGTACCATTGGGAGAACAATTACTTAGCTCAACTACATATTGTTCTCCTGATACCTAATGATACATAGATACACTATGTATCTATTGATGGCTATGATCTCCAGATTGGCATAGATTCATAATGTATCTATTCATGGCTATGATCTCCTTATTGGCATGAATATGTTGTGTATCATATTTGTGGCCATGATCCACCTCTATATTTCACATGGATCCATTGTGTATTATTTCATGTCCATGATCAGTACATCATTTATATATTTCATGGATTCATAGTGTATACTATTTGATGTCCATGTTATATCATTTTGATCTTGGATATGTCCATCTCAGGGAAAAGAATGTATGCCCCCTATCTCTATGTTGCAGGTACTTTGTCGAAACTAAGAGTCTTGGGATCTCATCCTTGTCTAATCTACATCTCATTCCAACACTTATTATAATATATTTCAGCCATCATGTTCCTTTCTGACCTCAAACATTAGGTAGCATCTGTAATAGATCAAATTGACACTTCTCTGTCCATGACGACCATTCAAAAGATGACACTCAAAAGTGTCATTGTTTGCTCACAAAATTGACACTTATGGATGGAAGAGCCTATGATTTGACCCCTATTGATGGCCTTAATCCTTTAAAATGAAATCCCAGCATCATTACACTTAATTTTGAGAGTTGTAAACATAAATTAAGGATAATTCACACCCTCCAAATCATTGGGAGTGAACCATTCACACATTTCTATTTCATTGGAAATGAATTCATAAAAAGCTAATAATTCAGATCTTGTGAATTCCCCACAATTTCATGAGAAGTATAAAAAAATGAAATATGGGAGTTAAGGAAGTATTGCAAACAATTTTTCCCATTTGCAACTCCCCAAACTACCTAGTAACCATTTACAACTATTTCCTTCTCACATAAAAGGGAAATGAAATGGACTAGGAGGGGGATCTTGAACATCCAAATTTATGTTTCAATTCCCACTTACAAACCCTTCATCCTTTTCCATCAGCAATCCCTGCTACTAAACCCTTATATCCTTGAATATTGAAATAACGCCCTCAGGTTACTGCACCCCTCATATACATCTAGTGGACTAGAGTGGCATCACCGGAGTGCATGAGTAAAGAGACCATAACTTCCTGTCAGATAAGGTGTCGAGCAATGAGAAGGTACACTTGTATTTATTTCATTGTTATAATCAAGATTTGACATCTTTTCCTCCCCCAGTTCATATCTCTTGTAATTGTGGCTTGACATAAAGAATATTTTTTCACTTATTGTGAATTTGATTAGTTAGTTAATGTTCTACTCGTTTTCATTTCATTTACATTCTTTATTTAGTGTCAAATTCGCTTGATAAAGTTTGGCTATTGGTTTTAGAGTTCAACATTGAGCATCAAGAAGTAGATTGAGAGAAAGATAAAGGAGCAGCTAGGACAACCTTTGAAAAGGTACACATCTCTTGTCTCCCTAATCTCTATTGTTATTAGATTAGATTTTTGAAGTTTGTCTGTGGTCTTTTGCATGTGTAAGTGTCTAAATATGCCTATAGACATAGCTAATTAAGTTAGTATCATTGGTTTCAATATGTTGGTGATCTTTCCCTAGTCATGGTATTTATTTCCAAACAACACCTAGCTAAGCCACATTTATTCGATGAAATAAATCGATCATTTCTAGAAATAAAATAAAGTGTAACCAAATCTGAAATTGCTACAATGAATAGTTGTTGACTAGGGAGATTAGTCAACTATATTCATATAATTTAACCCATATATCTAGGCATACATTATTAAATAGCTCAACCCAAGCTATATGAATGATAAAATATTTGGAAAATCAATTTACTATACTATTTGATGTCTATAGATGTTTAATTGAATGCCAAACTATTAAAGTGTAAAAGGTGGATATTACTCCATCATTCATATCTTAATAAGTGGATCAAAATTCACAATAATTATTATAATTGGTTATTATGGAATAAGGGATGAATTGTTGGATTAAAATGGATATAGAAAAACGTGTAAGCTAAATGATCAAACCCACTTTTTGGTGTTTTTTCGAGCTAAAATATTGTTAAAATTGTTGAAATTCTAGTTTTAGGTTGTTGGAATTGCACAATTAGGGTGATCCAAAGGTAATCGAAGGTGTTGAATCCATTTCTTAAATATCTGGTTCTCTACAATATCGGGTTCGAGTTCCTTAACCAAAATAATTGCTATTGGGTCTAGTTTGGGTGATTGAAAGAAATAATCATTATCCTTCTTACCCACTCTCAATTCACACAAGTGACATATCAATATTTTAATGAGTATATTGTTGTCATGGCCTTGATCTCTATGTTGACAAAAACTTGAAGATTTTGCACGATTTGATTTACCCTAGTACCATCCTCCAAGTGAGATGAAGCACATGGTATGATAGTAGGTTTCATCCTGATATATATTTCATGGAACATGTGTGTGTGTGTGTGTGTGTGTGTGTGTGTGTGTGTGTGTGTGTGTGTGAGAGAGAGAGAGAGAGAGAGAGAGAGAGAGAGAGAGAGAGAGTGCAATTATAATATTTAAAAAAGTNGAAGATTTTGTTAAGTAATTCAATTATAAACAAAGTTTAAATGTAATAGGAATCAAAATATTAAATGAATCATAGGAATCAGTGTATCTTAGAATTAGAGCTAAGGTAATTTATATAATTCATAAAGACATTACATTAAGTTTTAGTATTGTATCTTGGATATATAATTTTTCATAGTTATATTTATGTATACATAAATAAAAAATTACATTTATTTACAGGTCCGGTAATTAGAGTATTGGTTTAAGTTGTAAAGAGCATATTAGTTGATAGGTGTTATATATGGTATCATAGTGGGTCAAAACTCTAGGAATTTTGTTTCATTAACGCCCATTTACT
The DNA here is from genome assembly GCA_001517045.1 of Pseudotsuga menziesii. Taxonomy (NCBI): domain Eukaryota; kingdom Viridiplantae; phylum Streptophyta; class Pinopsida; order Pinales; family Pinaceae; genus Pseudotsuga; species Pseudotsuga menziesii. The sequence goes on from LPNX010418711.1 coordinate 82,918, forward strand.
TAAAAAAATGGATACTTGATGTCTAATTTAATATTTTTTTTAAGCAAGGGGAGTTGAAATATATATTAAAAGGATTGTCATCCGAGGATGCAATGAAGATATAAAGGTAGTGTTCTCATATTGTCTGATACATCCAAAGTTAAAAAAAATAGGCTTCCATCAAAATTGTAGATGCTTTCTTGCACAAAGGGATCCCATATTTTCCTACTAGTGTATATTTAAAGACAAATCCTAAAACATAGTCAATTTTACAAAACATGTTTCATCTAGAGGATAACTAGAATATATCGTTCCTATTTTCTTCAACTTGGTCATTTGGGAATTATTGAAATTTTTGGACTTCCATGTCTTCATCTTCTTGATGGTCTTTCCATTGCCATTTTTCATGACTATGCCTCAAGGATATAAGTATTGCAACAAGGATACCCCTGGTGGTCAAATATTTAAAATAAGATATCCCAACAATGGCTCCCCATTTATTTAGAGCTATTTGATTTCAAGATAAGTATTTAAGCATAGAGCTAATCAATCATCTTGACACCTTATACGCAATATAGATCAAACCAAGAAGACTTATTCTCTAGGAACAAATAAACTCCACTTTCAGATTAGTTTTCCATGATTACCATATGCATAAGGATGAGAGGGTATTTTATGTTTGCATCTGTTCAAATATATAATGAGAAGGTTCTTAATTGTCTAGATTCTACGTTGATGTTTGATATCCCTACAAATGGAGGTTGTAAACATTTTGGAGAGGGATTATAAGAGAATCTTCCATTCTTTTTCAAAATTCATTTTTCTATACTGGTGGTCAGAATAATCCTAGTGGTTCCACTCCTTTCGTCCAATGGTATCCTTGGTATGGAGGACACATCCCTCCATCCTCTCCATATGTAGGTCCAACACCTACTTCTTCAGGCGTGTCTTCTAAAATCCATAATCTTTTTTCAGGATTCAGTTTTCAAACTACAAGTCAGGTCTCGACCGTGCCAATTGCAAGCTCTGATTTTTCACTATTTGGTGGAAGATCAACAACTCCCATATCTATGAAACCTATTTTGGTTGGAACTAGTAAAACTCAATATAACACACCTCAGGTTAGTAAAACCTTGAAATTCAGATGGAATCATTTTCAAAAAATTGTCACTTATTCATAGCCAGTGGCTGGGGAGCATTGGTGTGTGCAGTTCCTCAATACCAAACCTCAGCTAGGCCTCGACTCCCTTTTCTGGCAACGCTAAAATTGTCAGACATCTCAAAACTAATGAATGACCCTATGTGCCATGATCCGACTTGACCACCAGTTGCTATCAAACTTCCTTTAGATATACCAAAATTTGAAGGGAACATCAAAGAGGACCCTGGTGACAATGTCATGAATTTCCCTCTATGGTGCTCCTCAAACTCTTTGAGCGATTATTCAATTTGGTTGAGGCTTTTAAAAAAAACCTTGACTAGTGTAGCAACTAAATGGTACATCAAACTCTCACCTGCTGCTTATGACAATTTCCTTGATTTAGCCATAGTTTTTTCTAAATCACTTTCAACTTCTAGTATGGTATGATGCCGATACTGATATTTTGTTGACCTTTTGATGGAATAAAGCCACTCACATTTCTGATCATATTCAGGGGTAGAGAAGAATAAAGAGGATGATTAATGGTTTTTGAAATCATTGTTACCATATATTTCAAAATATGTTTCTACTTTAGGAGTGACAACCGAAGAGGAGGCCATTCTCAGAGCCCATAAGCTTGACTTGATCTACTCTCAATATGGGATTCTCTATGAGATCATACCTGATGCACCAAGGTCTAATTCATACTAAATCAAAGACCTAACCACATGCTGATGGCATTGTGGGTTCAGTTGAATCACTGACAAAGAAAATACATGAAATATTAGTAAAACAGTCCCTGGTGGAAGAATCCAAGGCTGTTTCCACCTCCCCTCTGAATGCATAATTTTATAATGCACAATTCACCAAAAATGGCACTTAGCAGTCCGGTGGGAAGAAAAAAGGGAAGAAATGGGAGGAAAATCAAAATAAACAAAATCCCACTAACAATATTGAGGGGGGAAATAAATAGAAGAAAAAAATGAAGTTTCCATGCAAACTTTGTCAGGAATATGACTTGTATTACCAATGCTCTTTGATGGAACAAGCTTAGAAGTTGTTGAAGCAACAACCTGTTGTCTTTAATGACCCTTTCCTGCAAGGAAAAAATGCAACTTCAAGCGATCCGAAGAATGTTGGGGGCACTCAAAACACTTCCCCTATTGATTAATCATACATCAACTTGGTATGATCCCAAAATTTATTGCAAACCAGAGCCAAAAATTACGAATCCGAGTCTTCGCAGAAAGATAAACAACCTTCCAAAGCACCAACCCCACTTTTGATTGAAAACATGGTTGAACCTATGCCCAAGACACCGAAAGGTGTCTTTAAGAAGACATATCACAACCCTAATGCGAGGGCTACTCCAAAATATTCTATTATGGAGGATTTAGACCAAAATCCTTGTGCTATGTCCGCCTTAGAAGTGTTACAAAGATTTCCTTCATAGCGTAAGGCACTTCTTGCAACTATCAGTAGTACGGATTCTGTGAGTTTAACGGCCAAGTTTGACCTATTTGATCTCAAACCTAGCTTTCCCTATCATGTATCCTTCCAAATCCAAGTAGTCCATGGCGGTGAAACCATTGGATGAACTGTTATAGATGAAGGTGCATCTACATGTGTAATGGTTGTTTCATGTTGGGAAGATTTGGGTTCCCTTGAGTTGGTCCCATCAAATACTTGTTGGCTGCTTTCGATAGAAGGTATTTCTGTCTGCATGGTATACTGCTTTCTTTTGATATATAATTGGCAGGAAAAATGGTTTCAGTAGAAGTGGAGGTTGTTGACGCTCCTTTGGACTACAATTTACTCTTGGGTATAAATTGGACCTATGCCATGTGCACTACTCCATTTTCAATCTTTTGTGTCTTTGTTTTCCATCATGAAGGGAAGATAGTGACTATTGATCAATTGTATTATACTCGGAAGAGTCACACAGACAAATAGGAGTCTAATGTTCCCTTGATTGATCAATCACACCCGATAAATCAAAGCTTAGGAGTTGGGATGTATACATCATTGATGGGCACTTTTGACTTGCCCACTCCTATAAAATTTATAGGAACGACTAGTGTAGGGAAGACTACTTGTACAATGGTATATAGAAGAATCCATGGGTTCTCCCTTTGCTAGTTGAGCTTGATGTACCCTTATCAACAACAAAAATAGCTTACCAAGCTACATTTGATGCTACTGTTGATCCCCTCCAGACTCCTTCCGTCTTAGAGGATCCAGAGGAAGCCTATTTTCCTGCATGGGATGTGAAATCAACTTATTAATTTGATTACTTATACATGGTTTTACCATCTAATGCAGTAATTTTGGAGGCCATGATAGGAACCAACAAAATATGTAAATATTTACATCATAAGTCATTTTTCCTATGAGAGCCGAGCAGAATTGAAAGTTCTAAGTTCCATGTGAGATTGAGTGAAGGTGTTGATCAACCTATAAATTCTTTGCCTAAATAAGGAGTGTCCACTGAAGTTAATATGGAAAACATTTCTGCAACCATACCCATCAACATCTCCACCAAACCCTACATCGTGGAAAATGTTTACATCGGAGCAAATTCTTCACCTGAGGAAATTTGCATTTATACAACCTTTTTCAATGAATTATGCGATGTGTTTTCCTGGTCTTATGAGGAGATGCTAAGAATCGAACCATCTATAGCGGAACATGAAATAAGAACATACCCTAATGTTAGACCTGTTCAAAAAAAGTTATGCCATGTGAACCAACGAAAAGCAGCAGCCATCAAGTCTGAAGTTAAAAACTATTGAAAGCTAGTTTCATATACCCCATATCTTTAAGGGAATGGGTATCTAATCCAATACCGGTGGATAAAAATCAAGGAACCATACATGTTTGTACATATTTCAGAGACCTAAACAATTCATGTCCTAAGGATAACCACCCCACACCATTCATAGATCAAATAATTGACATGTACATAGGTAGTGAAGTCTTCTCTTTTATGGATGTCTTCTTGGGATATAATCAAATTCAAATTAAACCCAAGTACCAACATAAGACTACTTTCATCTGCCCCTGGGGTACTTTCACATATAAAAGGTGTCATTTGGCTTGAATAATTTCGAGGCTACCTTCCAACGGGCTATGAATTTCGCTTTTCACGACATAAAGCATATTGTTGAACCTTACTTGTATGACCTTCCGACTCATTCCAAAAAAATAAAAGATCACCTAGATCATCCGCGTTTGGTGTTTGAAAGATGCCGACACTATAATATTCATTTGAACCCCCATAAGTGTGTCTTTTGTGTCGAGTTAGGACGATTTCTAGGTTTCATTGTTTCCAATAAAGGTATTAGGGTCGATCCTTTAAAAGTTAAGGTGATTATCAATCTTCCTCCTCCTCGAACTATTCGACAGCTTCAAAGTATATAGGTTAAGTATAAATTTCTTAGATGTTTCATAGTGAATTATGCCAAGAGAAAGAAGGGTTCCGTGTGCTTGCTTAAGAAATAAACCCATTTTATATGGGATGGAGCTGCTCAACAGTATTTCAAGGCATTGAAGAAAGCATTATTACCAACCCCGCTGTTGCGTTCACTAGATTACACCAAGGATTTTATATTGTATTTGGCCACATTCGACTCTACGATTGGTGTAGTGCTGGTTTAGGAAGATGAAAAGCTCGAGGATTACATCAATAATTATCTCAGTTGAGATTTGGCTGGACCTAAACTAAGATATTCACATGTCGAGAAGTTGGCCTTGGCGGTAGTATATACCGTTCAAAGGTTACATCACTACATATTACTCAAGACAACTACTGTGGTTGCAGATTTAAATACATTTCAATACGTTCAATCCCGATGGATCATTGGAGGGAAACTTAATAAATGGATAGTCATACTCCAGTAGTTTGACTTATATTTTGAGTCCGCTAAATCGAAAAAATCCTTAGTATTCGCGAAACTTATTTCCAAGTTCCCAAGTGATGAAAGTATAACGATAGAAGATTAATCACTGCCTAGAAAACACATCTTCTTAATTTCAATTGGTGATCCTTGGTAGGCAGATATTTTGATATATATCTAGACTTTGAAATATCCAGTAACCTTCTCATGAGAAGAACAATGGAATTTTTGACTAAATGCAAAAAACTACCTCATTATCATAGATACCTTATATAGAAGAGGGGTAGATTCTATTCTACGTTGTTGCCTCACTCATGAGGAGGTGGAGTTTGTCCTAAATGATTCTCATAGAGGAGTGCATGGGGGTCATTTATCTGGGTTAGCAATGACATAGAAAATTTTACGTGCTGGTTATTTCTGTCCTACCATCTTTAAAGATTGTGTGGAAGCTGTGAAACGATGTCATCCTTGTTAGATTTACACCAGAAAGATGTGGTCACATCCCGCTCCTTTACATCCCATCATCGTAGTAGGGCCCTTCACCAAGTGGGGGGTGTATTTCATGACATGCAACCTAGTATCTATTGGGGGGCATAAATACATCATTGTCGTTGTAGACTACTTTACCAAGTGGGTAGAGGCAATGCCTAGCTTTAAAGCTAACGATGAAACGACGTTGTATTTCATGTTTAATCAAATTATTTATAGATTAGGGATCCCAAAGAATATTTTCATGGACCATGGCAGTCACTTTCAAAACAAAATGATGACTGAGTTGACTACTTTACTAGGGTTTAAATAAGACCACTCGTCTTCCTTTTACCCGCAAGCGAATGGACAGGTAGAAGCTGCCAATAAAATGTTAAAAACCATTATAAAGGGGACAATTAATGCAAGTAGGTCAAATTGGAATATTATGTTGTATCCTGCACTTTGGGTGTATCAAATGACAACCAAAACTACTACGGGGTTCTCCCCTTTCCAACTTGTTCATAGAGTGGGAGCAGCAACCCCCATAGAATGTGAAATTCCATCGTTAAAAATCGCAGTACATGTGATACTTGACACTTTCGACATAGAAGAGTGTTTGTTGTATCGAGAACACTTAGATGAACAATGTATAGATGTGCTAACAAAAAATGAAGCACATAGGGCACGGGTCAAAAACTAGTACGACAAAGTTGTAAAACCTATGGTTTTCTCCAAAGGAGAACTTGTCTTGGTTTATGACTAGGATAAGGAAACCTTGGCGGCATGGAAGTTTAAGTCCATGTGTTTAGGTCCATATATTGTGTCTAAAGTATTAAATAAGGGTGCTTATGAACTAGTGGAATATGATGGTAATAAGCTGCCTGAGCCCCAAAATGGTCTCTACTTGAAAAAGTATTACACTTAGGCTATGTGTTTTTCCTGTACATATTTGTATAAATTTGTAATTAGTTATTGTTTGTTAGTGTTTCTTAGGTAAATATGGTGTTTCTTTAGATGTCAATGGAGAGATTTATAATATTCATCGATGGTACAAGCCGTCACACTTGTAACCTAGTTTCATACGCATGGAAAATCTATGCACCTACAGGACAACTAGTCACCTCAAGAGGTGCTTGTTTAGGTCATGCAATTAATAATATGGCTTAATATAGCATAGTCATTGAGCTACTAAGAGATTCCACTCTGTTGGTTGTGGAGCCTAATCTTCCATATCTAGAGATATTATTCAGTTGTGATTGTAACCTAGGAGTACTGTACACTCATTCCCTTGCCTTGGGGTTCGGGGCAGTGCCCCGAAAAAGGGGGTTCGAGGGCAACGCTCCTGAGACATAGCGATTCGGAGGCAGAGCCCTTGAGAAATTTTTTGGGATGTGTGTTGGCCAATAGTTTTGCAGACCCATGGTATTGGGTTAACCCTAGAATTTTCCCATTGTATTTCCCCTATAAAAGAAAGCATTGTAAAACGACTGAGTATGGTATTGTANGAGAGGAAGTGCAAGGGTTTTGATGCAGGGTGTATCCCTTCATCTTTCTGGATTGTAATACAAGGACTGGCAATTTCTTTGTGGACATATCCCATCGTTTGGGTGAACCACATTATATATGTGTCTCTTTGTAATGTTTTAATGTGTTTTGCATCTTGTTTATTGATTTAATTGTATATCTGTTATTGCTCTGCAGTCCTATTTTCTAACAATACATGAAATTACATGTTTGGAGGTTAGAGTTGATGTAACACCACGATTTTGACCCCATTTGCATTAATGTATATGATGTAAATATTGTATGGAATCATGACAAGGAGCTCAAAGCCAAGGCCCTGCCATTTCTTAATGTTTGGTATATAGGAGATCATGGTTGATGCTTATGGTTTTCGTGCTAAGTCAAGAACATTTGTAAACATCATGTAAATATGCAAATTAATGAAAAAACCATAGCCAGCTATGTCAATGCAATGAATAATGAGATGGGGGCATGGTTTTCCTAAGGATAAGGGGGAGGGAATGTTAACCTTGAACTATTTTGGGAAAAGCCATGTGTCATGGGGAAATCCCATCAAAAATTTCAGCTACCCTTTTTCTTGTCTTTCTTCCCAACCATTTATTTCTGCCAAAATGTGGTTGAGGTTTTTATTGCATGGAAGGGGAAGAGTATGGAAAATTTTGAATTGGGCAAAGTACCCAGTTTTGAATGTCATGTTTTGACTTCATGGGCAAGAAAAAACACCCAGAACCATATGCCAGCTTGGATCACGCATTATGTCTTCGTTTGGATTCACGTTTTGGGAGTTGCAGGACGTCTTGCTCATCCATCATTCTCTCCATTTGCATGGAAGCTCTTGGGCAGATGAGTTCTTCCTGTGTGTATCCTTCGTGTTCTGCAAGTGTTTTCCCTTGGAGAGACTGTGATTGTTGTGTTGCAGCGTTATCTTGAACTACAGAGTATATGAGACCCTGTTACTCGCGTTCCAGAGTAAATCATGTGTTAGGGAGTCTCCCTGTGGTTGTTTTGTTGTGCACCCTGGTTCTGGTCTGAACTATGTACAAGAATTAGGAATGGGAGAGATGTAGAATGTGCTTGATAAACCTAGTGTGGAACCTCACAATAAGATAAGAGTGTCTCATGAACCTGCTATGCACATACTGAAGAGCACTGGAAGGGAAGGTGTAGCCTGAGGGACTGTGGAGCAGAGAAGGGGGCACTTCCTTGTGTTGGGTGTGTAGACAGTGCGGAAGACAGGCTAGATAGGTTTTGTGAAGGTGTTCTTAGCTATGTAGATGAGCTCACTATATTAGTATTTCTTCTTTCCCGTTAACTTAGAATCCTAATAAACCCAACTGAAAATATGGCTTGGTTGGTAGCCTGATAAACCCATCTATTGGCTTGGCTGTGTCTTGTTGCGTTTGACCTTGTGAGTAACCTTTGGCTGGACAGTATGATAATCCCAAATATGAATGTTGGCTTGGATAGGTAGCATGATAAACCTAGTAGTGAGATGGCTTGACTGAGTACAGTCTCATAAACCCATCTGTTTGCTTGATTGGTCCTTAAGGTGAATGTTGGCTTGATTGTGAACAGTCTGTGAAACCCAACTATGAGATGGCTTGGCTGAGTGGCCTGTGAAATCCATATGTTGGTTTGTTTTCCCTTGCAGCCTCTTAAACCCAATTGCGTTGACCTGGCTGAGTATTGTTGTACCCTTGGCTATGTATGAGTATGCTAGTGTTCCCTTATTCCTTGAGGAAATCATGCCCAGCTTGGGTGTGGAAGTATTGTTGAGAGATTGATGAGCGCACTGGCCTATGGTTGGGTGGAACATTGCAGCGACATAGCTGGTTGTGGGACAACTTATTTTCAAGATAAGTGTTCTTGTCCATGTTAATCTCTACAATTGTATTTCTTGCATTGTAATTGCTTGATGGAATATGATGAACATGTTGGCTGTGTTGAATTGATGAATTGTTCCTTTGAATAACTACAATTATAGGCATATATGTATGTTTCCTTCAATGCATTGTTAAACTAAGTTGAAGGGTTATAATACTGGATCGAAGTCTGTTCAAAGACTTCAATTAGCAGGTTGAATTTTTGAGCATAAACCTTCTTCCGCAATGGTTTATTCCATAGGCAGGATGCGAAATGCGAAACACATCATTTGGAAGATTTGGATGTGGGAATGCAGAACACATCCTCCACAATTTCCTTTCCACAATTCCCTTTATACAATTGCGGGAGGTGGGATGCAGAGATGTCTTTTTGTGAATTATGGCTTTTCGCAGTTTTCGTTTCACAACGCACCTTTCCACAACTTGCGAGATGCGGCTTCGCATATTTCAATTTTTGCAATGGTCATTTACTCATGCGAGATGCGGGAATGTGGGATGCGGGATGCGAGATCGCGGTATCGCGATTTCCACAATTCCCAATACCGCAACTCAAGTTTTCCCTGCCGTCAATTTTTGTGGGATGATCCTGAGCTGTTGATTTGATTTCGGATGCGGAACCATTTGTGATCGTTGGTTTTCGTTGCGATTTCTCTCTGCTGTTTGATCTCCTCTTAGATATTCCCTTGCAGATCGTTGAACTGATCATTGGAATATGGGAGGGAGCATGGCAGTGTTGGAAATGTCGAGAAGTGGTTTGCGGCCATGCCCTGTGTTTCGATGAAATTTTTAATTCTGTATGATAATGGGGTATGGGTACATGACCAGAGCTCCTGGTTGCAACATTGGGACTAGATGGGCCAAGATGAACAGTTAGAGGAAATAAGAACATCCTCTGATACCAACCCTATAGTACACTACAGAGTGGTATTAGAGATGTTGGTTGCAACATTGGGACTGGATGGAACAGTATGGATAGTGCAAGGGATAAGAATATCCTCAGATACCAGCATTGTAGTATGCTACAGAGTGGTATATACATAGTGGTACCAACACTACAACGTGGTATCAGTGCTGCAGGTTGTAGTGTCGGGCCTGAAAGGACTGAGTTGAACAGTTAACAGAGCTGTTGGTTACAACGTTGGGCCTAGATGGGTCATGTGACAGTAAGTAAATGGTTTTAATTTTGAATTACTGTGTATCTAACAAATGGTGTTGTTGAGGCCTAGAAAATCGCAGGTAACAACAATTAGGGATTCTCCCCAATAAACATTCCCAACTAGCCCGTTACTGTTTGGTATGGGGAATCCATCCAGTTTACGGTCTGGCTACTGTAGGTCAAGTAACAAATTAAAAGGTTTTACCGGTTACGGCTCGGTCCACCGTTTATATTTTTAGCTTTTTTTGTGTTTAAAGTATGATGTGCAAGTGCCTAACTAAAATGAAACTGATAGAGATAATGAGGAGGGTCACAATGTGATGCGCAAGTTCTTACCTCTCATCTTACCTCTCTCACATCTAAATCACAAACAACAATAAAATAACTAAGACTTATTAACCTATCCCTAGGGAGAAAAACTAGCATTAATGTTGAGTAATGTATTTCAGTGCATGTATTAGGAAAAAATCACAAATAGTTGTTATTTATCTCAGAACACATGAACATCAATAAAAAATATAAACAACAAGATAGCTTATTGTTAGTCACAACATTCATTACTCAAAGTGGAAATTTCACAAAATGAACCAGAGAACATTTATAACATGAAGAAATTCAATGAGTTAGAATGATCTCACAGTTAATGGAAATAAGCTGAAAACGAAATAGTTCACATTCAACTGGTCCATAGCAAAACATTTGAAACATTCCACAAACTTTCTTCGGCAGAAACATGTAACTCTTTATTGCAAAAGGAAGTAGTTCTTCTTACAATATACTCTCAAAAATGATATGGGAAAAATTCCCTTTCTACATCTAAGCTCTCTTATATTTATACAAAAAACAAAACCTTTGGGCTACCCCTCGATGACTCTTGGGCTTCCCCAACTTTTCAGCTCCAAAATTTGTCTTGTAGTATGTGCTCATAATTTATACAATATATTACATTTTAAATCAAAATTTTATAGAACACTTTATGAAGAGGGGCCAGCTTGGTCGTTGATAAAATTTTGCCATGCCTGGGCCTCCACTGCTATGCTTTCAAAATCAGAAGGTCCAAGAAAACTAATATTTATCTCATATTTGGCAGCCTGGTTCCTGAACCCTTCTATCTTTGCTGGACTCAGACGCAGCTGATCTTCTAGTAGATGAATACTCACAGCTGCATGTGCTACTGCATTCTTTAAAATTCATTCATCTAGATCCTTTACCTACTCGATCTCTTTCAACAACTGGAGAGTTCTTCTGTTGTCTTTTAGACATATCTCCTTTGTAGCAATCACCCTGTCATAAACATAGCATGTTCTTAGATCATTTAGCATTTATCAAGTGAAACAATAATAACAAAAAACTGTATCAATCTATTTACCTCTTCCATATGCATTCTAAAAAATGAACTATACACAGTATTAATGCATGAAAAGAAAAATGACAAGGCAAAAGAAAATCCTTCAATTTGTGCTTAAAACCCTCTAAGTCCACTGTCTGTAACCAAAATCACAACCATTATAGAACAGACTCTTCCCTTAATCCGGGCCATATTTGAACTAACTTAAACTCCTCTGATAGAAGCATGAAACACATTGTCGCTACTGCTAATCCTCAAAACACTAGACCCTATATTGCTCCTCATCGCGGAAAAACCCTAACTCGATCAAAACATCGAAAACCTCCACCGTCCCACAAAAAAAACTAACCGGGGAAAACCTAAGCAGGGAATGTTAACCCAAAAATCTCCCACATAGCTCTAAATGGCCTACACCACCCAAGGACACCATCTCACAACACGCATTCCACTCCATAAGACCTTCCATTTGACCCCCACACCTCCAAAAGAGCCCAAGATGAAGAAAAGGGCTAAAAACCCCAAAAAGGAGCTCAAAATAGCCCCCCTAGGAGCTAAAGCCCTCAAAAAGGGGCTAAAGTTAGGGCGGAATGGGCTAAAGGCCCAAAAAAGGGGCTAAAGCCCTGACCAAGGGCTTAAAACTCTAAAATCCCTTGGAAAAACTATAAAAGGAGGGTGGGGGGTCACTCTCAAAACACTCCTCCCTTGCCTATTGTTATGCTGCCTGTGGATGCTTTGAGACCTTTGCCTCTCAAACCACCCACACTCCCTCCCCTCCATCTCCATCCCATCAAGCCATTGCTTCCCAACCAAGAGAGAGGTGCTCCCATGAGCTAGGGCATGGTGCCCCATTTCCACCCAAGTGAGGTATAACATTTCTTTTCATGTTTGTTTAATTGTTTTTGCTTTCTAACTGTTATTTTTATTTGCAGGTTCTATTGTTGACATTGTTTGCAGGTTTGCCATTGTAGTAGCTTAGGTTGCTTGCAGGTTTCAAGGAGGTGGAACCCTAACCCGTTTTCTATAGAGGGGTTCACAAAGCTTCTTCTTTTCTATTATTAGCTCTTAGATCTAGTTTACAATTGTAGCCATTTGCTTATTCTTGTTTAGATTAGCTTAGTTTAATTTGTTGTTCTGTTTATGCTATTTCCATTTCATTTTTTCCTGTTTTCAAAGAGTAGGAACCTACCATTGTGCCCTATAGGCACAAGGGATCCATTCTTGCTCCTACAGCAAGGAGAAATCCTCACTATAGCTTTGGCAACCATACCAGGTCGATCCCACAGGATCCCTGGTCCAAAAATTTCAAGTTTTCAAGTTTTTTCAATTTTACCCTAGTTTTTAGAAATCTTATGCTAGATTTGTTTTAAATCTTGTTTATTTCCTATTTTAGTCAGTGTCGAAGCCTCTACTAGGCCAAGCCGAGTCAGACTGACCTCGGTACCAATTACTGTCGGCCAAATCTGACCCTGCCTCATCAAAAACCCCTTTTCGGAGCAGGGCGCTCTTATCGGGGCAAAAGGTGAGACTGGGGTGCTCTTAATCAGCAAATAGGTGCGCCCAAGGTGCACTTAATCCCCAGACAGGCATAAATTCAGCCCAGAAACTCAGGTTGTGGCTATTTTTGCATTTTGTGCGACCCCCTTGCTCATTTCTAGAAAAAATTTTCAGTTTCAGAGGACTGTTAGTGCACCCCAGCCACCTCTGTCCACCATTGCAGGTCTTTTTTAGTTCCAATTTTTATTTTTTGCAAATAAATCCATGAACAATGTGTAAATATTAAATCAATCATTAAGGCTTAATAAAATGAACTAGTCTAACTAAAAGTAACTTAAAAATAACCATCTTGCTACCCCCTTCCTCCTCTACCTAGTCATCACCCTCCGGTGTATTCTAGGATACGATGAAGGGTAAGCTCGTATAGATCTAGGCACTCCATGGTATTTTTCCCAAACCACTAAAACTGGGTGACTTGGAAGGTAGAGGGGGTAGAGAAGGAGGGCTTCTCACGGCACTAAGCGTCCTCCCTGTTGACCAACCTAGCATCCGAGAGGTGACCTGAGGATCTACGGATGGGCTTAGTCCCATTGTGTTGAGAGCCGACACCTTCTCTTGGTTTGAAGAAGAATATCACTGAGAGGTAGACATTTAGTTAGGCCAGCAATCCAGGGTTAATCACTGTACTTGCTTACAAATTTCTGTTTATGTTTGCATATGAAACCATGATATGAACTCTACCATAAATTCATAAACCATATTGCAACAACCAAATACCATAACAAACAAGCAAACCAACACACCATACCAAATAATTAACCCAACTCAGTTCATGACACTGAGTAAGCCTTAAAATTTACCAAATTTACACTAAGTTCAATCAATTCTGCAATCTTTGAGGACATAAGTACCTGACTGATTCAATTGTGGGAAGTACTTGGGCTTTGCCCAAAAACTCATTATGAGGAGAACCACAGGAACCCCAAAGTAGCTGGCCACTGAGAGGAATTTCCAAGCGAAACGGGCAATGACCCCTTCCGATTGAGTAGAAGCACCCATGAGGAACAAGCCAAGCGTTGTCTTCTGGCAGTCTTGGTGGCCGAGAGACCACCTTCAACCAATAGGAATCCATTGAAACCGGGGTCCAAATCTAATACCCACCAGTTTCATACACAAAAGCGAACACAATTAATCCTCCACGATCTTCTTCACGCCTAAGAGGCGAACCACCACCATTTGGAACCCTTGATCGGTAGCGTCGAATCCAGTCTTAGTGATCTCCCACACCGTCAGAGGGCCACACAGCCTCTGATTCTCATTCAGACCCATATCAGTCTAAACCAGACCTCCACATTGCACCATCAAGCCCCATGGCTAGTGCAAACCCAGATCCATTTTTCGGCGTAACCTTAGCAAGTGGACCCATGTCCACATCACAACCTGTCACCCACAACTTGGCAAGTGGTCCAAGCATAGTCATGCAGACTACCATTAGCCAATTGCCACCACCCATAGTGACTAGCCAAGCTATCCCAGTGGTAACACACGGGGACAGTGGCCCCTCCACACACACTGCCCCTCCGGCCACACAGGGGGGTAGTGCACCGTTCACCTACATTGCCCCTACTGTCATACATGGGGGCAATGCTCCTGCCACCCATACCACCCCCCACACAACACTTGGGGGCATTGTACCATCCGCAATGGTGCCACCAAAAGCACCCCCAACCATGCAGATGCATTATGCACCTGCAAACCCCACCCCCATTGCAGCCCCATCCCACATCAACTTGGGGTCAAATATGCCCTTCATGGCTCGTCTGAACTTGCCTGACTTGGCTAGATTAATGAATGAACCCATCCGCCACCAAGCTTTCTGGCCACCCATGCCAACTAAGCTACCATCAGACATCCCAAAGTTTGAAGGCAAAGGCAGGGAATGTCCCCAAAATCACATAATGACATTCCATCTATGGTGCTCATCCAATAGCATAGTAGATGACTCCATCAGGCTGAGGTTGTTCCAACGCACCCTTACAGGTGCCGCGGCCAAATGGTACATTGAGTTGCCACAAGCCAAGTACCCCGACTTCAACTCCCTAGCCTTCATGTTCCTATAGTATTTTCAACTCCCTGTTAGATATGACGAGGGGGTGGAGATCCTGTTATCCTGTTTCCAAAGCACCGCCACTCACATAACTGACCATATCCATGAGTGGCAGGGACGTCGTAGCTTATGCAAAATCCAACTAGACGACAGGATCTTCTTGGATTGGTTCCTTAAGAATTTGCTCCCACCCATCGCAAAGGACGTTGCATCTGAATGTCCCTAATCTGAAGAAGATGCCATACTGAAGGCCCAACAATTTGACTTGATCTACTCTCAGTCTGGATACTTGTACACTGTCATTCCAGACGCTCCCCGTCCGAGTACCTCCTACCGCAACATAGTGGGGGCATCCCACACTGCAGACGACATCATAGGGCCAGTCTCCAAGCAACCATAGCCTCGACCGACACCACCTTTCATTGCACCGCAACCAAGCAACACTGCTAATGTTGCTTACCAAAACCAAGCTCCGGAATATGCTAGAATGATGTCCAGGTCCGGAGCAACAACCTCTTATGCACAACCTGCACCACCGTAGCAGACTCAGGCCATGGTTTGGCCAACACAACAGTATGTGGGGAAAATTTCCACATTTGTGGCACCACCACCCCCACAAATATACTATGCACCACCAGTGCAACAAGTTCAATCCCCCGCCCTCGCTCCACCCGCTCCATAGGGACAAGTGTTTGCACAACAAAACTGTCCCAACCAGCCTGTCCCCATCAATCAACAAGGGCAATATAGAAACAATCGACCCCGAAACCAAGGCAAGAGCCAACTGCAGGGAGGTGGTCAACAACCGAACCCTCCCAATAATGCCGCAGCTAACCAACCAGCCCAAAACCCCCCACGGAAGAATGCACCAAGACGCAATGCTCTATTGCACACAAACCAACCTTGTAAACTCTGTGATGTTTATGGGCATTACACATTTGAGTGTCCCCTCATGGCTCGCACTAAGCAGGCCATTCAAAATGAGGCCCAACAAGCTTCCAATGCTCCCAACCCAACCAGACACCACAAGGACCTCCTCCCATGGTGCTTCAAAACCCACTACCAGTCCAAGGATTGGTGGCAACCACTCCCCCTCCCTAGGCTAATCCCAATGCTCCAGGGGCACCGCCCATGGCCAAAACAGGTGTTCACCACCTGCTAGCCATGACCACTGAAGAGGTCAACTTACAGACTAGACGAAATCAGTACGGTACCACCATCGAACATGCTGACTCATCAACAACATCCACGTCTAAGACAACCAACCTACCTCTCCAGTTACCCCCGTTCCCGTGCCCCCCCATATGCAGAATTGCTAATAATCCCACAGCTATAGCTACAGTCAGCTATAGCATTGTGGATGATTTGGCCCAAACGCCAACTGCTATGTCCTTTCTTGAGGTATTTAAAATGTGCCCAATGCAACGGAAATCCTTACTAGCCACTCTAGGGGCAGTAGACCCCTCCGAATCCAAGTTAATCACATTTGACACAAAGAACAGAGAGCCGTGCATGCCCTCCACTATCGCCTTCCAAATCCTGGTGTCCATCCGGAACTTGGTTGTGCATCGATGCATAGTGGATGAGGGGGCATCCACATGCGTCATGTCTACCTTGGTTTGGCAAAAGCTTGGATCACGAATTCTGCAACTATCCTCCACAACTCTAGGGCTTATGATGGACATCCCACTAAAGCCCAAGGAATCCTCCCCCATGTCCCCATCACGTTAGTCGAGAAGATAGTCCTAATTGACATCGAAGTCATCAACGCTCAACTGGACTACAACCTCCTCCTCGGAAGGAGTTACATGTACGCCATGTGAGCCGTCACGTCAACTGTCTTTCGCCTCATGATGTTCCCCCATGAATGGAAGATTGTGACGGTTAACCAGATCACCTACCATGATCCGCAAGGGTTAACCACACCTGCCAACATTATCCCTACCATCACCACCATTGAGCCGCAAGGGGCAACTGCACACACTAACGTCATCCCTGCAACCAACACTGTGGTTGAAAACACACTAGCCTCCCCACTGTTGAATGTGGGCCCTGGGTTGTTTACCAATCCCACCATGACATCTCCTTTCCCGTTGGTGTCAACACCACCAACACAAAAGCAAACTGTGGACTTGTGCATGGTCTCATCAAAAATCGCTGCCCCCAAACAACAGCTACAGCCACAACCCCAACCACAACCACAACATCGTCCACAGCCGCAACGCCAACAATAGCTGCAACATCACTCGCAGCAGTAGCATTATGCGCAACCACAACCACAACCACGCCCCCACATACAACCAGCTAGGAGTTATGTGGGCTCATCTCTAGTCCATACAATTCCATTCCTCTTTCCCCCACCTGCTGTCATGAGCAAGCCGGTCATGGCCACCTTAAGCCTACCCAACTTTATGTTGGGGATCTCGGTGTGGTATCTCGATCCACCAGCTCAACCACTAATGCCCCAGGTTGTTTTAACTCCGGTGCAACCTATTGTGGTTGAGTCTCACCCCCCACCCGGTCCGCATAAGCCAACCGCTACACCCACACCTGCACCGCCCCAACCCAAAAGGGCTAGGGGAAAGAATGACAAAGCCACTGCAGAACCACGACAAGTCCCACCTTGTGCTGTCTGTGAACAACAGGGCCATCCAACTCAGAATTGCCTTGAAATTCCAATGATCCGTGCGCATCTGGATGCCATGGATATGAACGAAAAAATCCCCGTGGTTGAACTCCAAACCGCGCTAGTAGTCAGGAACAAGGAATTGAGGACAAACCATGCTTGCACCCTTTATGGCTTGTATGGACATTACTCCCACCATTTCCAAGACCTGCCTGAATTTCGAATGGCTCTCGCTGGCCTCCGTCACCATTCCCTTGAGTCTGAGATCACCTTGATCGAAGAAGTTCACCCACCACCTCCTTCGTCAGACACCGTGTCCATATACATGATGTCCAGTTCTGTAGACCCTCTTGTCTCCACCATCACCAATGATCCATCAGACCTGTCTCTTCTGTTGTTTCCCTAGCCACAGCTGCAACCTCAGTCGCATCCGCAACCTCAGTTGCAACCTCAACCTCAGTTACCAGGGAAACAATGGGGTTCATTCTTGATCAACATGATCCTTTTCCTTTTCCTTTTCCTTTTCCCTTTCCTTTTCCTACCATCCGAGATCGTCAGTAAGTATGTCTTAGCAGCCTGCAATCTATAGGATTTCACACTAGGAGATCCGGTGTGGTACCTTAAACCACCTACCCTACCTCTGAGGCCCTAGGATGTGTTGACTCATGTACAACCAATTGAGATGATGTTGCACCTACCTCTAGGTCCATCAAAGACTCCTCTTGTCTCCAGGCCTGCCCCTCTTCCTCCAACAGAGACTGGGGGCAAGGCCACAAAAGCCACAACCAATACCATTTACATGATCTCTAGCACCAGTCGCCCTTCCGTCTCATCACTTGTAGAAGATCCACCTGATCTATCCTGACACCACTTATGCGATGACACAGAGATATATGTAAGATTGCCTTTGGTTTTACCCCATCCCCTTTAAACCAAGTGTGGAATCGGTTCTTCCCATAAAAGAACAGATTCCATCATCCCGCCTTGCCAATGACCTTCGTCTCGGCAAGGGGTCATACCTCTTTGTTGAGTCTAATGGACAACTCTTGAGAACCCCCACAATGGGCTCTACTTCAAGAAATTTTACGCTTAAACATCACCAATGAGTCGCTTTATTTTATTTTTCTTGTTTTCCAACATTTTTCAACACAAATCAGGGGTAGCACCAACAACTGCTAATCCAAAGTCACTCGGAACCGGTTCGAGACACCTCTCACACCTCCAGGCTTAAATTTCCATTTCTGAGACCATCGTCTAATGTTTAATTAATCATTTTCAGGACCATTCCCACAAGTCACCTCGATTTACGAGCCATGACATGACAATGCGAGTGTCTATGGACCGGTACTTGCATCACACTTCCCAATCGCTACTCATGCGAGTTCTTGGGCCGCCGCCTATTAAGGATTGTACTATACTTTTATTTTTGTATTTATAATTGTCTTTTTCACTGCACCTTACGCAGACCTTTGGACCATCATCCACAAAACCCTTTGTTTTTCTTCCATGTATTTGACATATAAGTGTCCTCGGGCTGCCACCCATTAAGGACTGTAATTTTAGCTTTTATTTTGCATTTTTAACACATAGTTGTCGTTTCCATTCACCGCACCTTACATGGACCTCTACACCACTGTCCACAAAACAATTTATTTTTCTTACACGTATTTGGCATATAAATGCCTCTGGACTTGTACTCACATCGCATGTAGTCAAGTTCATCCACCGCAACACACACACACATTCTCCTGACCACTGTCCGATAGCAACCTCGGTTTGCATGCCTTTGCTGCACCGACTCGCAGGCCTCTGCCACGATATATCCCACGCATGTATTGGTATGTTTGAGAGCCTTCTGGTCTGTCCATACTCCATGGATGACCTTTGGACCTCTGTGCACCGTCCCAACATGGGGCACCACTCGTGCCACCACAGTCGGTTGACCACATTGGAGTTTAGTTTAAGGTATTTTCTGACTCCTTAAAACAATGAAAAGATCATCGAGCACATCTGCTTCCTTTCCCGCTCGCTAAAGTATAGGAAAGGGCGTCTACATTGTCTCGTTTACCTCCTTTTGCGGACCATGTAGACCATTTCATGAAAAGGACCTCCTTGGCACACTCAAGCCAAGACCGTTCCCCTCTGCATGCTTTTATGCTTTCTTGGGCAGAGGGGCCACATTTTACAAAAAATCTCACCACCGGTTGTCGTTAAGGTCTTTTCCAGCCGTTTCATCAAGAAAATATCACCGAGCAAACTTGGTTTCATTCATGCTCGTAAAAGTATTTGAATGACCGTCCAGTTAGTATAGGTTTAACCTTTTCGGGCCTGGTTGGACTACCAACGGTAAAGAAGTCTCTCATCCCCTCCAGGATGGGCAAGCTCTCCTATGTATACTTTTATCTTCTTTTAGGCACAGGAGACTACCAATGAAAAAGAGCCCCCACTGGAGTCTTCTTCGTGCTTTCAGACTCTCTAAAATTGAAATCACCATCAAGCACTTACCTTCTCGGGCTCGCCAAAAATCCACAAGATCGTACCACAACGGTGTCCCTAGACACCACCCCACAGAAAACAGTTTGGAAGCATCCCCACATTGAGTCACCTTTGTTCAGAGTACTCTGCAATGTTTCTTCCCTGGATCCCATCAGTATCAAAAGTGTCCACCTCCTCCAAGTATTTCCCATCTGCAGCAACATTCCCGGTATTACAGCTATGATCCCATTTCCATGAGTTAAGTTTCATTTGCTGCCTGGTTCACCCTGCCATCATACTTTGAACAAAGGAAGTTTGAGTCTCCCACTCCCCCCCTACCCCTATTCAGTTTTTTCCCTTCCCTCCCCTCCCCCCTAATTTAGTGAGTCAGTCCGCAGATTACTTCACACCTTTCGGTTATCCCTCGTGCTCCTGGTCAAGGAAACATCATTGCCTTGACTAGGGGCAGGTCTCCCTCTGTCGACACCAACACACATATTCCAAAGGATAGACCCAAAGGTCCCTATAGCTTGGTTTCATTTACATTATTGATGAGTTCCTTGGACCACTTGAGAGGAGTCCTTAGTGCCTCTTCGGATGGTTTTTTCTCATGTGCTCGACTTCAACTCCATCATCGCATTGTTGAGATTCGTACAGGGTTTTTTCCGCACAATACTTGGTCGAAGACCTCAGATGTCACTTGAATCTAGCACATTGGTGAGTCCACTTGAGGGACCTAAACAGGGTATGTCCCTTGTGATTTCCGAGTTGCGTTGGAGACAGTGATCAGAAGCCCCAATAGTGCTTTGATATACCTTTATGATTGATACAACATACTTGTACCACAAAGACTCTAACTCTCAATTAGCGAGTCCATATAGCTATGTACCGTTCCAGATCCAGCAGACCATCAGTCATGAAGATATAGCATTCCGTGAGAATGCCATAGGTCCAATGTACTAGATCAGTGTTGTATTCAGCCTCACATAGAGGCAACCATCATTGTAACATCAGTTGTATATGATCGGCTCCTGTATTTTAGAACATAGATAAAATGATTCTTTTGACATTGTCATGAGCATGGGAATGCCCACCTCATCCATATACATGTCACACATTTATTGTATCTCACCCATTGATGGGAACCAAATTAATACAAAAACCAAAAGCCACCATGCCCCAGCCCCGGAAGCACCACCTCTACACAGTAAATCCTATGATGTCCATCGGCCATACGTTGAGCTCCTACCTTCACACATCCAGGGGCAATTTGTTAACCCAAAAATCCCCCACATAGCTCTCAATGGCCTACACCACCCAAGGAAACCATCTCACAACACTCATTCCACTCCATAAGACCTTCCATTTGACCCCCACAACTCCAAAAGAGCCCAAGGATGAAGAAAAGGGCTAAAAACCCCAAAAAGGAGCCCAAAATAGCCCCCTTAGGAGCTAAAGCTCTTAAAAAGGGGCTAAAACCCTAAAAGGGGCTAAAATTAGGGCAGAAGGGGCTAAAGCCCTGACCAAGGGCTTAAAACCCTAAAATCCCTTAGAAAAACTATAAAAGGAGGGTGGGGGGTCACTCTCAAAACACTCCTCCCTTTCCTATTGTTATGCTGCCCATGGATGCTTTGAGACCTTTGCCTCTCAAACCACCCACACTCCCTCTCCTCCATCTCCATCCCATCAAGCCATTGCTTCCCAAACAAGAGAGAGGTGCTCCCATGAGCTAGGGCATGGTGGCCCATTTCCACCCAAGTGAGGTATAACATTTCTTTTCTTGTTTGTTTAATTGTTTTTGCTTTCTAACTGTTATTTTTATCTGTAGGTTCTATTGTTGACATTGTTTGCAGGTTTGCCATTGTAGTAGCTTAGGTTGCTTGCAGGTTTCAAGGAGGCGTAACCCTAACCCATTTTCTGCAGAGGGGTTCACAAAGCTTCTTCTTTTTTGTTATTAGCTCTTAGATCTAGTTTACAGTTGTATCCATTTGCTTATTCTTTTTTAGATTAGCTTAGTTTAATTTGTTGTTCTGTTTATGCTATTTCCATTTCGTTTTTTCATGTTTTCAAAGAGTAGGAACCTATCCCTGTGCCCTATAGGCACAAGGGAGCCATCCTTGCTCCTGCAGTGAGGCGAAATCCTCACTATAGGGAAAACCATGGTTTCAATCAACCAATACAAAACAAACAACAAGGTCGTGGATTGCCTACCTGGAAAAACGCAGTGCAGTCGACGAAATGACCCAAAACCTCCATGGTAGCACGCTAATGAGTGGAATTCGGACACCTGGGCACGTAAATCACTACAAGCGACAAGGACTCGAGCAATATTCTAGTTTGAATACAGATAATAATAAAATAATTCTCCTCCTCTATATATAAACCTTTGGTGAAAAAGAGTCGGCAGGAAGACCCTATCGGCTGTTGATAACACTAAACGTCGAGAGGAAATTTTGATTGACAGCCGCAACGACGGACTTACAAACTACTATGGATCCGCGACAGCATACGACCCATCATCAATTGGAAGCTCTAAAGGCTAAAGGCTGGAACTCCAAATCTTAACATTTTCGCAGTGTCGGCAATGCCAACCACTATCATCGCAGTCATTATATATCGGCGATCGGAGATGAAAACCTTTAATGCATCGGAACTTCAAACCACAACACTCTTCGTAGTGTCGGCGATATAAAAGGTATCATTGCGACCTACTCTTTTACAAAGTACCGGAACCTGGGTTACTTAAAACCTTCGGTATTGGTGAGCAGAAAGACTATCTTCGGGTCACTTATAAACCTCCTTTCGAAACATCGGTGACGTAGAGAACAAGTCCTCCGATCCAATATCGAAACTCATTCCAATTGCGATAAAAACAAGGTCCCCGACATTCAAAACAATCAGTTTGAGAAATATAACAAAAAGGAGATAAAAGCATGAAACAATGAGAAATAGAACTAATCATTGGGATGTTCACTGCTTGCCTTCCGAAACGTCGGCCGCATAGAGAACTAATATCCCGACTCATTCTTCAAACGACTCCCGACAGTGATAAAAAAAAAGCACCGAAAAATCAAACATTAAGCTCCACAGTCTTCTATGTTTCCGACCTCAAAGATCAATTTAAGTAGACTAGACTTCCATGACAGATTAAAGAAATCAAACAAACCTAGACTAGATAAAATCAAAAGGAAGGTCCAATTTTTTTTTTTAAATTTGGGAAAAAAGGTTGCAGCTGCAACAATTGGCAACTACCTGGTGAGCACAGATCTTTGGACAATATCTTCTTTGATCAACAGACTATTTTGACAATACCAACCTACTGAATTCTTCAAGATATCTGGATTTCCCAAATGGCATATATATGTACTTTAATCATTGATGATAGTCCAATTTGGGGAACAGGGAACTAAGATTTCAAAGTCTAGATAACTCTTTTGAGGCCAGGAATATGAGTTTCATTTTTTACCTCTATCTTTGGGTAGCTACCAGCTTAGACACCATTGGATTGTAACATATGGTAAACATAAATATTCGTTTGTTCCTCATTCCCATGCCTCTTTTCACTTTTGTGCTTTTGGACTTTTTTCCTTTCTTGAGTCCTCCTGCATGCCTTCTTTCTGAAATTTTTATTCAGGCTCCTCTATCCATAGTGTGCTTTTGTGTGAGCGATGTATTGATTTTTTTAGCTCACGGATGGATAAGAACTTTGACAATTTTTTACTATTAATATGGTTCAATACTTTGTTTTGATACATAGTGCTTTCTTAGGAGATTTTGACTCTTATTTTCCTTTTGGCTTTCAATTCTTGGCATGGAATCATTTAAATGTAATATACTGTTTACCCTGCTTCCTCTCCATGGGTATTTTGCTGTCACCCCCTAAGACATTTTTAATGTGAGATGGATGGATCCTTGAAATAGTATTCCAGGCCTTTTCATCCTGAGTTATTTTACAAGGATTAAGTAGGACTTCAATATGTTCATAACCATTTCGGAAAACTGCTAAACTAGAAGAAGTTCTTTCAAATAAAATAATAGTACGCAGTCTTGTAATAAAGGATTTTAGTTAATCCAGAATTCTGATGAACTCCACGCAACCAAAATGTGTGCTTCTTTATTACAATCAATCAAACCCTAATTAACATAAGAACAAAAATATTCAAAAAAATAAAACAAAACAATCAGTTTATTTATGTACAAGACGACCAAAAAATGAAAATCAAGAAAAATAAGGTTTGAGAACTAAACCATTAACTGGTAATTTCTCTTCCCACCCCTGTAAGTCTTGCAACTTGTAAGTTGAGGGGCCAAGCTTTGTTGCAATCTGAAAAGGGTCTACCCATAACTGTTGAAACTTAGTGTGCTTTCCCTTTTCATCGTGCGGGTGATCCCACTTAAGAACCAGGTCTCCTACTTCGAATTCCTTGTCCCCAGCTTTATGTTTATCAAACCAATGCTTCACTATTTCTTGTTGATGCTTAAATCTTTCTTTGGCTTTGGGCCTAGACTCTTCTGACTTCAAAAGATTATAGATTCTGATCTGCAGGATTTCATTGTTGGTACCCCTAGATTCCTGAGCTATTATGGAATATGGAAACAAGATGTTAGGAGGAAGAATAGCTTCTTTTTCATAAACCAAAGTGTATGGTGACACACCTAAGGAATTCTTGGGTGTGACTCTATCAGCCCAGAGAGCATTAGGTAATGCTAAATGCCAACTTCTCTGATTTTCGTTTGTGGATTCAGCTAGGGCATTTCCTTGAGGGTAATAATTTGTAGAATAATGCAACTTTATTCCTCTTTCATTAGCAAATGCAGTTAATCTAACAGAAGAAAATTAATTAGCATTATAAAAAACCAGGGAAATTGGAACCCCAAACCTGGTCATTATGTGATCTTGTAAGAAATCCATGACTGCATCTTCATTTAATTTTCACAATGGAATAGCCTCAACCCATATGGTGAAGTAATCAGTCACTGTCATAATATACTTGTGCTGCAAGGAATAATTTGGGTTTATTTCCCCAATAATATCGATGCCTCATTGTTCAAATGGTTCTGATATAATTACAGGCTTCAATGGTGCTATTGCTTTGGCTTGTATTCCAACACACCTCTGGAAGACATCACATTTTCTGACATGAGCATGCACATCCTTAAACAGTGTGGGCCAATAGTATCTGGCTCTGAGAATCTTATGTGCTGTTGTATCTCCGGAAAAATGACCTCCAGCAAGCCCATCCTGCAATTCTGCTATGACCTTTTTTGCATCTTCCTGTTCTAAGCACCTGAGAAAAAATCCATCATAATTATTTCTGAACAATACTCCGTCAATTGTCTGATATGAAGCTGATTTCAAACGTAATTCTCTTCATTGTTTGTAACTCCAATGCTCCGGCAGATACCCTTCTTGAAGGTAATGGACTAGGTCCCGATACCAGGAATCTAGAGCTGTAAACAAAGGACATACGTCCACCATATGAAACTCAGCTTCATTGTCCCAGTTGTTTTCCTCATTGTTTTGACCTTCAGTCATTAATTTACACAATCCTTGTGCTTTTACTATGGATGCTAGTTTGAACTCAAGATCATATTCTTGTAAGGCGGTTACCCAGTTGCCTCTTCTTTCTCCTAATTCCCTTTGTACAAAAAGAGATCTTATAGCTGGGTGTGGAACTATTACCTTGGTGTGGTTCTTACGTATATATGGCCTAAATTGCTTCACCGCTTTAAAAACTACATAAGCTTGTTTATCACCAGCTGGATAATTCAATTCAGCTCCCTACAGACCAATGCTCATAGATGATATGGGGTACTCATCTCCCCCATCTTCCTTCTATGTAAGCACCGCTACCAATGAATCATCGGATGCAAAAGTGTACATAATAAAATATTTCTCAAAATTCAGACTTTTGAGTGATGGTGCATGAGCAATAGATGTTTTTATCTTACTGAATGTGTTCTATTCCATGTCAGTCCATTTAAATTGTACACTTTGTTTAACCATTCGCTGCAAAGGTTTGACAATTTGAGCAAAATCTGGTACAAACCTTTGCACAAAATTAATTGTCCCCGTAAATGATTGCATACCCTTTTTGTTATGGGGTAAAGGGATCTTTTCTATGGCTTTAATCCTTTCTAGGTCTATGAATATCCCATTCTTAGAAACAACATGACCCAGTAGATTTCCTTCTATGACCGCAAACACGCATTTCTTAGGATTCAGTGAAATACCATATTTTCGACAATGCTCGAAAATTTGTTTCAGATGGAATGCATGTTCCTCTCTCTTTTTTGAAAATATTGTGACATCGTCTGGATATACCACAACACTATGGCAAATCAGACCACAGAAAGCTATACCCATGGCCCTCTGGAAAGTAGCTCCAGCATTAATGAGTCCAAAGGGCATTCTCCTGTAACCAAAAGTTCCCCATTTGGTTCTGAACGTGGTCTTAAGTCTGTCTTCTTCTACTATTAATACTTGATTATAGCCAGAGAATCCATCTAATAATGACAACAATTCCAAACCTAAAACCACCTGCAGTATTTTCTCCATGGGTGGGGCTAGATAGTTATCTTTATCTGACACACGATTGAGGTTTCTGAAATCTACACAGAGCCTGATTTCTCCTGACTTTTTCCTTACTGGCACCAAATTAGAAACCCATTCCAAATGTTTGACTTTGAATATGATTTTAGCATCCAATAATTTTTTCACTTCACTTTGAATTAAAGGTTCCAGCTTCGAATGCATCTTCCTCAAAGGATTTTGGTAAGGCTTGACTCCAGCTTTAATCGGGATGACATGTTGTATAATCTTTGTTTCATAAGTTTTAAGCTCTTAATATGTCCAGGAAAACACATCTTTGTACTATTTGAACAGACTAATGAACTTACTTCTTTTTCTTGGAGAACAACACTTTCCCAAATTTACATATTTGGGTTCAGCTTCAGTCCCCAAATTTATTATCTCAAATTGCAAGGATGAGCTATTAGTCTTGACATTCGTTGGATTTTTGAACTTGTTGTTTAAGTCAAACATTTGTTCCAAGGTCCTAACTCCCTTAGGAATAAAGTTCTCAAATTTTAATTATGCTTGATGTTCTTCATCATCTATTATTACTCCTTTAAAAGTCTCATTATTCATCAAGCATTCCAAAATTTGTTGATCATCGTCAAAAACCCGTAGATTTGTGATCATATCCGGAACAAAAGGCCTAAAAAGTAATTCAATAGAGAATCTATTATTAGAAGGTACTAGTGTTGCAGTCGAGGTAGCTAGTAAGTCAGTTGTTGCATTCTTTAATCTAGGAATGGACACAATATTGAATGTATGAAAATTTATAAGCAAATCCCAAACTTCATTTTGATAGGCTTTTAAATGTGGTGAAATACAATGTATCTTATTTCGAATTTGCTTAACAACAATTTCAGAATCTCCATATACTTTCAGATTTTTCACTTTTAGTTCTATTTCCTTTTTAAGTCCCTGAACTAGTGCTTCATACTTGGCTGTATTATTTGTACATTTGAATTCTAATCTATAAGAAAGAAAATGTTTATTTTTCTTTGGATCAACCAGGACACATCCATATCCTGATCCTTCCAATGTTTTAGATCCATCAAAATAAAGGGTCCAAAAACTATCTACCTCTACTGAATTTGAATTACAAACTACATTTGAAACTAGATCTACTATATTACAGTCAATCTCATCATCCCATGAAAATCGAAGGAGATCGGGCTGAGTGTCAGGTATACTGCTGGCTTCTTTAGCTTGGTAATTTCCCGATTCCAATTCAATGAAGTAATTTCCCAACACAGAGTTTATTGGCTCATTCTTTCCCTCTAACTAGGTAACATTGTATTTCATTTGAGGCCCTCTTACTACTTTTATCTGATTGGGACTTCCCTTATGAGGCAACCATAAATGTGACCAATCTGATGCGAAGTATCCATCTAGACTTGCCAACCAGTCTCAGCTCAAAACCAATCCATAAGCATCTAGTATGTCTGCTACTACAATGTCAATGTACTGACATACCATCTCATCTGCAGATAAGTGAATCAGAACATCTTCCATTTCCCCTATTACTTTCACAACTGTCCTGTCTAACTAAAGAACTTGCCAAGTAGATGGTTTAGGTTGTCCATTGATTTTCTTGCAAACTGAAAGTGGCATAACGTTGACTGATGCTCCTGAGTCTACTAAACAGTTGTGCACATTATAGTTGAAAATCTCAAAAGTTAGGAGAAATGATGGGGTCTTATACTTGGACTTACCTCCCACGCTTGCCTCACCAATTTCTTCTTCAGGTTGGTTGTCAGTGGGAAGCTCTTCGTCAGGTACCTCAAGTGCTTTTAACAGTTTCTCTTTCTGATGAGGTACATTACACATTTCAAACAATGAGATATTTGCCTTAGCTTTTTTAATGTCTTCCACAATATCATACCCCATCTTAGGTTCTTTGAGATTCTTCTTGACATTATCAATCCTGTCTTCAATAGGCTTAACAGGTATGTTAATTTTCTTTGGATCTTGACTTGAAATGGTAAATTCAGGTATTTTAGCAGTTGTAGTGTTCTTCTGTATCTTCTTCATGTTTTCTTGAAGTTTCTTAATCGTAGGAATCATTGACTTGTCTTCTTTTACCAAACTCTGACTTCTTGTTGTCACATTGGTTTCTGATGTTTCCTCCTGTTTCAGAAAATCTTCCTCTTCTGTATCAAACATAGATACACAATCCCATAAAACTAAAGTATCTTCCTCTTGTTTTTCCGTAGATTGATTATCTTTTTCTTCCTCCTTACCAGTTTCTATTAGTTTGGAGTCCAATAACTTATTCATTACCAATGTCATATAATTGATCCATTGTGGGCAGTTCTTCTCAGAATGAGGCTGCTGATGAAAGGTGCAAAAATTATCCATGCCTACATTAGTTAAATTCATTGCTGCAGGATTGTGTGGAGGAGGTTTAGGTTGATTGTTGTCCTCCCTCTTTTTATAGTAAGGCTTATATGATTTGTGAGCTTCCTTTTCTTTTTCTAAATCTATCACTCTGTTGGATAGCTTTTGCATCATCTTCAACATCCCTTGAAAATCTTGTGGTCTTTCATCCTTAGGTTTGGTCAGTAATAAAGGTTTTTTGTTTCCAAAAGTCTTTTCTTCCGACTGCACAGGATAATTTTCTATGCTCTCCATCTCAGCCTCTACCTTCTCAGCTTCTTCATAGGTTTCTGCTAATGTAGGTTTGACTAATCTCTTGGAAAACATGGCCAAGTTAGGCCCTAGAGTTGAGGTATAGTATTCAATGAGAGCATTTTCAGATGGCTTATCAGCTGCAATGAAATTTTTTAGGTAAGCAACAAACCTTTGAGTGAAATTATGCACTTTTTCCTTCCTTTCTTTCTTTAGAGCGCATAACCCTTTCATTAAAGCTGCATGAGTTTTTTGAACTGAATATTTACTTCTAAAAATTATCTCAAATGCGTCCCAGTATGTGATTCAATTTGCAGGAAGGGAAAAATACCATGAGGCTGTTGTTCCTTTTAGGGTGTGTGGAAACAATCTACAGACCACATCTTCATGTTCTCCGGCTCGTAGTCCTTCTATAGCCAAGTAAAAGCTTTGCAAATGATCATCTACCAGAATTCCTTCACTTGGGTCAAAATTAGGCAACATCTTGTCAAAATCCCGAGGCAAATCATGCAAGGGAGGTGCCTGGTTTGAAGGTGACTTGGCCTTCCAAGCAGGTTGTGGATTTGGTTTGTTTGCGTTTACATTAGTCATGATTCTGAGTGGAGAATGAGGTTGTGATTGAATAGGGGTATGAACAGGCGAACAGTAAGGTGAATCTGGATCCAATTGATTCAAAGGTTGGTCAACTTCCTATAAGGTTGCTTCTACCAGTTCTTCAAGATCTTCTACCAACACCGAGTCTTCTAATTTAGGGCGATCTTTTTTTTGATATTCTCTTCTAGGTAGGACAGGAATAATTGGTAACCCTCCAATCTTCTTCGCATATTCCCTAATAATACTTCTCAAATCATCAACCACTTCGTTATCGACAGGATACATATACCCTTTATCTTTCTCTTCAAGAGTGGGATTGTGAAACAAACTACTTTCAGAACTGTCACCGGTGGAGTAATTCTTCATGGATTGGAAGTCGTTACCCCGGTTGAATGTGAAATCCCGTCCTTAAGAATAGATATTCATGTGTTACCTGATACGAGGAAGCTTGAAGAACGTTTAGTACATTTAGAACATCTTGATGAACAACACAAAGATGCGCTGACAACAAACCAAGCTCATAAAAATATGGTCAAAAGCCAATATGATAAGTCGGTTAAGCCTAGGATTTTCTCTTAGGGGGAGCTTGTATTGCTCTGGGACCAAGACAAAGAACCCCTGGGGGCATGAAAGTTCAGGTCTATGTGGTTGGGACCATATGTCATGTCAAAGGTGTTAAAGAAGGGCGCATATGAATTAATTGATTTTGATGGGAATAAGTTGCCTGAGCCTAGAAATGGGCTCTACCTCAAAAAGTACTATGCTTAGGCTTAGCACTTTTTCTTGTATTTTATTGTATGTATTTTTATGTACACTAGTTCATCTGTTTGTGTTTTTTATACCATCTGCTGGTTGTTTCAAATGCCTTCTGAGAGGTTCGTAGGTTTCGATGATGGCGCCAGTCACCACACTTGTAATCTAGCCTCGGTTGCATGGGTCATTTAATTCTCCCTTAGGACAGTTAGTTGCCTCAGGAGGCGCTTGCTTAGGTCCTGCTTCTAATAATGTCGTTGAGTATAGGGCTGTCATTGAGATTCTATGGGATTCTTTGTCACGTAGTATCACTCAGCTGGAAGTCCGACTGGACTCTCAACTAGTGGTTTCCCAGCTCAATCAAGCTTATCAGGTGCAGAACCCTATTCTATTACATTAGTTTATGCAAGTTAGGTTATTAGAAAGAAATTTTGAGTTCATTACATTCAATCATATTCCAAGGAATCAAAATTAATTAACTAATGTATACACTAATTACATCTTGGATTGACATTTAACACATTTTTCATAAAAATACACAACAAACACATTAAAAACATTTGTAAATAAACCAACAATATATATATATATATGTGTGTGTGTGTGTGTGTGAATATCTGTCCATAGATAGGTCAAGTCTCTAATCCTCAGATCCAGTCATAACTGTATAATATACAAAAAATATACAAAATATGGATCAAAGTCCATCAAATGCCCTATATCTAAGCTGGACCACCCTGGTCCCCCCGGTCTCCCTACACTCTGGCTTCTTCAGCCTCCTCGGCTTCAACATCCTCAACAACATCTATGTATACCAATACTGCTCTGGCTACCCACCTCAAAAGGCGTATCCAGATAGGTGGTACACCAACCACGAACTCTTGCATGATGGTTGGGATGTGCTCAATCCATAAGGTGGGTACTCTTTGGGTAAGCATGGACACCTTCCCCTTAAGAACCCTAATCAACCCCTGGTCTTCTCCCAAGATAGGATGCACATACATGCGTGGGTGCCCTTCAGGGCGGACTGGTCCAATATCTGCATTTTGACATGTTTACAGGATTAGAACTCTTATACATATGTATATATATCTATATTTAAAATTCATAAAAATTTTAAAATTTGAAAATAAAAAATTACCCAACTCTCCCCATGCTCCTCCTTGAGGGAGGATGAGGTCTGGATCACCACGGAAGTCCATTCCAGCATATGGAAACTGCTCCAGTGCTGGCAACTGTCGCTCCCACCAAAAGTAGAAGTCGTCATCATAAACACTCTACACTGAGCCACCACCTCCCCAGCGGAGGAAGATATCTCCCCATCTACTCAGCCTATGCTGAAGAGGAGAACGAATTGGTAAGGGTACTGCAGGGCTCAATCCTGGCACTCTCTCAAAGAAGAAGGCTACTAGTATGCTATAATATCCAAAATTCTTCCTCCTGCCTCTCTTGCTGTCAGAGAGTTATTTTCTGATAATCGGGATCACTCCCAAGCACCAGTCATATAGGGCCCCCTGCATACAATCCACTGCTTGTCTCATATGGTTCCGTGCCACAAGGTGAAGTGAATATGACCTTGCAACCCTCACTATGGTACTTGTCAATACCTGTAGAGGAAGGTCACGTATGTGTACAATAGGGATGCAACTACCCCTCTTTTGTGGGCCTGGTGCGCAGTATATGTCAATATAGTTCTGGATGCTTAGAGGGTCACCGCCTCTGTCGGTGCCTTCCAAGCTTACCGGAGCTCCCCGTCATGATAGAATAGCAATGAAATAGACATCCTCTGAAGTAATCTCCAAGGACTCACCTTGAAGGTCAAACATACCCAAGTCATGATCCCAATAATTTATCAAGAACTCTAAGAGGTGGACATTGGCCTGCATAGGTGACGTACAAAAAAAGTTTAACAACCCAATTGAATGTAAAAAATTCACAATGGGGGAATCTTGGATTGATTCTTGGTCCATATCTTCATGTCCGTGCTCCCTCCACTCAAGCACCATCTTTCAACCTAGTAAACAAGCAATTGCAAACCTTTAGTTTCATATAAAATTTCGAAATTTTGACCCTATATGCTTCTTTTCCACCTCACGCAGCGTACGCAACTGTCTATTAAGGCATGTCACGTACTGTACGTGACTGTCCTTCAGGCAACCCACGTACAGAACGCGTGTATGCGACTTTCAATATAGCAAACCTACGTACACAACGTTGCTTTGTTGAGGGTGCTTAAAAACATGAAATTAGGGCTTAATTTTAATAATTGCTTGGATCAAATTGAAGAGAATGGAGTGTAGTATTAACTGACACTTGCGGATTTGGAAATGGTCCACCGGATTTTCCACACCGAGTCATTGAAGGTAGAGGTGAAAACTTGTCTTTTATGGCTAAACATCCAAAGGGTGAGTTTTTATTTTTGTTTTGAACTATTTATAGAAAATTTATTTTTCAAGTGGGTTTTTTCCCTATAGTTCATAATTTATAAAACTAATACCATATATTTTTTCCTTGCAACAGGTTGATCATAGTTTTAAGGTGTCTTCTGCTCATATAGGATGGTTTTCTGTTGTTTCACATGCATTCTGCATTTATACCTACTCCATCTTAAACCTAGAAATTAACATTTTGACCACGGCTATGGTATTGTTAACCATTAGTTCCTTGTATTTACCATTGTTCTTCCATGGATAGGGCTTTCCTCTCATGAGTATCCTCTTTTAGAACCTATTTTGTCTTTCGATACTCATGTTGCAGCTATCTAAGGTACAGGGGAATCTTTTTAGCTATTTTTCACGCCAAATTGAGCCTCATTTTGGTCTCTTTTTACAAGATATCCTTTTATAGGACTCCCCACCCTTATGGAGTTTCTTTAGGCCCAGGTCTGACTCTTTAAAACAGACTTGACTGCCGAGTTAACTTGTCCATTCAAGCTCGTTAAGAAAACGTGAATGGGCATCCACATTGGTGGTAGGTTATCTCTTTCTCGGACCATGTGGAATAATACAAGAAAGGATCACTCTCTTTTCTACGGAATTGAGAAGAGTATTCTTAGGTATAGGTTTATCGCTTTTCTGGACCCGAGAGACTAAATTTATGGAAAAGGAACACCTGGTATGAGCTTAGTTTTCTCTTTTTCATGCTCTGGACCTAAACATGAAAAAGATTCCAAGTGTACTTTATGTCTTTGTCATGCTTGTTAAACACTAAGAACAAAGCATCGAGTTTATTGTTGTAAGCCCCATTTCTCGTACTCAAATGGATCTTTCCGAGTGATCTTGCTTTCCTTCACACTCGTAAAACTCAAGCTATATGCTACTCTTGAAGGAGCGTTGGCTAGGTGGTAATTTAACCTTTTTTGAACCTCCCAGACTAAGTATGAAAAAGGTTCACCTTTTCTTCTACGAAAGTTAA
This sequence comes from Pseudotsuga menziesii, assembly GCA_001517045.1. Taxonomy (NCBI): domain Eukaryota; kingdom Viridiplantae; phylum Streptophyta; class Pinopsida; order Pinales; family Pinaceae; genus Pseudotsuga; species Pseudotsuga menziesii. The sequence goes on from LPNX010418711.1 coordinate 116,981, forward strand.
GAGAGTTCTTCTGTGGTGTGTTTTATACGTTTCCGGCCTCAGGAGAGTAAATTGGACAAAAAAGGACCCCCCTGGAGTCTTCTTCAGAGTTTTCAGACTCTCTAAACATGAAAACACCAGCTGAGCCTGTATTAGTTTGGGCTCATAAAATACACGAATCAGTGACACTATCAAGCATTATTCCCTCTTCTCTTCAAGCTTGTCAAAAAATGAAGAGAGACTCGAGTTGACTTTCCTGGAGTCGTTAAAATTTAACAGGGAAGGTAAGGAAGAATTTTTCTTTTGGTTTTCAGTTAGTGGCATCATGTCATCCTTGAACATAGTACTCTCTGTCTTTTCCGATACTCATGTCTCAGTGTTCAATTTCAGTTCAGTTATTACTTCGAGTTTCTTACTCCTCCTCTTGTCAGTTTCTACCTGGGGAATCTGATCATGTCTCCTACATGACAGATAAGTCTAGTTGTTCTATCTATAAAGTTAAAAGTTTCCTTGGGTCAGCTCTGTGTCATGCTCACTATTAAAGGACTTAACCCAGTATCTAATCTATATCCTGATCCCATCATTATTGTATCTGTTATCACTTGTGTCTCCCTTCCTTTACCCAGTTCCTAGTCACTCTTGTGATCCATTGGAGGATCTATTTCCTTCCTTATAACAATATGGTTTCACATCAGCACTTCCTGACAACAAAGACCTAGAGTTTTAACGATTGTACCTCAAGATTCACTTTCATTATTGGTGAATTCCTTTGCTTCAGTTGTTGATTATCACCTATTGATTGACAATCTGTTGAATCCGCTCCATGTTCGACTTCAACTTACATCTATTCACATGGCTTGGATTGTACTGGTTCTTTGGGATTTGTTTATGAAGACCTTAGTTTCCTATCTATGGACTAAGTTGCACAAGATTATGTTGTACCTATTTACACAACTTCTAGATCTTTGAAGACTCATCATTATTGTATATTGTGGCTTCGATCCACCTTTGTAATATACATGGTCTTGTACCCGTACTATATGATGTACTCAAATATTGTAAAGGATCTAGTGTTCCAGTATATTGAACATAGCATCATCAGATATGATTTTGTATATGACATTATTTTGTATTTGTTTCAGGTACTACCTCTGCTCCATTGGATTTCTGAGTTCTCCAAAGATAATGATTATAATGTATTTCGGCCATCTCTTTCCTCTGACCTCACACATTAGGGGGAATCTGTTATTGACCCAAATGGCACTTCTCCATCCTAGTGCTGAAATTTCATATGTTGGTACACAAAAGGACACTATAGGATTGAAGTTTTCCTAAACACTATAGATGGGCATGACATGAGATGCATTTACCCTTCAACTAGCTTGCCATTTTATTTTTCTATGTGTTGATTGTCGTACGCGACTATCTCCATTGAAAATCGCGTACATACATGACTATTCTTGATGACAACCCACGTATTGTACGCGACTATTCTCATTGCAACCAGTGTACAGATCTGTAAGCGGGTTTCCTTCAAAGCAACTCACGTGTCATATGTGGGTTTCCTATATACATAGTCGCGTACACATCCATTTGACATTACAAAATATAAAACACGATTAATGGAGATTAGTTGAGTCGTAATCATTAACTATCTCAACTATCTCAACCTCCTCAACCTTCGAAACTGCTTTATGTCCCAAAGTATAAATACAGGCCTTGGGGAGGGCATTAATCAATCATATTTAGAGAGCAAAGTTATGCTGATGGTATATATTTAGAAGTCTTCAGAGCAGGAGGACTCATAGTCCTTTGGTTGCAAAGGAGTCCTTGTCTCAGGCATTGAGTTGTACACTTATCTCATTCACTAATTGTTAATGAAGATAATTCTTCTTCCAACTTTGCATTGAGTCTCTTTCATGTATCATGGTTGATGAATATATTTGATTAAGCACTATATATGTTGTTTATCTTACCTGTCATATATACATGTATAAGATCGTACTTGGAGAATTTGCTCTTTACAGGTGAAGGAGGTGCATCCCTGAAAGCTTTGGAGAGAATCAGAGTGGTAGAAGACAAATCTTGGATCAACCGTCAGTAATCGGGTGAGTCCAACATTTATTCCTATTTCCTTTCTGTACTTTAAAGTTGATTTTCTGCAAGTTTTAGAAGTAAGTTGGTAACCCCAGACCCTAGGTTACAAGGGTGTTTATTCCTGAACAACAGAACTGGCAAATCCACTGGGGAGCCCAGATTGCTGTGGGTTAACTCTGTAGATCGGTGCCCATTCTTTGCCTTGATTCAGTGTGTGGTGTCTTGTCTTGGTTCAGATTTGTAGTGGTGCTTTGAAGTCCTTGATAATTTTTCCTTTTTTGAAAAATTGAACTCCTGTATGCGGGTTGCTCTTATACAGAGTCACATACATAGGTTTGCGTACGCGGGTTTCTCTATAGCACAGTCGCATAGAGTACGGTTTCTCTTGTACATAGTTCCTTACAAGCCTAAGCAACAAAATTTTTAGGTTAGGGTTTGCTTGTCCCTATCCTTCTATATATTTTGTTTTGCTGAGTGGCCTTACAACTATGACCATTGCACTGTGAGTTTGATGACCTTGTTAGCCATACCTTGTGATTTCTTGTAAAGCCCTTGAGTTCTTATTGTTTGGATTGTCTTTCTGTTAGCTACTTGAAGTGGATTTGCCTATTGGGTTATAGGTTCAAGTGCTGGTTTTCTGAATCAGTGATCAGGGTTGTAGACACTGTATATCCCATTCTATTTTAGAATAGTATTGGTTTGCCACTTGCCTTTGTTTGATCTCAGTGATTTCCATTCATTGTGTCTGCCCAAGCTAGGGTTCCAAGTCTTCCTTAGGTGGTTGATCTTTGGTTTTATTAATATGTTTTACTTCACTTTGCTTACGTTATACAGTTAGTTTATTCAAGCATACTCAAGTATTGTGCATTTAGGTGCATAGTAGTGTTTGACCAATTTGAAAAGTGAAAAGAAAACATTAGAAGCTTTTGCATTTGATCTGCATACAGTAGTTTTGTTTTCATTTTTTAAATATAATCTCAAAAATTACAAAAATATAGTCTTAGTGTTCTCTTTATCGTTGCATTTTCATCAATTTACATTTATAAAAAAGAAAAAGAAAAAGAAAAGAGAAGCTTGTTTTTTAAGTAGTGATAATTTGCTTTGGAAGTATACACTTATTGTTTTACATTTCTTATCGAGTCAAAAACATCATAGTCTTTAACTCTACTTGCCTTCTGAGTAAAAATAGCCCTTAAAATGAACGCAATAATTAAAATTTATTAGTAATTTTTGTTTTTTAGGGCCATACACCTACTATCTTAGGCTAGACTTGTGGGATAGGAAGTGTAAACTCCCCATAAGTATTTAAATTCAGACATAGTGGGCCAATTGATAGGTAAATCCTTCTCTTTATCGATAGTATTTGGGAAGCTCCTCTCAAGCGGGAGTCAAGCACGAGTCTGCGTGGTGGCATTGGACTGAGGAGATAACCCTTCGATTCCTTGTCGAAACGTAAACCAAGGTTTTTATGCATCAGGGGATTCTATCCTAGACAGAGTTTCAGGCTTAGCTACCCTGCCCATGCTTATGAATCAGGCTTGCGATTGTTCCCCTAGACTGTTAGTATAGTTAAGGTAACCTCTAGTCTCTTGACATCTAGGGTTCATACGCAGGTAAACAGAAAGGCTATTTCTGGTTCACCTTGGACGGTCTTGGAAGGTAACCCTTGTTGAAAGTGTAGGAGGGAGGTGGGTGATTCCTTCGATTGCGCCTAAGAACCTCTTCAAGGACGCCAAGAAACTATCTTTCAAGATTTCTTCGGGAAAGTATATGTTTTACCCTTGTTGACTGTTGAGACTTTAGGAATTTTCTTAGTGATTGCTCTGTGGTTTGTCTGTGTTTAGCTGACCTTAGGGTTTGAATAGTTAAATTTACAATCATGGAGTACCAACCTATTAGAAGGTATCGAAGGTTGCAAAACCTTCCTACTCTCATCACATTGGAACCTCCACCTCCCCCCCAAAGGTGAAGATTGGACACAGACGGTTCTTTTGAATCAATAGGAGTGAGTGAAGTTCTGGGTGAACCAAAACTTCGGGCAAACCTTTCTGATTTAAATACAGTTGAGATAGAAGACTTGTAGTCTGACGAGTTTGCAAGAAATTTTAATACACCCTTAACTGACTTAAACGATCCTATGATCATCCAAGTTTGTCCTTTTAATCCACCCATGATTGGTCTCCCTATGGGAATGATAATGTCTACTGCAGGAGAAAGCTCTTTTATTTCCACCTCAGCCACTCCGGCTGAAGGAATGCTACCTCCCCCAGTAAGTGCCCCTAGATCAAGCATACCTACTATGACCCTAACTCTAGCGAGCCGAGTGGTTCAACCGTCGGTTCCCAGAAGCCTAGCAGGTGCTTCTGGTGGTATGGTTACTGGGATTCCTAGTATGCCTATAGTTCCTACCTCCTTCACACACACTGCCCAGAGTGGTCCTATAGGATCCTCGACTTTCATCCAAGGATTTCCTTGGAATGGGGGGCATATTCCCCCATCCAATCCATACGTAGGCCCATCACCCTCTTATGTAGGGGTGTAGTTTGGAAACAATAACCCTTACAATCAAGGTTTTCCAACTTCGGTTTTGCATCCATTCACGAGCTCTCCTTTTTCATTATTTAGCGGAGGGATACCTGCTCCTGTATTTCAAACCCGAGTTTCAACTGGGGCAGCTAGAACCTCTTATACTACACCTCACACCAACAATCCTGTGGCTTACGGATGGAATCCGTTCCAAAGTAATGCATCCACTTCACAATCGGCAACAGGGGGCAACCCCACCTTCACATATGGAAATTTGGAGTCAAGTCCCTCTAATCACCATTCTGGTACTTTTGGTGCTCCGGTTAGACCTAAGATTCCTTTCCTGGCAACGTTAAACTTGCCAGATTTGTCTAAATTGATGAAGGACCCGGTGAGACATGATCCCTCCTGGCCACCTGTCCCTACCAAGCTGCCCTCGGACATCCCGAAATTCAAAGGAAAACTTGGTGAAGATCCTGGGGCTCATGCCACCAATTTTCATTTATGGTGTTGTTCCAATTCATTGAATGACGATTCAGTTTGGTTGTGGCTATTCCAAAGAACCTTGACAAGTACCGCAGCAAAATGGTACATTGAGTTGCCTTCTATTGCATTTAGTAGTTTTTGGGACTTGGCTAACGCATTCCTTAGTCACTTTTAGCTTCCTGTCCGATATGATTTCGGAACGAACTTGTTATCTACCTTCTGGCAGAACAAGGCCACCCACATCTTGGATCACATCCAAGAGTGGAGGAGGTGGAAGAGCCTTATTAAAGCCACTATTCCTCCCGAGTTCTTATTAGAGTGGTTCCTTAAATCCCTATTGCCTTATATATCTAAGGACATATCTACTTCAAGAGTGATGAATGAGGAAGAAGCTATCCTTAGGGCCCAACAATTAGATTTGATTTACTCTCCATCTAGGATCTTGTATGAGATTATCCCTGAGGCACAGAGGCCAATCCACAATGCAAAGAAACCTAAGCCTGGACCCCATGCCGATGGTGTGGTTGGGTCTGTAAATTATCCCACTGTAGAATCTCTGGCCAAATAGCTCCATCATCTGTCTATCAAACATTCTATGGCGGAGGCAGCAAAGGCTTCTCCCTCACCCCAAAATGCAAATGTTTTTGCACAGACCTCTCAGAAGGGCAATCAGCAGCCCGGTGGGAAAAAGAGGAGAGGAAAGAAAGGGGAGGGAAACCAAAACAAGCAGAAACCCACAAACAATTTTGATGGGGGAAAGAAAGAAAAGAAAAAGGTGAAATTCCCATGTAAGTTGTTCCATGAGGATCACCTCACCCATCTTTGTCCCCTTATGGAACAAGCCCAGAAGGATCCTTTTCCCTAAGGGTAGAATTATGCTTCAGCTTCAAATGTAGTAGGGGGCACTCCAAATGCCCCTGACCCCACTTATATCAACATGGTTCAATCTTCAAATTTCCTACAGACCAAGAAAAAGAACTATGAAAAAGAGACCTTTGAGAAGGCTAAGTCTATAGGTGAAACTTCTAACCCTCTCACGATCGAGAAACCTGTCGAAACTATGCCCAAGATACCGAAAGGTGTCTTTAAGAAGACCCTGCATAATCCTAATGCTAGGGCTGCATCAAACTACTCCGTAGTTGAAGAATTATCCCAAACCCCTTGTGTAATGTCATCTTTAGAGGTGTTACAGAGTTTTCCTGCCCAGTGGGATGCACTCTTAGCAGCCTTAGGCAATATGGACTCGTTGAGTCTCATGGCAAAATTTCACTTGTATGAAGTCAAAATTCTCCTACCTTATAGTGTATCCTTATCGATAGATGTCATCCATGGTGGAAATACCATTGGAAGGGTAGTTGTCGACGAGGGCACTTCTACATGTGTTATGTCCTTATCTTGTTGGAAAGCTCTTGGGTCCCTAGAGCTGGTTCCATCAAACACCCTACTTAGTGCTTTCGATGAAGGTCATTCCGTCCGCATGGATTCGTACCGGCTTTTGAAATTAAGATGGCAGGAAAAGTGGTGTCTGTTGAGGTAGAGGTGATTGATGCACCTTTGGATTATAATCTACTCTTAGGAAGGAGTTGGAGTTATGCCATGTCTGCTATTGCATCGTTCGTCTTTTGAGTGGTAGTGTTTCCACATGAAGGGAAGTTGGTTACTGTTGACGAACTCAGTTTCACTCGAAAAGGCTGCATGGAGTCTAATGAGTCCAGTGTGCCATTTTTTGATCAGGTTAAACTTGCTACAGAGAGCTTAGGGCCTAGAATGTACGCATCATTGATGGGCACATTTGATCTTCCAGCTCCGATTAACTATATAGGTTCTACTAGTGTGGGGAAGTCCATAGCCATGGTTGTTGATAGGACTGATCCTTGGGTTCTCCCTTCCCACCATGAACCTGAAGTGCCCTTATCGACAGTGGAAGTGGCTTACCAAGCTATCACCCAAACCACTGTTGATCCTGTTTCGATCCCCCTCACAGTCTCAGAGGAACTGGAAGAAGCCTATTTTCCTGCTTAGGTAGAAAACTCTTTGCATTCTACAGATTGTTTAGATATGGTTTTACCTTCTGATGAAGCCATTCTGGAAGCCATGTGCAGACGTGATAAGATCTACGAAGATATTCACCATTGATCCTATTTCCTTCCAGAGCTAAGCAGGATAGAGAATCAAGAGTTTCATATGAGACTCGCAAATGATGTTGATACACACATCAATCCCTTACCAAGGGAAGGAATGTTTGCTGAGGGGAACATGGCAAATATTTCCACTACTATCCCTATCAACATCTCTGTAAATCCTGACATTGTGGAAAATATACATATCGGCGCAAACTGCTTTCCTGAGGAGATTGCGATCTATACATCCTTGTTTAAGGAATTTCGCGACATTTTTGGCTGGTCATATGAGGAGATGCCAGGCATTGATCCATCTATAGTTGAGCACAAGATCTAAACATACCCTGACACTAAACCTGTTCGAAAAAAGTTGAGACCTGTTAACCCGCGTAAAGCGACGATAGTAAAGGCTGAAGCTGAAAAACTGTTGAATGTTAATTTTATTTATCCCATAGCTCTGACGAAATGGGTATCCAACCCTATTCCTGTTGATAAGAAGCAAAGGACCATAGGTGTCTGTACTGACCTTCGATATTTGAACAAAGTCTGTCCTAAGGAAAACTATCCCATGCCATTTATATATCAAATTATTTATGCTTGTGCGAGAAGTGAAGTCTTCTCGTTTATGGATGGTTTCTCTGGATATAATCGAGCTTATCAGGTGCGGAACCCTATCCTATTATGTCAATTTATGCAAGTTAGGTTATTGGAAAGAAATTTTGAGTTCATTACATTCAATCATATTCCAAGGAATCAAAATTCATTAACTGATGCATACGCTAATTACATCTTGGATTGGCATTTAACACATCTCACATAAAAAGTATACAACAAACAGATAAAAAACATTTTTAAATAAGCCAACAAAATATATAAATATATGTATGTATGTGTGTGTGTGTGTGTGTGTGTGTGTGTGTGAATATATGTCCATAGATAGGTCGAGTCTCTGATCCTCAGATCTAGTCATAACTATATAATATTCAAAAAATATACAAAATATGGATCAAATTCCATCAAATGCCCTAGATCTAAGCTAGACCACCCTAGTCACTTGGACCACCCTGGTTCCCCCGGTCTCCCTGCAATCTGGCTTCTTCAGCCTCCTTGGCTTCAGCAGCCTCAACATCATCTATGTATACCAATACTGCTCTGGCTACCCACCTCAAAAAGTGTATCCAGACAGGTGGTACACCAACCATGAACTCCTGCATGATGGTTGGGATGTGCTCAATCCATAAGGTGGGTACTCTCTAGGTAAGCCTGGCCAACTTCCCCTCAAGAACCCTAATCAGCCCTTGGTCTTGTCCTAATATAGGATGCACATACATGCATGGATGCCCTTCATGGTAGACTAGTCGAATATCTGCATTTTGACATGTTTACAGGATTAGAACTCTTATACATATGTATATATCTCTATATTTAAAATTCATAAAAATTTGAAAATTTGAAAATAAAAAATTACCTAACTCTTCCCATGCTTCTCCTGGAGGGAGGACAAAGTCTGGATCACCACGGAATTCCATTCTAGCATATGGAAATTGCTCCAGTGCTGGAAACTGTCGCTCCCACCAAAAGTAGAAGTCGTCATCATAAACACTCTACACTGAGCCACCACCTCCCTAGCGGAGGAAGATATCTCCCCATCTACTCAGCCTAGGATAACGAGGAGAACAAACTGGTAAGAGTACTGCAGGGCTCAATCCTGACACTCTCTCAAAGAAGAAGGCTACTAGTATGCTAGAATATCCAAAATTCTTCCTCCTGCCTCTCTTGCAGTCAGGGAGCTGTTTTCTCATAATCGGGATCACTCTCGAGCACTAGTCATATAGGCCCCCTTGCATACAATCCACTGCTAGTCTCATATGGTTCTACGTCGCAAGGTGAAGTGAAGATGACCCTGCAACCCTCACTATGGTACTTGTCAATACCTATAGAGGAAGGTCACGTATGTGTACAATAGGGATGAAACTACCTCTCTTTTGTGTGCCTGGTGCATAGTATATGTCAATATAGTTCTGGAAGCTTAGATGGTCATCGCCTCTGTCAGTGCCTTCCAAGTTTACCAGAGCCCCACTTCGTGATAGACCAACAGTGAAATAGACATCCTCTGAATTAATCTCCAAGGACTCACCTTGAAGGTCAAACATGCCCAAGTCATGATCCCAATAATTTATCAGGAACTCTAAGAGGCGAACATTGGCCCACATAGGTGACATACAAAAAAACTTTAACAACCCACTTGAACGTAAAACATTCACGGTGGGGGCATCTTGGAGTGCTTCTTGGTCCATATCTTCATGTTCGCGCTCCCTCCACTCAAGCACCATCTTTCAACCTAGTAAACAAGCAATTGCAAACCTTTAGTTTCATATAAAATTTCAAAATTTTGACCCTATGTGGTTCTTTTCCACCTCACGCAGCATATGCGACTGTCTATTAAGGCATGTCACGTACTATACGCGACTGTCCTTTGGGAAACCCGCGTACAGAACATGTGTACGCGACTTTCAATATAGCAAACCCACGTACATAGCATTGCTTTGTTGAGGGTGATTAAAAACATGAATTTAGGGATTAATTTTGATAATTGCTTAGATCAAATTGAAGAGAATGGAGTGTAGTATTAACTGAAGGATCCTTTTCCCCAAGGGTAGAATTCTACCTCCAAGGGTAAATTCTCCCATTGTAGAATCTTTGTCCAAACAACTCCATCAGTTGTCCGTCAAACATTCTACGGTGGAGGCAACAAAGACTGCTCCCTCACCCCAAAATGCAAATGTTTTTGCACAAACCTCTCATAAGGGCAATCAACATCCCGGTGGGAAAAAAAGAGAGGAAAGAAAGGGGAGGGAAACCAAAACAAGCAGAAACCCGCGAACAATGCTGATGGGGGTAAGAAATAAAAGAAAAAGGTGAAATTCCCATGTAAGTTGTGTCATGAGGATCACCTCACCCATATTTTTCCCCTTATGGAACAAGCCCAGAAGCTGCTAAAAGCTCAACAACTGGCTGTCTTGAAGGATCCTTTTCCCCAAGGGAAGAATTCAGCTTCAGCTTCAAATGTAGCAGGGGGCACTCCAAATGCCCCTGACCCCACTTATATCAACAGGGTTCGATCTTCAACTTTGCTACAGACCAGGAATAATAACTATGAAAAAGAGATCTTTGAGAAGGGTAAGTCTATGGGTGAAACTTCTAACCCTCTCACAATCGAGAAACCTGTTGAAACTATGCCCAAGATATCGAAAGGTGTCTTTAAGAAGACCTTGCATAATCCTAATGCTAGGGCTGCATCAAACTACTCCGTAGTTGAAGACTTAGCCCAAACCCCTTGTGCAATGTCAGCTTTAGAGGTGTTACAGAGTTGTCCCACCTAGCGGGATGCACTCTTAGCAGCCTTAGGCAGTATGGACTTGTCAAGTCTCATGGTGAAATTTCACTTGTCTGAAGTCAAAATTCGCCTACCTTACCATGTAGCCTTATCAATAGATGTCATCCATGGTGGAAAGACCATTGGAAGGGCAGTTGTCAACGAGGGTGCTTCTACATGTGTTATGTACTTGTCTTGTTGGAAAGTTGTTGGGTCCCCAGAGCTAGTCTCGTCAAACACCCTAATTACTGCTTTCGATGGAAGGTCATTCCGTCCGCATGGTATCCTACTGGATTTTGAAATTAAGCTGGTAGGGAAAGCGGTGTCTATTGAGGTATAGGTGATTGATGCACCTTTGGATTATAACCTGCTCTTGGGAAGGAGTTGGACTTATGCCATGTCTTCTATTGCATCGACCGTCTTTCGAGTGGTAGTGTTTCCACACGAAGGAAAGTTGGTTATTGTTAACCAACCCAGTTTCACTCTAAAAGGCCGCATGGAGTCTAATGAGTCCACTGTGCCATTCGTTGATTAGGTTAAACCTGCTAGAGAGAGCTTAGGGGCTGGAATGTACTCATCATTGATGGGCACATTTGATCTTCTACTCCGATTAACTATATAGGTTCTACTAGTGTGGGGAATTCCATAGCCACGGTTGTTGATAGGACTGATCCTTGGGTTCTCCCTTCCCACCATGAACCTAAAGTTCCCTTATCGACAGTGGAAGTGGCTTACCAAGCTATCACCCAAAACACTGTTGATCCCGTTCCAGTCCCCCTCACAGTCTCAGAGGGACTAGAAGAAGCCTATTTTCCTGCTTGGGCAGAAAACTCTTTGCATTCTACAGATTGTTTAGATATGGTTTTACCTTCTGATGAATCCATTCTGGAAGCCATGTGCGGACGTGATAAGATCTGCAAAGATCTTCACCATCGATCCTATTTTCTTCCATAGCTAAGCAAGATAGAGAATCAAGAGTTTCATATGAGGCTGGCAGATGATGTTGATACACCCATGAATCCCTTACCAAGGGAAGGAATGTTTATTGAGGGGAACATGGCAAATATTTCTGCTACTATCCCGATCAACATCTCTATAAATCCTGATGTTGTTCACAAATTCAATGCTGCAAACAAGCCTTATGAATTCATTGTTATCCGTTCAAATGTTCTAGCTGCATTGGAATTCAAAATTTCCAATGACCCGTATTACAAGGATGCCCACCTTGACCTTCAAGCATTACATGCTTTGCCACTTGAACCCACAAATGTGTCCTCCCTTCTTTGCCATGCCACAACCCCCGGACCTGGCCTCCAACTACCCTCACCCACTACTGATGATGCGACACCTTCAATGCCAATTCCAACAAGCATTGAAACCTCTTCCTTTGTTTTTTCACTCCCAGATTCTCGCACTGAGACTAAAGAAATTAGGCAGTTTGCATCTACAACCCCTACCACCCCTTCAACATCAATTGATTGGCCCCCCCATTGGTCTTTCTCCAATAAATGAATACAATATGGAAGGGCTCCTCTCAATGGCATTCCCAACGCTATTTCCCACAGGGGTTCCCATGCTAAAACAAATGCAGGAATATGCTTTGCACCTTATCCGATTCCATGATAATAGGTTTTCCCAACATCCTCAGTTCCGCTACTACTTGTACAACCTTATGATGCACCATTGTAGCCAAACCACTGCATCTGTTTTTGTTAAAGGCAACCTAGCAGACACCCTCCCCACAACTGTCTCGGCTTTGCGCACACAACTCAGCCAGATGCTAGATTCTTGTGTTGCTAATCATGCCATGCGTTTTGGCTCTGCTCTACATGGCACCCGCTCTTTCTGGAACAAAAGACGAGGTGAGATGTGTGATATGATCACCCAGCTTGGTAGGCCAACCTTTGTTTTACCCTTAGTGCAACTGATACCAAATGGCATGACCTTCACATGCTCATGCCTTCCCACCCTTAGTGCAGCTGACACCAAATGGCATGACCTTCACATGCTCATGCCTTCCCATCCTCCCACTTCACTGCCTTCACAATTCCAATGGAGAATTCATAACATTATAACCAATCCACACACTACATCTCTATATATGCACCATAGATACACCATCTTCCTTGAAGAGGTCCTGCTACACACATTACAAACAAAAGATTACTGGTGCAGGTTTGTTCCTCTCACTCTTTGCATTTTATTTCATTTTACTGCTTGACATTTTGAATTTTTTCCTAACTTTGTGTTTTGTTTTCCTTCCCTTCTTAATATAGGTATGAATGGAAAAACCGAGGTTCTGCTCATATACATGGATTCCTTTGGTTGGAGGACACACCCAATATGGACAACCTTGATTGGAATGATCCCCTTGCTGTTGATACTGCAAAAACATACTTTGACAACTTCTTAACAGCATGGAACCCTCATCCTGTGCACCTTTGTGTCTCCGCCTTCCATCGAGCATCTCACCAAGACCCTTTCACACTTGCGACATCCTCCATACACGAAGGAAACCAAAATTATGACTATGAAACCTTTGTCAATTCTATGCAACGCCACACAAAATGCAATGAATCCTCTTATCTTCGCAAAAAGGGCACAACCCTCGTTTGCCGCTATGGTTTCCCCTTTGAACTACAGGAAACATCTTCTATGTTCATTGACAACTCTGGCCAAAAAAAAATATCCCCGCTAGAAATGATGAGCTTTTAAACATACACAACCCTCTTATGCTCTCAGTATGGAGAGCTAATGTTGATTTCCAGCCTGTGCTCTCACGTCATGCTGTCCTCTCATACATTTCAAAGTATGCTTCGAAAGTAGAGAATAAATTTGAGAGCTACCATGACATTCTAACACGTATTGCACATGCCGCCCCTGCAGAAGAGGGAATCTTATTACCTATCAGAAAACTATTGTCTGAACCGTGGCTGATTGAGACATTGGAGCACAAGAAACCTGCCATATGCTACAAAACTTCCCTTGACTCTTTCCAGTCATACATTTGTTTCCCTGAACACTTCCCATACCATTTTCAAATGTGTCTCGCCAGACCTCCCCAACATCCCCCCATCAACCAACTTCATTTCCGCATACATGTAAAGACCCCCTTCTCTTGAACACCTGCCCCTTCTTGAAGCTTCCCCCTCTTGGTCCTTTTCTACACGTAGAAAAAAATGTCAATGGAGGCCCCACAAACCGACCAATATCATGCGTGTCCTTCCTCGTTTCCTTGACATCCCTCCTTCCACCTCTCCTCTTTATGTCAATTTCTGTTAGAGTGAACTCCTCTTGTACAAACCTTTCCGCGATGTGCCAAAAGATATTGGCTCCTCAGACTTGAAAGTTGTCTCTACATGGGAATCCTTTCGTGGGAGCTACAATGCCTAGCATGTTGACCAACAACCTTTGCCCCCTCCAACTATTTCTGTTGATACACCTCCCCCTCATGAATTTCATCCTCCCTCCTCTATCGACATGTCAGAATGGGAACTCCTCTCTCAACTCCACCCTGGAAACAACCTACAACTTGATTATCTTGACATGCTTGGTCATTGCGACTTTGACACCAATCATAATTGGGGCCAAACGCATATACCTTTACACTTGCAAAACTTGGCCATCTCATTTCTTGACTTGAACCGCTCATCGAACCAAGCAGAACTACAACCTTTTTCAACTCCTGCTTCTCTTAATTGCTTTTCTCCAACACAACGCACAACCTTTGAAATTATTATGTCCCACTACACACAACACACTACCACAAAACCATTACGTATGATCATCCAAGGAACTACAGACACAGGGACATATTACTTAATTGGATGCTTGCAAGCTGCCTTCTCTTCATCATCTACAAATAACTCATCCCCTCTTCTCCTGCTTGCTCCAACTGGTGTCGCGGCATTTAACATAAATTCCCTTACAATACATTCTGCCCTTCAGATACGAATAAATACTATGCTTCCTCTTGAGGGCCAAGCCATTGCAAACCTCCAAGAATGACTCCTCCATATACGCTATGTGTTAATTGATGAGATGAGTTTCATTGGATCAAAGCTCTTATCCAACATTGACTCTCGTCTTCGGGAAGTGTTCCTTTCCCATCAAACTTGCCCTTTTGGAGGCCGCTCTATCATCCTCGTAGGTGACCTTGGTCCACTTCCACCTGTCAAAGATATCCCCATGTATGTAGCAGCATCATGTGGAAACACACTTTGGCGTACCTTTGACACATTCATAACCCTCTCAACGATTTTTCGTCAACAAGGAGATGACCCTTCTCATATTCAATTCCACCAACTTCTCTTCAATCTTAGGAATGCAACACCAACTATTGCCGATTGGACCCTTCTTATGTCAAGGCCATCCTCTTCCCTCTCTCAAACCGAGAACCACGTATCCAATCAATCCACCCATTTGTTCTCAACTAACAATTCTGTTGCCTTACACAACCATAACAAATGCTTAAACAACTAAATGTCCTGATTGCATTATGTTCCGTAGAAGTTAAGAAAAAAAACTCCTGTTTGCACCAGAATATGAACAATTAGATATGGTCGTACTCCTTTCCGTTGGTCAACAAGTTATGCTTACAACAAACCTTTGGGTTGAGGAAGGTCTTGTTAATGGTGCTCTTGGTCAAGTTGTTTCAATCTTGTACAACACCGCCACTACTCCACCTATGCTTCCTTTGTTTGTTGTTGTTGACTTTGTCAACTACAAAGGCCCACCATGGGATGCTTCTAACCCTACCTACATCCCGATCCTCCCTTTAACAAGAGGTTCTCGTAGACAACTTCCCCTTTGCATGGCCTAGGGTTTAACAATCCACAAATCACAAGGAATGACCTTACAAAAGGAAACAATCAACATAGGAAACATCGATTGACAAGGGCTAACATTTACTGCAGTTTCAAGAGTTAGACAATTCACTGACCTACGCATAATGCCATATTTTTATTTTGCTCGCTATACACGTATGAAGGATATCCCTTCTGTCCAACGAAGAAAACGAGAAGAAACTTTAATTGCCTCCATATCAATTCCACCACGCGTTGCTTAACATAGTTGCTCACATATGCTTACACCCATGCATTGCTTCCCACACCTCTTCTCAATTACACAGAAAATAATAAACAAACAACACCATACAAACAAATACTATCACTTTTCGCTTGCTAAATACCAAAGCAAAACAACCTTGCCTTCTTTCCTCCCCCCATCCACCCCCCAAAAAAGCACTCTTGCACTCATGCATATATTTCTGTTCATTTGCTTCCAATATCTTAACTTCATTTTGTTTCATCTACTTGAATCTACCATAACATTACACTGACAACATTTCTTTTCTCTCTGCAATAGAACAAACAAACAAAAAGAACAGCAAAATGTCCATTACACAAGTTTTCAACTTTTTTCCTTTCATCTATGATGTGAATATGTTATTTCTTTTGTTATTCGCTACTATGAAAAAAAAACTGTCAGTATAGAAATTCAATTACAAAAAAAAATGTGCCTTCCTTTACTCTATATTATTTGAACATGTTAAGCTTTTAATGGCTCTGTTTTCTCTCTTCCTAGATCTTCGACAACAAACATGGACAAGCAATACCTGAACACCCTTGCCAACTTCTGCAAGCATATCAAGGAACAACACGCATCGCTACAACAAATCGAAGCACGCTTCCAATCGACTTCAAACATCCCACTGAATCTGATTCACCCTACTATTAAGCTTCTCTCAGAAATAAGAGCCTTCTTTCAACTCATGATCCATATGCATGAAAGGGACACCATGCACAAGATCTGCAAAGACTTAGTATCTCGCCACCCTTGTCTTGCTCAATACATAAACATTACATGGTGTTGCCATTGCCATAATCTCTCTTGCATTTATGACTAAAGCCTCTTCCTTGCTTGCAGTTCCCTTTTCCCTCTCTTTACAACCTAGCAACCCTTCTTTGATTCCCACACATTCTTCAGTTGCCATTACTACCCTTCACTTGTATGTACTACCTTGTCCACAACCTATGCTTTAATTGAATAAATGTATTAGCCTTTTTCACACATGGAATGCACAAACATTGTACATATTACATGCTTCCACTACTACCACAATACATGTACATTTATTATATTTCCCTTCTACTTGCATACAACACCTCTCTAATGTATATACTCTATCAAACAAACGGTTCTTTTACAAATACAATGCAACAAACTCTATGTAAATAGAAACAGTTCACATTATACTAAGTTCTTAACTTTTGTTTACATTTAATCCATGTATATATTTAGCTTCTACTTCTTGTCATTACACATATGTATATTCTTTTTCCCATGGAGTCCCTATACTTGGTTTCAAAGTAAATATGTTGTCCATTTGTTACTTCTACTCAATTTAGACTGTTTGTACATTAAATTGGTTTCAATTATTCGCAATCCTCATTTCGTTTCAAATACTCTCTTATGATCAGAGAAACAGTTCACACTATACTGTATGTACATAGAAACAGTTCACAATATATACTAAATTCTTAAGTTCTGTTGTACATTTATCCCATGTGTATATTTAGCTTGTACTTCTTGACTTAATACCTATGTCTATTTTTTTTCCCATGGTGTCCCTATACTTGGTTTGAAAGCAAAATTTGTTGCCCATTTTTTAACTTCTACTACAAGTATACTATTTGTACATTCAGTTGGTTTCAAATATTCGCGATACTCAAATCGTTTCAAAATACTCTCCATAAGAGAGTATATGGTCTGTAAGTAAACAACTGTTGCAACAATTTGTTAATCGATTTTTTAATTTACTAGTACAACTGCTTCATCTGTACTTGTCCTCTCCTGTTCCTGCCATTGCAAGCTTCCTTTCTGGCATGCAAAGCATTCAACTCCAAACTAAAAGGTACTGTCCTATCTACTTTTCTTTTCCATGTTATTTGTCCATTTTATACAAGAAGAAACAAAAAAATTACTTTATTTTGCCCTTAATGGCAACAACACAATACTATATTTATATTATAGTTCATTGTTCTTGTGTTGTGTGCTACTCTGATAGGTTATCATATCATGGTGGGGAGAAGGAATCCATTGTTTCCCGGAGCAATAGCTTCTCTCGGTTAGCAAACAGAACTGGGAATGATGACAAGGTACTTTCTCTCTTATTCGTTGATTCAAACTAAGGCTTAGACTCCATCCAACAGAATGTGATCCATCCTTGTTTAACTCAATAACTGATTTTTTTTTTAATTCTGAAGGGTATTTAGAGACAAGAATTTTAAAGACCCACAGCAGGGAATGCTCGCTCTCGAACGTCTTCATGCCGAGAAAGAATATTAAGTCTCGAGCAAGATGTATGATATTTGTTACTATTGTTTCTCTCTCTCTCTCTCTCGAACGTCTTCATGCCGAGAAAGAATATTAAGTCTCGAGCAAGATGTATGATATTTGTTACTATTGTTTCTCTCTCTCTCTCTCTCTTGCTGCTTGCTAGAGTTGCTCACTTCAACTAAATTCCAATGAGGGTTTTCCTTAATAGTTAGTAATTCAACTCTAATGTATAAAGCTATGTGATTTGATGATTTTGATTTTTAATTTTGAGCTGGAAAATCTCAGCTTTCATACATCCATGAGCATATTAGGCACACATTTCTCACCATGGATTGGGAGGTCTAGACCCTCTTATAAACTTTAACCATTGTAGTTCAAGTACTGAAATTTGTTCTCATAGTGGTTCAAGTTGGGGTACTCCCTAGTTCATATCCCTCTATAGATAGGTAAATGGTAAAAATCCAATAGTTTACCTATGTGTGAGCTAATTGCTATGCAATGTTCATTGTTGATTGATTCTGACTGTTCCCAATTTGTCCAGATTTTGGGTTGTTTTCGTCTCTGCAATGTGATTGAAATTCTCCTTGGTATATATTTGAATGGAATAATTATCTGTAGCCAAAGTCTAATGTTTATATTATTTACTATGTGTTCTCTTCAAATTGTAGGTTGATAGGCTACGCAAAAAACTTAGGCATCAAGAGGATGTGCACAGGGCATTAGAAAGAGCCTTCACAAGACCTTTAGGAGTTCTCCCTCATCTTCCATCATTTCTTCCTCAAAAGGTAGACTTAAAATCTGATGAACACAACAAGCTTTAGCAGGTGATTAAAATCATTGAATGAATGCCTTGAAGATCTAGTTTGCAAGCATAATGTTTTAGTGAAAAGTTAGCATTTAGAATTGTGGATGAAACAAGATGGGCATATCTTTTGCTTCACTTATTCCTATATGATATTTTTATAATCCTATTCAGAATTCTTAAATCATATCCATATTCTTGTCTTCAAATGATGGATTGCTTTCCCTCTCATAAGGGAATCACAGATAAAAAAAGTTTTATAGAAAAACCTACAATGGATTGATAGGTGTAACTATTTGTAAGGGATGGCTTTCTGCTCTAATTATAGGCCTTCACAAATATAAAGTGTGAGCTATTAAAATTCTCAAAATGGTTTTGTCTGAGTGGAGGTGTCTAGAATCTATTATACTGAAATATATTTGATAGATATGCTTTCTTGCTGGCCTCTTCAGACAAAGCAGCTTCTTGCAGAAGTAGCTTTGCTTGAGGAAGAAGTTGTTCACCTAGAGGAACAAATTGTACACATGAGACAAGGTATGTATCAGAATGAAGAGCATGCCTCATCATCTACAAAGTAGAAGGAACCTCTTGGAAATGATGAACAATTGAAGGCAAAGAGGGTATTGCGTAGGTCTCCCTCATCGGGAGATTTATCTTATCATGTTAGGAAACAAGGAAAACAAGATTATTTTGTAGGAAGTCTGCCTCATTCCATGAAAGGGATTTCATCGGATAGGAATCTTAGAACATTGAATAGAGTCCCTAGAACATATGATAGGGCTTTGGAAACTGAAGGTTTTCATAGAAGACAACTATCTCTGGGCTCTATACCAGACACCTAGAGCCTCTTCTTTCTATCCCAGGCTATGAATGGTAGCCTTCATTTTTACAGGGGTCTTGAAGAAAAAAAGGCATTAGAAATCTCAACAGAGCAAAGGAAATTAGGGATACCAGTTGTTAGCCATGAGAAAGAGAACCAGTTGCATTTGAAATCTAAGAACCTACATGCTTTGCCTCCAGTCCAAAAATGAAAGACCGGAGCTCAGAAACAAAGCTCACTCATTCGTACAACTCTTATGGAGACACAACCCCTAACACCAAAGAAAAAGGTACCAAATTTGGAATCCTGTATGATATCAAAAGACTTGCTTAAATAACATACATTTTTTATGTGCACCTACACTTTAAGAATATTATATGAGTATTCATTTCAAGTTGTAAAGAACATACAATTTTTTTATGTGCACCTGCACTTTAAGAATATTATATGAGTATATATTGATTCAATTATGTATGATATTATGACATCTTCCAGACAAAGCATACTCCAGTGATTACTCATTTTGGACCAACGAAACTACCATCTCTGAATATTTTTTAAGATGGGAAAAGTACACAACAAAATAAGCTTTCTGAAGATATTGTAAAGTGCTTGATGAGTATTTTTTTGAAGCTAACAAGGCCATCATTGGAAACCAATAAGGAGACACCATCAATAGCTTCACGGTCAACTTTTTCAAGTGTAAGCCCAAAAAGCTATGGCTTGAGAAGCACTTTAAATGTAAAATACCTATGGAATATTTAGAAGAAATACATTTCAAAGATCCTTATGGTGTTTGTTTTGAATCAATTCTAAGAGATATTGGTACATACAAACATTTCCATGATATCTCTGTAGTCTCATTTGACTTGGATCGGCTCCCAAGTTGTGCTTCTTTATTCAAAAGATTGAGGTGTGTTTGTCACTTTATTGGAATATCGATAAACATCTCTTAAATGATATTTGGCCAAATCGTTCACCTGTATTGATTCCTTTACTGTAAACAATTTAGATTATTTGTGTTGATCATTGAAAGGTCAATTAGAAGCCCTTACAAGGTTTCCATTCTCATTTAGTCATTTTTAGGTTTGGCCTAATTTATAAGTCTCTGCTTTTCAGATTTCTTGTGAGCAAACTATGTTCTGCAGATGTAAAGGGCTTGACATATCAGCAGAAGCTAGCCTTTTGGATCAACATTTACAATTCCTGCATGATGCATGTATGATGGTAACATAACCCCTGATTTACATCTATAGCTTTTTTTTATTGCTATCACAACAAACTCATTAATGGGCTCTCCCAGTTTTTGTCTATTACTTTCTAAGCAACTGATATTCACTTTAGGATGCATCTTCTTGTGACTAATACAAATTTAACTTTTACACTTGAGAAAATTTAGGCCTTCCTTGAACATGGAATACCAAGCACCCCTCAGAAGGTTGTTTCACTCATGCGTGAGGTATGACAGCCAAAAATGAAGAATGCAATCAATTGACTTTATTGCTCGTTTCCTATAGTAGTAGCTGCCTATATCAGAGGGTGAACATTGAAGGCACTTTTTATAATTTATATAATGACAGGTTACCCTGATTTTGCAATGGAAATAAGATTATGAAATAATTTGTAGAATTTCATATTGCCACTGTTTTGCAGTCATTTAATTTCTGTGAATACTGTGATGGGAGGGCTACACACAGTCCTTAATGTTGGAGGGAAGTCGATGAATGCATTGGCTATTGAACATTTCATACTTCGATCACCCTTTCACTCAAAAGATGTAAGTTTGTTTATGTAATAATTTTCCATTTCAGAAAAGACATTTTAAATTCTTCCAGTTATGTATCTAATTGACCTTCCCAAGTTGATTGAATGCTAGGCCTATTGGAAAAATGGAAAATCTGAAGAGGAGGCTATGATGCGAAGTGTTTATGGTTTAGAGTGGTCTAAACCATTGATTACTTTTGCATTGTGTTGTGGAAGTTGGTCTTCTCCTGCTGTAAGTAGTAGCTCTGCACCTGGGCTTATGTGTTGCGAATAAATCTGCTTATTAGTTCTGGATGAAATGAGTGTAAAAGAAAATGCATGGTGTTTTGCTTGAGTCCTAAGCTTTGCAGCTCAAAATTAAAATCAAATTAAAAGGCAACATATAAACAAAAATAGCTAGCTAACTTGCATGGAAATGGATATGGGTTTGCTAGACTCTTTGAAAAGTCAATATCTAAATGTGCGAAAATGGCATATTTATAGACATAGAAATTTCAGATCTCTGCATTTTTATGCTTGAAATTTTTCTCATAAACTCAGAAATGCAGACTACTATCAAGAACTTAAATTTTATGTGTTTTTGGATTGGGGGGAGGGGCTATTTTATAGGGTAAAAGGGCCATGCACATAGCAAATTTTAATTTTAATTTTATGTTTTTTTTAAAATATGTGTTTTTGGGGTATCTGCTGGCTGGACATGTTTGACAAGCCAGAAACAAATCTCGAGTGGGTCCTTCTGGAAATGTATCTAGGTCAGATCTGGATCCAGATCCACAGAAACACTATTATTCGATCTGATCCAGTAACATAGATGGTGGTACCCCACACACACTGCATGCACATAAAGTTAAATTGTTGTTGGGCTTGGAAGTATGGGTTATATACTAGAAAATGCAGGCCTCCAGAGTCCAGTCTACCTTTTAGTTTTAATTCAATCCGTTTAAATTGTATTACAATTCTTGAGTAAATCCATCTATTGTGGCATCTCTCAGACTTTGCATTTGAATGAATCCCTTTCCTTGTGGTGGAAGTTATCTTCTCCCATTGTAAGTAGTTACTAGTAGTTCTGCACCTGTGCTTATCTACATGTGTTCTGAGTAAATCTGCCTCTTAGCTCTGTAAATGAGTTATTGAAATCAAAATAACAAACATGAAGTTATGTTTAATCCTGAGATTTTCTAGATCAAATCAAATTCAAATTGAAATCTAATGTATAAAGAAAAATGTCAGTATACCACAAATGCATATAAAGTTATATTTCTATTGATGGAGCATTTACTAGAAAATAATAAATGTATGCCTCTGGTTGAATTTTTTTTTCAATTAGTTCACAACAATTCTTAAATAAATGTGTCTATTTAGTCATCTCTTAGACCCTACATTTGAAGCATACGATGCAAAGTGCTCCCAGATTCTACATTTGAAGCACACAATGCAAAGTGTCCTCAGTAACACATAACCTGCCCGCCAAGCCACCAACTCTCTAAATATATATCCCAAAAGATGCTCATGCAAAGCCTAATATGAAATTCTCCCTGTTCATGATTGAAATACGGGCACACATTTTCTAACACCTGGAAATTCATTCATATGAAAATTCTCATGGGAGGGAATTTCAAAAGTAGGTGTTTGCATATCTGAATCTTTGGTTTTGTCAATGGACAGGTGTGGGTATATACATCTACTGAGGTGGAAATAGAATTGAAAGCAGCTAAAAGGGAGTATCTGCAGGCTGCTATTGGTGTCACTACTGAGAGGAAGGTCCTTATTCGAAAACTGTTAGATTTGTATATGTGGGATTTTGCAAAGGATAAAGAATCCTTGTTAGAGTGGATATGTGAGCAATTTCTAATTTCTTTAAGAGATGCTATGGAGGAATGCTTGAAAGGAAATATGGATGAATGCATTTCACAGGTGATAGAAGTATTGCCATATCAGTTTGCTTTCTGATATCTTCTACCCTTGTAATTACATACATACACAGAGCCATACAGTACAACGTGGGGCCAAAATTTAATTTGAATTTGTAAATGTCATTACTATAACTAGTCAGGATAATGAAATATGGCCAACTGTGAAATTGTATAATGCTAAAATAATTGTTCTTTGTTCTGTAAGGCAAGAATCATAAAGAGTATCATAAAAGTCTGCAAGGGTGCAAAGTCTATATGGTAGGATGTAAAATCTCCACAAAGATTGTTGTAAGGGAGATTCAAGATATTCTTCTGATCATGTTCTACAAGTAGCCTGAAGAATTCTTTGGTTTGAGGTTACTTATTCTCCAGTTAAGGCTGATATTTATGGTAGAAAGTTGAGAGACGTGTTATGGGCTTGCAATCAAGGACTGCTATTATGTATAGTGTGATGAAGAAAATCAAAGGTGTCATTTCAAATCTGTTGTGACTAAAATGGAATGAAGTTATTTATGCTCTTGATTTCAGGCTTGAGCAAAGTCAAAGCAATGTTGTATTCTTCAAGTTTTCATTCTCAAAAATGTACATTTTTCTGCCTAGTTGGAGGAAAATTTGTCTTAAGATGTTAAGTATTTGGGAGAATGTCTCTATATGAGTAAGATGTAACGATACCGAGTGGGTTCTTGGAACCTTCTTCATTTAAAATGGTGGGTGGTTGTACTGGTTCATGCTTTCATTTATATGTAACATATTCTTGTAAGAGTGCTCCTGATTTTTATTTCAGGCACCAACAAGTCAGCATTTCTATTCTATATAATTTGGGGTCCTGTATAAATTTACACCTTTCAATAGCTATTAAGGACTAGAACTTCCAAGAACACTTTTGAAGGCCGACTGTTGTTATTGCCGCAGTGCTTTCTTATGACAGAAGTGTAATGATCTCACATAAATGAAATCTCAGATGGATGCATAAATGATGCTTTTATTTTTGGGTTTCTGTTTTATATTAGTAGCTGGAGAATAGAAGGTATATTCAAGTTTTCAAACTAAGGACAATCTAAGTTATTAGTACCGATAATATGGATAATCTAGATTGCCTCTTAAAATTAGCTAGGCCATGGTCTAGCAGTAAGGTAATGATGACCTAGGTTCAAATATGGCTAAACTTGCTTTCCCTTGTTAATAAAGGAATCTGTTTGTATAGGACAAGCAAAAAAAGACTTCTGGATGTGGTTGCTTGGTAAAAGGGATCTTTGGGCTTGACTCTGAGAATTCCCTTTTTAATATGGGTGGAGTTTTTACTATGTTTTTCTTCCAAAAAATGTTTTAAGTGGTACCATATGAAGCATTGTGCACTCTTGAAGTTCAAAGGCATGGCCCATGAAGATGAACTAAATGGATTTTGCATGTAAATAACAAAAACTTTAGCGGTTAGCATTTACAATAAAATTTAGTGTAGCCAAAATACCAAAACCTACACCATGGGTGTATAACTAGTAATTGTGGTTTAAGAAAACTATGGATAATCTATTGGGTAGTTGCAAAGTGCTAGAATTATATTGTGGAAGTGCCCTTAACAAGAGGATGTTTGATTCGCAGAGGGAGTTTTAACATGCAAGAGTTCACCTCTCATCTTGTGCTAATGTAAATTTTGATGTACTTCAGTGAAGCTTCTATATCAGTCATTTTTTCTGTGAATCAAGAATGCAATTGTTGTCCATGCTAAGCCACCAGTGAAGAAGATCAGTTTATTAACAATGAACATTATACATATTTAACAATTTCACATGCTTCTTATAAACACATTTAAAAGGTATGATTAAGAAGGCTCATATTCGTGGTGTTGTTGAAGTTTATACCATAAGAAAATACATGTATTCTTGAGGGTGATATTTGCATAGACAATCATATCATATAATGAAATCTGAAAGCTGATATTTGTTTTTGTCCTATACCCAGGTAAAATAAGTTAAGGTGAAAAGTGTAGACATAGATATGGTTTTGTAAGCACATATGAGTATAGCCATAGTTTGTAGCATATCCACTATATGGTTAGAAATTAGTAGCTTTAAGAACATTGTATTGGACATGATTTGGGTAGGAACTAAGAAAACAAGTTGATTAATATGGAGTAAAGAAAAAATGGGACCTAGTTGTTTTATTTTTTGGTGGTTAAGTTGGTTGTGGTTTATTTCCTTTCTAAGAACCAGTTCCTCCGATATCTTTCTCATTCCGAGATGAGGCACCATGTCTTTTGATTTGTGCAAATCCTACACGTCGTCTTGATTGTAGTTTCGATTAGACATAGGGATTGCAAATGGATTCAACATAAATTTCTCTGGGTAGAAAAACTTTTCGGGTACTACTAAAATCTCACTATCAGTGCCATGATCATCCATACTGCCATATTCTCAATTGGATTTGGCCTAGAATCAGAATCTTCGCTTTCTTTGTTGTACAAGAGGTCATCAACCCTCGCTTGAGTTTCAAGACCACAGTGCACCATATCTTGTTTATGACATTTTCGTCCTCCATAGTAAGATCAGAAATCCTTCTTTATGACCAGGTGGCTTATCCTGGAATAGCGTTGGGATCTCCATAAAATCTTATTTGCAACAAGTGACCTCTCTCAATATTGGCACAGAATATATATTTATTCTCCATTTTTTTTGGCTCACTTCAATGTTACACTTTTTTTTCTCACTTACCCGCTAACAACTACCTTAATGGCGTATTATTGCACCTTCCTTGGGGCAATTGCTAGTAATATTTTATATGATTGAATTCTTCCAAAGAAGTATTTTTATTATATGATTGGACTGTTGACTAAACTAAACCATATGATTAGGGTAGGGTGCCCGAGCATATAAGGAACACCACCATGAATTAGTACCAGCTCCACACATGGTGTTGAAATTTAACATGCAGTTTCTTATGGTCTCTTTCATGACTTGTTGTGTAGATGGTTTTAAAAGCAAATCTGGGTGCAATCAAATCTGGAATGTGATTTCACTACCAGTGAGTAGTTTGAATATACTAAATTTTATATTTATTCATAATTATTTCATCATTATTTTTGGATCTAAAAAAAATGAAACATAAAATATTTATTTATAATAATAATAAATAAAATAATTAAAATATTTAAAACATAAAATATCTACTTATAATAATAATAATTATGAAATTAATTGCAAGCAATTTAGAATAAAATACTATATACATGTAAATAGGAATTCTCTCTAAAATAATAAAAATATTTTATACATAAAATATCTAGACTTATAATAATAATAATTGTGAACATCCAAGAAATTGCAAAGCAATTTAGAATAAAAGAGATTTTTGGATCTAAAATAAAATAATAAAAATATTTGAAACATAAAATATTTACTTTATCATAATAATAATTATGAACATCCAAGTAATTGCAAGGTAATTTAGAATAAAAGAGTATACACATTAAAATAGGAATTCCCTATGAAATAATAGGGATATTTGAAACATAAAATATCTACTTATCGTAATAATAATTATGAACATGCAAGTAATTGCAAGGCAATTGAGAATAGAAGAGTATGTACATTTAAATAGGAATTCCCTATTGTGAATAAATTAAATTGGATAAGTGAATATTAAATGGGGTTATCAAAAACATAATGTATAACAAGAGCCACGTGGTGGCAATGTTCCCGACATTGCTACATGAAATTACAGGTTAACTTGACAGTAAATTAGCAGTAAACTAGAGTTTCAAGGGGTCTACTAAGGTTTAAAGAAAAATGACCACAAGCTCGAGAGAGCAAATCTATATCTATCTAACCTATAAATTCATGTGAGAATTCTGAAAGATTCTCATATTATATTGAGAATTCTAAAGTTTGAAGTATATATTAATTATGAGAGAGACATATGTATTTAATGTCATCGAATACTACACAATCTTTCTTAAGGTGGCAATATTAAAAACCATGGAATTTTCTTTGTAGATTGAATTGCTTATACAGTTAATGCATAATGTTCCATAGCTCCCAGGTGGTGGAAACAAAATGAGAAGTTGTTGGAGTGCATTGGTTAGGGTCTTAATTGAAAGTAAGAGCAATGAGCATCACAAGATTGTAAGAGATGACAACATTTACGAGCAATGAACATCACAGGATTGTAAAAGATATCATAAGTAAGTAGTGACTTCGAAGGCCCTCTTTAAGCAGATTTATAAAGGTGTTTAATCAATGCCCACTTTCAATACTTTTCAATTCCATTTATACAACATTTAAGCTTCCCTTAAATGCTCATTTCTCAGTGGCGTGGGCTAGGCGGTGTTATTTTATGAGTGTCCAATAAAATACCCATTGCTTTCAGTATGCTAGTTGCTTTTATCTGGCCTCCATAAATTGCACTCAGGTGCAATTAGGGTTCTATTGATCGCTTCACTTTGCCAGCTTTTATTACCTATATTAGCTATAAAGTGATAGTAAATTATGTCATATCACCACCCAAATTTGTCATGTTGCACATCAATTCTTGGAATTCCAAATTTCTAACTCCAACAATTTATTATGATGGATAAAACAAATTTATTATGATGGATAAAACAAATTTATTACGATGGATAAAACGAAGGAAAAGTAAAAATTGAGAACTGTTGGTGTCTATGTTTGTCATGTTAATGAGCTATTTCGTTTTTAATTGCCGGAGAAAACTATGTTGGCAACATCAATTATGAACAGTTTGCAAAATTAAACTTTCAAATTGAAACTAAACATATAGCAATTCCAACAAACAATAAATCCACTCTGAAATATGTGTTTGATAATTTATTTTCCCAAGAATTCCAAGGATTAAATTTTCCCAGAAATCTTTTGAGTTTATTAGATTACATTCATGATTAAGGTAGTTAGTAATTATAGTTAATAATTACTGTTATATATGCAACCTCCATATGTTTTTGAATCACAATCTCATGGAGCACATTGTATAAAGGACCAATATCATTGATGGTGCCTACGCCTCCATCATTCGCCAACTAATGAACAACATTATAGGAGAGAAACATTCAATGATGTCCATATATGTCACATTTAAGTTTTTTGGTTTTCTGCAGGTGTCCATATGTCACATGAAACATTTTATTCAACTGCTCGTGGTAATTCCACAGCCTTCCATGTTCTTGCAATCCTATTATGCAACTTATATAATAACTAGATTCTACAACATTAGCTCCATTATCTAGAATAAAAAATGCATCATTCAATTGGGAATATGTGCATAGACGATGATGATATGCCATTTCTCGAGGTTATCAGTTTGTTTGAAGACTCATCCTTATGGTTTGGTTGTGTGGCGATTACAACGCATGGTGCACTGAATATCATTGCGAGTTTCAGAGATGCATCTTTGATGAATAGATAATATCACTTTAGCTTAGGGTTACTTAGCATACTTCAAGAGCCTTCAACCTCAAAGGTTGCTTCAAGCAAAATAACTAGAGTTAATATATAATGGCATGTGAAAGTTAATATATAATGGCATGTGAATGATAAGAATAATAGAGAAATAACTCAACGGAAACACAAAAAGGAAATAATA
The DNA here is from genome assembly GCA_001517045.1 of Pseudotsuga menziesii. Lineage (NCBI taxonomy): Eukaryota > Viridiplantae > Streptophyta > Pinopsida > Pinales > Pinaceae > Pseudotsuga > Pseudotsuga menziesii. The sequence continues at coordinate 145,794 of LPNX010418711.1, forward strand.
CTCTGTGTGTAGTATCGTGTATCAATGAAGACTTCATCGAGTTTATCTAACCAGTACGCTTGAACTCCTATGTAGAAATAACGCAGGTTGTAGGGGTTGTTCACCCTTAAGGTCGTCGATTAACACATAGAACGCTAGAGTGAAAGAAAATAGAGCACAGGGTAAATTATTATGGTAGAATCCGCACAAATGTCAAAAGAAAGTGGTAAGTTAGCGCCAATTCCTTCAACCATCATATATTAATTCAGCTCAGTACTAATGAGTAATGAGAACGAAGCCTGGAATTTCACTCACGGTTTTGCGTTTTCTAGGAGTTTAAGTTTTCATTAAATTAACGAGTTATATATATATATATATATATATATATTATAAATTTAAAAGAAATTAAACAATTTATTTATTAGATCTAAATATTGTGAAATTTTAAATTAACAAGAAATATATATATAATTGAACAGTGTGCAAGAGTAAAGCTTGTTAATGAAAGAATATTTGAAAGAATATTTTCATTGCACTAAAAAAAAGTAAGTTCTATTGAACAAAACTATTATTCAAATTATTTTAAATGGACATGTATTTTCAGTTTATGTCTACAAAAGAGATTACAAAATTGACAAAATTTGGGAAAACAATGATGATAAATGTGCCTAAATTTTGTGTTGGCCATTTCTTGCCACTTCAACTTTAAAGCACGTAGCAGATTTCATTTTACGTTGTTGTTTCTATGACCGGGCAGATTCCAGGCTTGTGTTTGTTACTTTAAAGCATGCAACAACTTTCACTTTTGTGATTGATGGTCATGTGACATCGTAAAGTAAGGAAGATAGTAAAAGTGTAAAATGATTAGCAACTAGGGACATTGGATTGTTTTTAAGCATGCGACTACTTTGATTGTTGGTACACTATTTCAGGAATAGTGTGAAATGAGGCCTATTCAAAATGCTGAAGCTTAATTATGTTATCTTGAAGAGCGAGGATAACAGTGGTTATTTTCATAACACTATGTTTATAAACTTTATTTAGGAGAAAGAAATACAACTATGCAATGAACCATAACTATTTGAGATAAATAACATTGCTATCTCTGTTGAATTGTAGAAAAATTTATAGACTACCATAAATTTATAAGAAAGGTTGTTTTGATATTTTTCAAAAAAAAATAAGCATAAGCATGTAAGAAATACAATGAAAAGGTTGAAAAAATAAAATAAAAAAGCAAACACGGTAATTGGAAAATTACTAATAATAATAAGGTTAGAAGAGATACTACATTATATATAATTATAAAAAATTTGAAATACAATAAAATATTTAAATATTAATAATAAAAAATTTGAAATACAATAAAATATTTAAATATTAATAATAAGAAATCTAATAGACAATCAAATATTTAAATATTAATAATAAGTTGAATAAAATATTTAAATATTAATAATAAATTGGGTAGCAGCCATGTAAGAAAAGCTCAAAACACTACATAGAAAAATGTGAGGAAAAGCTTAGAAAATCCTAAAACATGACGAATTTAGATGGAACATATTTTAGAAAATCCGAAAACACATTTAATTATGAACTTCAACACATTATAAGCGACGTGAAAAGACATGGGCATACTTTTATGTGTCAGGATTTTGTCAGGATTTTCTGAGGCCATATGTTATGTGATTCTGAGTTTGCCATTTTCATGATCAACATATTACTGGCATTGTTGTTTCATATCAAGCACTTGATTTCATTTTATTCATCCCAACACTCAGAAGGTCATGTGGTTGATGTGTGTAGGCACACCATTTTCATGAACACGATAAACACAATTGATATTCTCATTAATATATAGCCCAAATGACTTTTCCTAGATTCAAACATATGTTGATTAAGTGGATACGACTTGCAATGTATTTCAAGTGGTGGCCTTCGTGGACTGGAAAACGACCAGTTTGCATAGTTTTGATAACCTAATTGGAGGCATTACAATTTGTGAGAAAATTGTAGTTATTTCTTGTAATTGTTTTGCACAGAACATGTCGGAATCGGTAGGATTGGAAAAAAATGGAACCTAATGAGATTTATACAGTGCTCCCACGGAAGCCATCATCCAACAAGTTGCACTAATAAAAATGATGAGAGAGCAACATGTGACTGCCATTCTCTTTCGATTTGTACTCAGAAAAGTAGAAATAATTTCTATTTTGCAAGTAGTAGAATGATAAGGATTTTTAATATTATTTTTTTTATATTATTTTTACTAATTTTGAAGTCCGATAAAAAAACATCCATTTTATTAACAGAGGGAGCGAAAACGATGATTTATGCATTTGATATATGTATGTATTTTATTACTATGGAGTTTTTGACCAATTTATTCAAAATTTCCCCCATATTCCTCTTTCAAAGTTACTGCGAATCCGTTTTCTGCAAGGCTGGGATACTGTTCAACAGATCTATACTGGGAAATATTTGGAGGTAGGGTTTAGAGAAAATATTTGGAGCTAGACTCAAAAATAATATCTAACAATTACGAAGACGAATATGTTTTCAGAAATAGAAAACAATACCTCTGAGCTTGATTATAACGGGAGTCAGCAAAGCAATGGATCAATAATGTGGTCAATAACCCAGGGGTATCATTTATCATTTACAAGAAGAAATACTATGTCAGATCTCTACAATATATAAAGGTAGACCACCTCTTAATAGATACATATATGATATCCAATCTCAACGTCCCAGAAGCAACTGATAATGGGTTTCCATAGCTAAAAGGCTCCATCATTTATCATTTACAAGAAGAAATACTATGTCAGATCTCTACAATATATAAAGGTAGACCACCTCTTAATAGATACATATATGATATCCAATCTCAATGTCCCAGAAGCAACTGATAATGGGTTTCCATAGCTAAAAGGCTCCATGATTTTCCATGAATTAAAGGAAGATCGGCATACTGTACCACAGTAGATCTATGACTTGATCAAACTCAAAACAAAATTTAAAACTAGAAAAACACAATCACGTCCTTAATAACACCAAAAAAATGATAATAACCTTGATATCAAGCTTGGTGTCGTCGCTTTCTCCCAACACATCCTTGTCTGGCAGGGCCAGAAATCTAATTTTATCCAAATCCTGATCAGAATAACACATCATTAGAATAAATCCTAAAGATAGATTCCATATGATGCAATGCTAAATAAATAGATCATACAGATACAAGGTTAAGTAATCACATCAGAGGCATTGGAGATGAGTTCTCGCAAAAAGATATCCTTGTTACTGTAAAGAGAGTCGATGAGGATGTCCATCAGCCTCGAAACCTCTGCCTGGAACTCAAATTTCTGGGCATTGGCACGCAATGACTTCCGGGAAATAGATTCTGACTCTTAGAAAAACCAATAATAAAACCTAAGAAATAGTTATTGATTATTTGACTTCTTCTATATGAATCTCTACGATATATAGCACTAGTTTAAGTTGTTTCGTTCTAGTTTAAGTTGGCTCACAAGCATGGCTTGATTTTCTACCCAATAATAATTTCATTGGAAGAGCAAATAAAGAAGGAGACCATGGAGATAGTAAGTTCAGAGATCAAACCTCTGCGCAACATTTGCATCGGTTGAGAGGGCATCTGGAATGGCTCCACCGATGCGTTCCTCCACCTTAGGAGGACTGACATTCTCATCCGCAGGGCTCACTTCCTTTGCCTTAGCTTTTAGATGGGGGCCTGCACAAACCCCAACCCAATCGGTCCTCAGGAAAAAAAAAACATTGCAGTGAATGAATGCATAAGAGAGAAAAGCATACTGTGTTGCTGGATAAACGCAAGTATGATGAGCAGCAAGTCTTTGCCCACATTTAAAGGGATACAGCTCAGGGATATTACCAGATGCAAATTACATAATTACATAATTTGTGATAGATAAACTCATCCACTTCTGCTTCTGCGCTATGCAACTTTTTGTCTATAACAAGCGCTTATCGGCAAGAACAAGCAAGGCTTATTTAGCAGCTTTATATCCTGGTAATTGCTCACTCTGGTATGAAGAATGCTGCGAAGCCAGTAATATTCATTATTTAGTGAACGGAAATAATAATGAATAGACTATCTCAATACTAGTGAATACTCATTCACTGCTGCAGTTAGTCTTGGTTGCTTTGTAAAAAGGTATTGTGGAAGTTTGAAATAATACCTTCATGTAAACCTTATTTTGATGTGTGGTGTGTGAGCAATCCAAACTGGTGAAAACTTACACCATTGAGTTGAGTTGAGATGTATTCTAATTTGGATGCGCAGTGTGTGAGCAATCCAAACTGGTGAGAAGTTACACCATTGAGTTGAGTTGAGATGTATGTTAATTTGGGTAACCTGGAATTTTACCATTTTGGAGTTAGGTATTTTTTTTAAGTGATGCGTTTATGTTTTTCATTATCAATTGGAGTATATTACCAATTGCATTGTTGCAACCTTCTTGTTGTTTGGAGAATCACATTAAAGTCTCTGTTACTTGAGAATTGCTTTCAAGGATGATTTTAACATTGTGTTTGGCTACCAAGTGTCTGTTTCGCTACCAAGTGTCGAGCCTTCTTGTCAATCAATGCAACCAGTCATCAATATAGATTTTAGTATGCACATACTCATCGATTAGTGGAGGGATTGAGAGATTCAAGGCCCATGGAAAACCACAAATTGGTTATATAAATTCCAGATATTTGCAGACTGTTTATTTGCAAACTGTAGGGCTCTCTACTCAAAAAAATAAAAATCATTTTCCAATACATGTCAATGGGAATGCTCAGGTCATCTCGCCAACGGGTCTTGGGGCACAAAGTCCCAAGCAAACGTCACCTGCAAAAGACCAATAGAAACTAAGTTAAATCAGTATTTAAATAATTCAAAAAATAAAAATTAATCAAACTACAGTAAAAACATTTGAAAAATAAAAAATTTAAATATACCTCTAGAATTAATCCACCTAACCGATTCATATATATTTCCTGTCTTGAACATAATAAAACTAAATGCAATAACTGAGATACCGTTTTTTTTTAAATTAAGTTGCTGGTAACGAATTGTATATATATATCTCACAAGTTCTTGGTGGCGTGCTTTAGTCCAATATGTTTACGAGTAGGATAAAACACAACTAAAACGCTAGTCAAAATTGGTCTTATAAATTGTAATATTTGTGCAATTTTATAATTTCAATAATATTAATTGCTTGTTTTAAATTAAATACTTGAATTTAAAATTACTTATATTGTCGAAATTGCAATTTGCAATTTTATAATTTCAATAATGTTGATGGCTTGTCTTAAACTAAATACTTGAATTTAAAACTACTTAAATTGTCTAAATTGCAATTTGACCTTGTTGTTGCAGCAAAAATTATTATTTTTATGTTCTATATAAATTGGTTAGATTTAACATGTGTGAACAACCTCATCTTATCTTTATTAAAAAAAAAGAAAAAAAAATTCAAAGAAATAATTTCATCCTCAATTAAAAATGTAAACTTTTTGGTAACCAAAACCTCATCTAAAAAATAATCTCCTTAGCAACCAAAGAGATTTTGAGTGTGAATATATTAAGAGTAAACAACACTTAGTATATATATCCATATAAATTCAATATAACATTCAAATTACCCATATAAATTCAATATAACATTCAAATTAATTTACATCAGTATGGTAAAAATCCGTTTAATGCTAATGAAACATCTCTACTAAATATTTTCAAATAATTCAGAATAAATCTATCATTTTTGAAATAAATCATATATTGAATAATTGATAAATATATCGATGATTATTACAAATGATTGTTGCCTCTTATATACAACTTAGGCATCGGTTTGAAAGGTCACATCTTTTTAATATTATACCTATTAATGACTATTAATTTTTATTAATTATATTTAAAATTATATTCGCAACATTGCTTCTCTCTTGGGAAGGCTTTGTATTCAAATCCTTATAATGTGGTTGCATTGTTCCTTATGACGTCGTAGTTGATGAAATATGAACTTCTAAGTGTAGAGCATAACTTCCGATATGTTGACAAATCAATCCATCCCAAATTGATTTATTGTTGATTGTTGGGAATCCCTACTGATCTGTTGACAGGAGCTTTGATTACATTAGTACCATTATCTTTTGACAATTCCCTCTTTCTAGGATACCGATTTATATGGTTGGGTTGTCGATAGGAATTTTTCACAATGTTATTTTCTTTCATGAGCATCATCTTTTGAGCATTGATTTATGTTGGACGTTGTATTTTCGTTCCTTGAGTTTTTAATGTTTCGTCATGTATCTTTCCAACTTGTTTTCTAATTGTGCGTTATCATTTTTAAACTTTTTAATCAATTCTACTTGCGATTTTATGTCATCTTCGGAATTCTTAAGGTTGCTCCTTAATATATTCGTTATGATTTCTAATGTATCTAGTTTCTTCCTGCTTGTCTAAAAGTATTCCTTCAATGTCTTCAGTAGAGTGTTCTACCTTTCGACTATTTTTCAACTTCTTAATTTTTGTGACTAACGACTTGTTATGGTTCTTTAATCTGAAATTTTCTTCGGTGTTATTTGATAACGTGCTTTTGATAGCTGCAATCTCCAATTTTTGCATTTTTTAGTGTCATTCTGAAGTCGACCTATCTCTGTTTCTTGACTTTCTAATGTTCCGCGGACTTGCACCAATTCAATATCTTTGTCTATGATGAGCTTGTTTAGACGCCTGATTTCTTTTTCCAATTCATTATCGCTTCCATATGGTGATTTGTTGTCATTTTTTGACTTTTTGATTTGGTCTTCCAGGTTTTGATTGTAATCTTTTAAACAAGATATTTCTTTATCCTTATTAGATAACATTTTCTTGGTATCTCTTCTGGTTAGTTCCAGTTGTCGATTTTGACTTTTTAAGAGACAATTTTCATCGTCTCTTATTGATTTTAACAAATCATTCGTCTTAACCTCAACTTGTAGACGTTTATTGGTCACCTTATATTGCTCCAACTCGTCCAACATTGCTTGTAATTGTGACTTAATTACTAAATATGTGTTTGCCATGCTCGCGATTACAACCTTTTTTTTATAACTTTGTCTTCTATTCCAACTTGTTCCTTGGGAAAAATAAAATCTTCTTGACAAATCTTCCTTGACTTTTGTATTTCTTACTTCGATAATAATTTGTCACATGAAAGATGCAATATTCTGCTCTTTGTAATTAATAATCGTAATTTTAACAATTATTAAATAATTATTTTATTATTAATACAATGTATTAATAATAATAATAATAATAAATGTATTATTAAATCTCCGTGGATTCTATGTAGATTGGTTGGTTGGGAAGAAGGAATATTATCCTCTTAACATCTTGGGTATTAAATTTTAAAAATAAATATTAATGGAATGTTTTTTTTATAATAAAAAAAACCAAGTGTGGTTTTCATTATAAAACAGGTTGATTTTTTGTTTTTGTTTTTTTGTTGTTTTACTTTTCATATTTCTTTTTTTTTCTCCCATTTTTTTTTTGGTATGGTCAAAGATCGAGTTTGGAGATTCTCCAATAAATTATTTGGCCAAAAGCCGGTATTAGCTAAATGCCCAAGAAGGGGCTCTCATATCACCGCAACGATAAAAATCCGTTTACTGCCAATGAAACATCTTTACCAGAAATTTCGACTTTGCCACTTTTGGTATTTTCTCTCTTCTTCTTTTTTTCCAAAATAATAATATTTATTAATCCCTTTTGTTTTCTTTTTTTCTTTTTTGTTTTATTTTTCCAAAATAATAATATTTATTAATCCTATTAAAATTAATAACTATGTATAATAATAATAACATATGTTATTGTAATTAATAAAAAAGATTTGGGATTGAGTAATTTTATAATAATAAACATTATTATTATAAATTAATATATACAGAGTTTTTCCCAGATGTGGGTGACAACACAAAGGCCAGCTATTTCGCGGGCGCTAGCAACACGAGTCTGCCTTCGCAACCGACGTCGTTTGCTACCAGCTTGGATTCCCATCGCCTGGATCTGAACAACTCCACCAACGTTACTTCCCTGATGATCTCTGTTGACACTTGTCGTGACCTCCGCATTCAAGGTTCTGTCGGTGCTAAGACATGCGTTCACCACCCAGCTCATGAACGCCGTCACTCTGCGCAGGATCCTTCGAACGTTAAGGATTATTCCTGAGTCTTGTTGGAGCGTGAGAGCAGAGCTGGAACTAGTACTTCGTCCTAGGCTCATTCAAGGCCTGTCCGCTTGGATTAATGATGACTGACAGGAATTTGTGGCAGTCTTTCCATGCGCATTATGAAATGGATGATAGTTGTATTGGCCGCGAGTTCAGGGTGGTTTACCATAGTCTCTCTGCTGTTGTTGTTAACTCTGCTGGTGTTTATCATTCCAGAACCCATGAAGGAGCTTTCACCCCTCTGCATTTCGGTCCAAGGATTAATTCGACGGCCATGTCCCGCCAACATGGTACTCCCAGACGAGACCACTCGGGGTGTACGAAACCCCAGAGGAGTAGCAGTGTCCCCATCCCTGAGGACTATGAACCTCATATCTCTGGTCGCGTTTGGGTGCTAGTTGAGGCATGGGAGAACAAAGTTTTGAACAGGAAGCTGTCAACAGAGGAGGATGGAAGTCGCATCAACCACTATTGGATGGTTAAAATTATGCTTTGCAACCTAGCGGAAGACATGCTCAGCAACTGGGCTGAAGCTTGAATGGTGGCCCATTCCATGAAAATGAAAATCGCTGAGATTGATACTCAGTTGACCGAATTGGACAAAACTTTCTCCTGGGAAGGAACAACCAGTATTTCCAGCTTAAATGTCCATAAGGCGGGGGCAGAAGCACAAGGTGGTGGAGCCAGCGGAAGTGAAACAGGCGGGTGAGCCATCACCAGTCTAGGAGGAAGTGACAGCTCCTCCAAGTCGCCTCGAGCTAAAACTTTCCAGGTGCCTTCTTCAGTGGAACCCCTCTCTAAACGACTGAAAGACTCGTCTTCCCTGTAGGCCGGTCATCCTCCAGCGTTGTCTCTCATTCCTATGGCAGCCACAAAATCACCCACTAGGTCACAGGAGGAGCGTCGGGCATGCCCCATCACTGAAGATCCCCCCTCAGCTTAATCTGTGCTCTGAACAGGTCTCTTTCAGGCTTCGCTTCATGCAGGCCTTTAGATATTGTCTATGTTTTTATTTCTAAGGTTTACTTTATGTCTCTTTTTAGTTCTAGTGGGGCTCGGCTGGTTATGCAACCCAGTTTCCCTGCATATCGGTCTTAAATAGTTTTTTAGAGTTTATTTATGCAATTATCAGTATGCTTACACACAGACATGTGTCTTATTTTTTGGAAATGGCTCTGAAGGAGACACAGTCTCCTTCAAACCCCTGTCAAATCATGAGTTCTCTGATGTAATTTTTTTTCCTCTGTAATATAATTTTCTGTGCAGCTTACAAAATATATATAGAGTTTTGAAAAATAAAATTTTAAAAATTTAATATTAATAATGAATATTATTGTGTAATATTGAATTTATTAAATTATGTGTTTGTAGTTGGAAAATAAGTCATATATAATTTTTTTAAGAAACTATATGCGGTTTCTTTATTTTATTTTATTTTTAACATGTACAACCATTCAACACAACTCAAATGAATATTACGAAAAATGATAATTCTAACCTGTCAATTAATAACATGTCAATTAAGAAAGTAAACGTTGTGTCTTAATCAATTAATAAATTTAATGAATATTACAAAAAATGATAATTCTAACCTGCCAATTAATAACATATCAATTAAGAAAGTAAACGTTGTGTCTTAATCAATTAATGAATTTCATAGATTGTATTAGTTGCAATATGATGTAACCTCATCTAGTTCTATTGAATGGTTTTGTTGATCAGACCACACAAGAGTTGGTAATTAACATTGTTTAATGGTTATGTGAAAGTGTCACTCTTAGGACAACCACTTTTAAATTTGAAGAAAAATGGTTAAATAAACATGGAGTGGTGTTTTAACTTTTAAGTTGTTTAAGTTCTCGCTCACAACAATTTACACAAGCATAAATGTGTATATAGATAATATGGTACAAAGAACATAAAAAAATATAATACAAATTCAAGTGAATAATAATGAACATCCCAAATTAATATTTGAAAAATAAAATTTTATTTAATAAAATATAATAATATACCGTTATTAGCTCATAAAAGTTAATATATGAAATGTTATAAGTATGAGTGTAATATAATCACAAAGTAAAAAATTAGTACAATAAAATATGTACAAGATATGTGTATACTTTTACATAAATCATAATATGCAAATGTAAACATGGAAGCATCTTGTTTCTAATGTTTATAAGAATAAGATTATCATGTAACATAAATCATGTAAAATTTGTTAAAATAAACAAAAGGCTTGTATAAATAATAGCATTTGTATAGATTAAGACTCGTGCATAGGAGTTCTCCTTTAACAAGTGTTGGCAGATAGCGTGTACTTGGTGGATAGACATAACACTATTAAGTTTTTTTTTTAATAGTAAGTCATTCAATATATTATCGAAATTTGGATAGAATTAAATTATTAAGTTTTTTTTTAATAGTAAGTCATTCAATATCGAAATTTGGATAGAATTAAATTTACTAACGAGAGAGTAGGTGTTGTTTGTTAGAAAGAGATTCCTTGAAGCTAAGAATCGATAAATAAGTTATAATAAGACATTTTCGACTTAATGAAGTGTAATATGGGAGATACGTTCTTCTTATGAATCGTGATACATCAAAATAATTGTAATGTATGTTAGTATGTTGAGTATTTGGAGATAAAATGTATTTGATGGATTTTGATGAAATCAGACCAATTGCATACAAAACATGTAATATGACATACATCCCATGTGAGAAAAAAAAAACATATATATAAATGACATCTTGATCATGTGAAAGTCTTGTGGGACTGGTAAGGATAAGGTATTCTAGCGAGAAGACATAAATATATTCCATCGATTTTTTCCTTTAAGATTGTGATGACCATAACTTAGGGACGAAGTTTCTTGAAGCGTGGGTGTATGTAATGCCCCATATTTTTGACATTTGGTATTTAAGCTCTAATATGAATTAACTCAACATTTTAATTGTTTATTATCAATTTGACTCAGCTGCGTTCATTAAGACTATTATGATATGAACATATGGACGAACATATGGACTCCCTAGATATGTGGATAGTAAATGGAATTTATCATTTTGTTTTATCAATGTTGATGAATATGTTATGTCATTTGAACATGCAATTGGATATGTAATATTGATATGTGAATGTCAATTGAGGTGTACTTTGAGATCGATATATGTTTCACAAATACTTACATGATTATATTAAATGTTGTTTTAGTGACATGGATTAACACTTGAAATAGTGAGTATGTTTATGTATGAGCTTTGTGTGAGTGGTGAACTAACCCACATATTGATTGGCTATGAGATAGACAGATTCATATAGTGCCAAGGGGCACGAGATGTCTTGGACATTAGAAGGATAATGATGTTATATCAATTTTCATGTTGTTTAATTTTGAATATCGATATCTCTATGACTTGTGGGTGAGTGTGAGTTTCGACAGAAACTACGACTTGCCCAAAGTGGTTCTTCAATGACGAGACCCATTGGAACAATGATGGCAGAGTAGAGTTGATGTAGGGTTTTGACCCTAGTACTATTAAGGGGAGATGGAGGCATTTCCCACAGTGTATCCCTGAAACCCAGAGTCGTGGGAGGGTTTTGTTGAGCATGCTCCCCTATATGTGTGATGACAAATAGTGGGTGAGCAGTAGGGTGTTGACCCTAGTACTATTAGGGGGGGTGGAGGCCTTTCCCATAGTTTATCCCCTAAAACCTGAAGTCCTAGGAGGGTTGTGCTGAGCATTCTCCCTTAGACCTGTGATGACAACTAGTGGGTGCATGCTGGGGAAGCTTGGTTGATTTGTAGGACTCGACACTTTCTCTTACGGGTTCTATATGTGGTTGGGTCGGTGTAGCCAATGCCACAATATATTCCAGCCGAGGACGTGATGGGGAGGTGAGGAGATGGAAGTAGTGGTGATTAGAAAGTTTGAGTATTGATGGGGATGGATGTGACCAATGATGGATTGGATGGTATTCTTCATTGATAAAAACCATTATGATTAAATGTTTGATGCTTCATTAAGTTTATGTAATTCAATTTTATTACTTTTGTATGAATGATTATGAATGAGAAATAATGCTTTGATTATGTTGGTCTTTTGTATGTTGTTTGCAAATGTATAATAATGATGTCATTAAGGGATTAAAAGTGATTATTAGTACCCATGCTTAATATGTGTGAGCTGGCCACACATACGTCAATTCATGAAAACATTACTATGATTGGTTAATTGATGGATACGTTAGCATGGTTATATTATTTTTTAGTAACTTGGTTGGTGAATCATTGTTGTGTTACTATGTATTGAATGAATAAAGTAGTGTTGATATATATATATAAATATATATGTTTGTTGACTTGTTCATTATAGTTTAGATTTAAAGAAACTAATTGGATTATTGAATGATATGCATAATTATATACATATAATATGACATACATCATAATATAATCTAGTATATGGAAATATGTTATTTGACTTATGTATGAGAGGATAATGTAAATAAACGGATAGACATGGTTGCATAAGTTTTAGAAAGGAGTTTCCATAGTTGCATTTCAAATAGTAGCATGACAAATGAGACTTTGCAACCATGTTTATTAATGGGTGAAAACATGAACTTGGGAAACATTTTTGCTTGGTTTTTGACAAAACAAACTGCAAAATTTTATGTTTTTCAACTTCAACCCGTTCAAACCAATATCTCCCTTAGGAATTTCACCTTGAAGTAAACACACAAGTTTTAGAGAATTGACTTAGCTATGTACCAATATATTAAAAAAAAATTCTCGACATATAGTGGGGCAAATTTGACGTCCACCAACGACATATACTTTAAAATTTTAAGTATGAATAATGAGCGACCTGTGTGCACCAATTTTTTCTTAGATTTAGTTATTCATTTTAGGGAAACGAAATTTATAGTCATAATCTACACAGATTGAACTTGTGCATGGACTATATTTTGAGGTTTTTCATACTTGAGAACTATTTTTTATTATTTATCAAAACAACATAAGTTTAGAAAATTGTGGATTATCGACTCATGTTGGTGAGCTTCTATTTATTTTTAGTGTGACTCTTATTAGAAAAACTAAAAGTACCCTTTTGAAGAGGACAAGGCAATTATGATCTTTATGAAGATTTCAAATTTTTTGGTGTTGTGTTTTTTTATGATATTGAATTTTCATTTCGAGTGATTTAGAGAGTAATAAAATTCTTAAGGGATAAGGTTTAGAATTTTTTTATTAATAAATAGAAATTCAAATTGAAATGAAACAATTCTTATATAATTGGAAACTAGATTAAGAGATGAATCCATTGCTACCAAGTACGAAAAAATAATATTTAAAATTTGTAGGGGTTTGGGCTTGTTGAAGTTGCAGGTTCCATAAATATGCCAGATATTTTCACTGGTTTTGTTGACCATGAACTCTCAGCCAAAAAAATATCTTCCAAACTCTCATTCGAGAGTTTAGTTCAAACTCTCATCCGAGAGTTTTTTTTAATTATAGCGTGGTGATTAGCTGAAACTCTCGACCTAGATTTTTATTAAACTCTCGGTCGAGTGTTTGAACTCTCACAATCTCTCGGCATAGAGTTTTTTAAACTCTCATCCTAGAGTTTGAGGTTGACTTTTTTTCACATGTTCATTTGCGCCCTTTTTTTTTCGTGTGTTCATCTGCACTGAAACTTCATGTCTACATAGAAAATGGACTACACTTGAATGTAGATATAAATTCCCTTAGAATGTATAACTGAATCATCACTCTACATTGAAGTAAAGGGTCAAAAAACATGGGTCGCCATGAACACAATGATGTTCGATTGAAAATCCATAATCCTACCATATTTCAAACATGGAGAGAAAATTTGGATTGCCAACAAGTGTTCTCACATTAGGTTGTCTTACAATACATCGCCAAATATGCTTCCAAAGAAGGAAAATCAAAGACCTACCATCATATGCTGACTAGAATCATAACTACTTTATCTACACAGGACCCAACCTCATATGCCTACCGTCGCTTGCACTCAGAAGCAATTGTTGACTGAGACTTTAGTGCTCAAGGAACTTGTCATAGGTTGCAAAAATGGCCCTTGTCAAATGCAATTGGGCCTTCACCAAACTAAATGTTGGTCTCCAAGTATTCCATCATGTATCTCTTGACTCAGACGATTACTTATCTGGCTTCATTTTCATAGATGTTTACTTGCAAATCCCTCCAACATTGGACTCTTTTTGCAATATAGACCTTGCACAACAATGATCTTATAAACAGGGACATAAAACTAAAAAGTGGAAGAAGAGAATTGTGCATAGAATCGTCGATGTATGGCCTCTCTTTACTTAAATTCCATCCAAATATTCCAATGCCTTTCTTGATTTCTGTTGGAGGGAGTTTCTTTAATATAATTCCTTCTAGTCCTTCACTAAAGACATCGACCTTATGGAAACATGACATTTTGTGCAACTAAGAGCACATACAAAATACCTAATGTGCATGGCATGTAGATCACATCCCTTAGGCCACTCTCGATGACCCAACATCTAGAGATGAGGATACCACTCAGAACATACATCCCGACATGGACTTAAATGAATGGCAAGTTTTATCAATATTAGTGCCTACAGACATTATCAACATCAATGTGCTTGACATGCTTGACCTCCGATACTTTGACACCAACCATACATGGAACCATAAAAAAGTATCAACATATACATGGGAGATTGCACCAAAATATACTTCAACTATAGACGAATGAGTGGGGAAGTAATACACGATAACACTCCCTTGCCTACTTTCACAAATACATTATGTCATAATCAACAACTTGCATTTGACATGGTCCTACAAAATTCACAAGTACAAGGACCTAAAGAACCATTGAGGATGATCATCCAAGGAACTAAAGGCACATGTAAATCCTACCTTATAAGCACCATAAAAAAGCACTGTCTTCTCAAGCAACCTCTTGTCATAGCCCACTACTGCTCCTCTCCCCTACTAGTGTTGCAACGTTTAACATACATGCAACAACTATACATGTAGGGATATGGAATCCTACAAAGGACATTAAGTCTTTACAACGACATGCCCTATTGGTGTTCCAAGAAGAGATGAAACATATTGAATACATTCTCATTGATGAGATGAGCTTCATAGAACCTAAATTGTTTGTTCACATTTAGAGTTTCTTGTGTGAGTGTTTTCCAGAGCAAAATAAGTTCTCATTCAACAATCAGTCAATAATTCTTATCAACTATTTGGGCCAGTTCCCACATGCAATGGACAAACCTCTATATGTAGGACTAACTCTGTGGAAGTGTTTATGGACAAACTTTACCATTGTTTTCCATCAAAGGGGCACTGATGCCACCCAATTTTGTTTCAGACAACTATTGAAAAATATGCACAACGCTACACCAACCTTGGAATACTGGAGCTTCCTCCAGTCTAGGACTAATAGATTCTTGTCAACATAGGAGCTTTCAAACTTTGACACAATAATCCATCTCTTTGCAAAGAAATGCAGGGATTGAGGGATGCAATTTTAAGTGTGAATGGGACAAAGAATGAAGGTGTGTCTCCATCTTTTGAAAAAAATTCGTCCTTTGAAAACATTGATTTATTTTTTATTACAAATTTGTTGATTTTTTTTATTTTTATTTTTTATAATTTGTATGTTTTTGAAAATTTGAAATTTATGTTTAATTTTTTTTTTTACAATTTCTTTTTATACATTTACTTATATTTATCTTTAAATTTTTTATCGATAAATTTTCTTACAATGTTTTTGAATTTTTTAATAAATTTTGGATTTTTGGATTTTCACTTTTTTTATTTTTGTTTTTGAATTTTTTTTTAAAGCTATATTTTTTTTTAAATTTTAACCTTTATTTTAGGATGACCACTTTTGAATTAAGGGGTCGATTGAGGGTTTTGATTACAATGATACCACCCATAGTTCATTTTAGTGTTTTTTTGTGTGTTTTTGAAGCAAAAATATGAATTTTATGGTTTAATATATTGTTTTGTTATGAATTATATAGTAATTTCTTTTGTTTTATATGGAAAGAGTGGAGAAATAATTTCTTGAATAAGTTGTGTTTAACTAAGTGCTAGTTATATATAGTGTTACTACGAGATTTAATAGATACAATTTTAAATTATGATACAATGAAATAATAATGGCATTTTTTGAAAAAGTCTGCTACCGGTGGCATTAGTTTTCAATTCAGGGATTGATTTTAAGGTTATTGTAAATAACATCAAGGACTATTATCGTCAATGTCCACATTTTTAGCCCCCCAAAAAAGGTAGCACCACTTTTTGATTTGAAGGTGTTTTTTGGTGTCTTTTTTCCACGAAAATTGGAGTTTTTATGGCTAGAGTTCTCGTTTTGAGTATAAAGTTCTCGTCAAGTTGTATAACATGTTATAGGTGTAAGGTTTAAATCAAGTTGTAGAGTTCTCATTTTGAGTATAAAGTTCTCGTCAAGTTGTATAACATGCTATAGGTGTAAGTTGTAAATATAAGACTTGGTAATAAGATGCTTGTCCACTCTGTTGAGGGCCAATGATGCACTAATTGTTAAGCCTTAGCTTGGTTATTTGATGGAAAGCCATAATTGTAAGAAAATTGTGTGCATTGCAATATATAAACATAGGGAATTTCCCTAACATTATGAACTTAATATTGCAAGGTATGTCTTTTAGTCTTTGCAACTCAATCTTGTGTAGTTAAAGTGAGAAGATGGTGTATTTATTAATCCATGAGTAAAAAGGAAAGATTTGTGATAAGGCTGTAGAATTCAAAGAGAGTTTAAGAAAAAATAAAGTAAATGAATGAAAAGATTAACAATTCTTGGTCGACGTAGCTTGGTTATTTTATGGAAAGCCATATTTGTAAGAAAATTGTATGCAATGTAATATATGAAAGTAGGGCATTGCTTTAACATTATGAACTTACTATTGTAAGGTATGTCTTTTAGTCTTTGCAACTCAATCTTGTGTAGTTAAAGTGAGAAGATGGTGTATTTATTACTCCACGAGTAAAAATGAAAACTTTGTGTTAAGGCTATAGAAGTCTCAAAATAATCTATGTGAAAGAGATTTTAAGAAAAAAAAACTAAAATAATGAAAAGATAAACAATTTTTGGTGGGCGTAGCCCCTGGTTGGGGTGAACCACATACATTGGTGTTCCTCTCTTGCATTGTGCTTTAATTCTATAATTTGATCCAAGTTAATGCTCAGCAATTCTGTGTTTCTAAAAGAATATTCATCTTCTTAATTTGTAGATAATGAATGGGTTATGGATCATGTTACTTAAATATAAGTTTGAAGACTTTGCACATAAAAATTATACAGATGTTTATGTCTAAGAGAATTTAAAGTAATAATATAGTGTTATCAATAAGTAATGATGGTTATTAGATCATAAACATTATATATATATGATAATTATATCGTGAGCCAATTAGTTAGTTGATGAAATATCTTTTAAAGTTAAAAATTGTTGCCATGGTAACAATGCAATATATGTAAAATTGGGTAAGCTTAAATGAATGACTTTGTTACTACATTATGATTTCTCATTTGATATGTGTAGGAGGCTATTGTCTTAACATGCAACCATGCTACTTTTATACATTGGATGCACTAAAGGGGAAACTTCATATAATAAATTGTGTACTTAGTAGTACCTTCATAGTCCTTTTCTTACACTTCGCAAAATGAAATGAAGAGATTATTATGATTATTTGGTATAAATATTAGTTGTAATAAGTATTGTGTATGTAGTAATAATCCCAAGGGTTTTGAAACCTAAAATAAGTTTTGAGTTAATAACTAAGAATATTGAGAGTAAGAGCTTCTTAAAGAAGAGGTTAAATACTAAGCATCAGGTTGCTAAGATTTAGCCAATAAACTCTCACATGTTTTATGGAAATGATTAGTGTAGCAACTTCATGTTTAAAGATTAGTTCAATTGATTTATATGTTTTATATGAAGGATTAAATCTAAAGAAAAGACACATGAATTTGGATGATAAGTAATCATTGAGACTAACATATATGTTGGTTTAGATAATGTTAAGGAGAATTTTTTTTACCCCATCTCCCTTAAAGCTACTTGAGGATTTTGAGTATGTCACACCATACACCATAAATAAGATTCCAATTTTCAAAATGAGAGTATATTCTTCGTATATATTCATTAGTTATGAAATTGTGAGACATTATTTGTATGGTTTCAATGTTTAATTTTGAGTTAAACTATGTTTTCTTTAATAATAAGTAGCCCAACATGTGAGATAATATAATTATATAAAATAGTTCATAATATAATATTAAGAAGTTATGTTTAATTGGTAGAAATGATTAATAACACTTTATGATAATCTCATAACAACAAACAAGAAAATCAATAGATCATGAATATATTTAGTCAATTAATCAACATGATAAGTTAGTTTCTAAGTTTGGAATTTGTTTTTAATAAAAATATCATAACCCATTTTTTACATATGAAAATTTCATATATTATTAATAAAAATGTAATAACCTATTCTTATATTAAAATAATTTAACATAAATATAACCAATTTTTATATTAAAATAATTTAACATAAATTATGTGAAAACTTCATCTTTTGTCTATAATTAAAAACAATATGTTATTTTACTTCCAAGTTCCTAACTCATAATATTGACACAAAAAATATATTAAAAAAATAAACATATATAATTTACAATTTATTAATTTCTTTATAACATATGGTTTAATATATATATATATATATATATATATATATATAACTTTCATCACCAAAAATAAAATTCATAATTAAATATTTTTTAACTTGAATTTTTTTATTAATCAATATTATATTTTAATTATATTAATATATTTTGCAATATACATATGTATATACTAAATCATACATAAATGTAGAGGATTTTAATGAAGGAAGGTGACCTTCCATAAATTTTAAACCTTAAACTTTCATATAAAAATGATAATATGTTCAATTGAGTAATATTATAAATAAAATCATAATTTGAAAAAAAAATAAAATTACTTAACATATTCCCAAAACAAGATTGAAGAAACCATGATTTGAGATGCAAATGGAAATATGGGATTACACTCTAGGAAAGCCACCAAAAAATACCTCAACAACCTTCTACCACAATAAGCATAAGGAGATTGATTATGTTGGTTATGAATCAAAGATGAGGGAATTGGTAGAATTAATGGACACATAAACCCAACCCACATATTTAGATTTCACTTGTAAGATGCACCCATATATTAATTTTTTAATTACTTTCTCATACCAAATTTATAGTTTTGACTCTATAATATCGATTAAGATGGAATATAGTTCCTACTTCCAAATTCCAACTGTTAATACTAACACATTTTGGTTAAATAAAATTAATAAAATTTTCAAACCACTTTTAAATTTATCATTAAATAGAATTTAACAATAAGTTTCAACTATTAACACTAACATATTTTGGTCCAATCAAATAAAAATAATAAAATTTTCAAAACCATTTTTAGATTTATATTAAATAGAATTTAATAATAAATAACTACTTTCAAATTTGTCATTAAATTTAATAATAAGTAAAAAACACTTTATAGTAATAGAATCTTTATTATGTATATCTTGAATTGAATGGATCATTACTCAAATATACATATTATTTTTGGTAATTGAAAAAATTATCCTTCCTTCAAACTATTTATATTTTTATTTACCTGATAAATTAAAATTTCAATTTCAATTTTATTTGAGAGTGACCAAAATCATTTGAAAACGGGATGTAATGGATTCAAATTTGGTTACTTCTCATCAAAATATACACCGAACTACCCAGTAGGATAAAAAAACAACTTGTATTAGCTTTAAAATTTGTTATTTTCATGGATGCCAAAAAACAAATTGTGTGAGCTCTAAAATTGTTATTTTTATAGTTTTGCAATTGTATTAAACTGGTTTTTACTAAATCTATGACTGCGTTAAAGAGGTGTACTTTACAGCTCAATATGAGAATATGAGAGATGCATAACTTTTTCCGTGTTCATCCTAGAGTTGACGCATATCCTTGATAAAAAATAATAAAATATTACTAAAGATAACATGTCTGTTTAAATTAAATTTAAATTATTTAAAACTGCATAAATATAAAACAATATAAATTAAATAAACTAAAACAATAAACATTGGATTATACATACACTCAACACTTCTACTCTAAAAAAAAGTATGCTGATTCTAAAACTATCCAAATTAGTTTAGGATTTAGATCCAACCAAAAAAAATCCTCTACCGGATTCAGATGGATTGAGTTGGGGGCGTTTTGGTTAGCGCTTATATTGCTCCCCAAACTGCATTTTAACAATATTTAAATTATTGAATAAAAAGATCCAAATACACTGCAGCTTTCTGCAAGTGTAAATGTTTCCGTTCCTTTTGGGATATTTAAGATGCAAGTACTAAATCAGTAGGGAGTTTCCTCTCATTTGGGAATATGTAACCTGCATGTACTAAATTTCAATTAAATGTCATGAAGACCAAGTTCAAACACGGGATCTCATAATGCACTCAAATGTATTTGTTCAAAATTATGACGTATGATTACCAAAATGTTCAAGTCGTGGGCATCAGATCAGATAGACTGTTTTTGGACGATTTCCATGATGTCTTCAGGGAGCTTATTGTGTGGTGAAGTAGTCTAAACTAAAAGGAAAAGAGAGAATGGAATAGGTAGAAGCAAAGCATTAAAAAGTTTACTGGCACCTGTAGCTGAAACCCTTTGAAGAAAAGAGAGAATGGAATAGGTAGAAGAAGCAAAGCATTAAAAAGTTTACTGGCACCTGTAGCTGAAACCCTTTGAAAATGTGTGATCATAAAGCACTTGTAGCTGAAACCCTTGAAAAGCAGTAAGCTAAACTTTAGACCATTTGCACCTAAAATCTTGTGAGTTTTGTGGCCAAAATTCAGCAGAAATTGTTGAAAGGATAGTTTTCAGTAATTGGAATTGCATAATCTGGATGCCCCAAGGGTAATCGAGGGCCCTGAATCCATTTCTGCAATAAAATTTACAATTTAACACTAAAAATCTCATTTTCAACAACAAAATTTAACATTAAAAATCTCATTTTCAACAACAAATCGTTTTGCCCAGTGATCAAATTTGAAAGGTGGGTCTTAATTTCAATTGGAAGGACATTTATTATTGGATCCCTCAAAGATGAAGGGCAATATAAATAATTGTATTTCAATTGACAAGTATAAATTAACTAAACCCTTTCACCAAAAAAATCAAAAAATAAATATTCTTTTTTCAATTTTTTAACAATTAAGCACCCTTAATATTTACATGAAGAAATCATATATTTACATGAAAAAATGATATATTTTTAGTAAAACTTATTTTGAATACATTAAATTGCCATATGTGTATCATTAATTTTACAGTTCAGTAACGTAACAACTATTCTATTGTATTATTTTCCATTGGAGCACACTTCATTGTACAAAAAAAAACTACTTGAGAGATGTAAGAGTGATAAGGATTGGGCATCTAAGAAAAAATAATACATAACTCAAAAAACATTAAAAAAAATTACCTACATACCAAGCAAGTTAACAAAGCTAGCATAATCGGGTGGGGGCATCAAATTTTTGTGTTCAACACTTGTCCTGAAAGCATACATGTATAGGATGGAGGGGCAATGGAATCAAGTCTAAGTCAATTGAATCCTTGCAACTCAAGTGCATGTCTGAGTCTCAACAATACACCTTTTAAATTGAACCAAAATACCAAATTAAGAAGTTTATTAATGGCTAAATTTCAAATGTTGCCCTTCTTTTGAAATGTTGATATAAACTATGCCCTTCTTAATTGGAAGGGTAAAATTCAGATTTTAAATTTCTTAATTGGAAGGGTAAAATTCAGATTTTAAATTTTTTTGAAGGGCAATTTTAACTTTACAATTCTGGGAAGGGCAAGAAAAAAGTTCAATTTTGAACACTGGTGTTGCCAGATTCTGACCAAACTTGCCTGAAAAGATGCAAATGGTCTAGAAATTAATGTGTGACTATAAAACAAAGAAAGAAAGTAAACCAATAAATCTGAATGTTGAGGTAATGTTTGGAACCATTCAATAAGCACTCCTAAGAGATAGTAAGCCAATAAATAAATCTGAGTGTTAGGTCGTGTTTGGAATGATTCAATAAACACTATGGTTGCTACAATGGAGATATGAACTATGCCTTTCTTAATTGGAAGGGTAAAATTCAGATTTAAATTTTTTTTGAGGGACAATTTTAACTTTACACTTCTGAGAAGGCTTAGAACCTTTTGGAAAAGCTGGAAAAAGTTCAATTTTGAAGGCTGGTATTACCAGATTCGAACCAAACTTACTTGAAAAGATGCAAATGGTCTAGAAATTAATATATGACTATAAAACAAAGAAAAAAAGTAAACCAATAAATCTGAATGTTGAGGTAATGTTTGGAACCATTCAATAAGCACTCCTAAGAGTAAGAGATAGTAAGCCAATATATAAATCCGATTGTTAGGTCGTGTTTGGAACGATTCAATAAACACTATGGTTGCTACAGTGGAGATATGAATAGTTGGATTGATATGAACAGTTGAATGCATTTTATAGAATGGTCAAATTTATTTTGTTTTTATTTTTTACCTTCAACAATATTAAATTTAAATGTAAATGTAAATGCTAGATATGAACAGTTGAATGCATTTTATAGAATGGTCAATTTATTTTGTTTTTCACAAATAATTCAGCTCTGACTAAAGCCACATACATGATGCCGAGGACAACTACAAGGAATGAGTTGCACAGGCGTGGGCCAAAATTATTTAGCATGTTGTAGGTTAATTAAGGTAGAGAAGATGTTCGTTAGATTTCAATCATCTTAAGATTTAATGGACAAAATTATTTAGCACAGGCCAATTAATGCTGAGAAGGTGTCCCTTGAATTTCAAGCAT
Source organism: Pseudotsuga menziesii (assembly GCA_001517045.1). Classification (NCBI taxonomy): domain Eukaryota; kingdom Viridiplantae; phylum Streptophyta; class Pinopsida; order Pinales; family Pinaceae; genus Pseudotsuga; species Pseudotsuga menziesii. Next base: position 169,067 of record LPNX010418711.1, read on the forward strand.
CTGGAGATTCAATGTGGACACCATGCCTACTACTGTCGTATTAATTGGCCTGCAAATTTCTGGATATTCATAGCCACAATGGACACCATGCCTACTACTGTCGTATTAATTGGCCTGAAAATTTCTGGATATTGATAGCCACAGGCTTGTAGGGCCGCACAAGAACTCTCCGGATGTAAAGGAAGTCAAAATATCAAGAATGGTTGATGGGTAAAGATTTCTTTGAGATGAACAGCATTGGAACACCGTAAATATATAAAGAGATAGAGATACAGTAAAGAGTGACAGACGGGTGAAAACATCACAATCCATCCATTGACCAGCGGATTGGATAAAGCTTTAGCATTTAACATATGGTCTCTCTTAACACTCAAAGCAACCACATATTTTCTTTAAAAAGTTTTGGGTTCACACAGTAAAATAAACAAGAGAAGTACCAATGAATTACAGGACCCCTTGGAGCCGAATCAATTGTTGGATTTAACAAAGCGGGCAATGTGTTGGATAAGTCCCTCTGTACTCTCTGCGTCCTGCTTCAAGGCGTAGAAACCGTGGTTCTCATCTTCAAACGCAATTATCTCAGCTTTTTTGCCATATTTGACAAGACTTTCGTAGTATGCCTTTGCCCGGTCTCTCAGCATATCGCGCCCCCCAATAACAATCAAGACGGGAGGCAGTATCGCGTCAGCCAAGGTCGGGTAATCGGAGGAAGCAGCGAACGGATTGCAGAAAGGATGATCCTTATCAGCTCCCTCAGGCAGAGCCAACATCCTTCGGCGAACACTGTGTTCCAAGTCCTCCGGTGATTCGATCTCCGACTGAGTGCGTTGCTCTCCACCGAACGAAGGCTGCACCATCACGGCCCCTCTGATTTTCAGAGGATTCCAATCGTTGCCCTTCACAATCATATGATGCACGATATTTCCTCCCGCGCTGTCGCCCGCCAGAAACACTTTGGAGAAGTCGGCGTGGGTTTGAAGCCACGGATCCCCATCTCTTCCATTGTCGGCGTCTCTCTTAATCACTTCGGAGCGCAACCACGATAGCGCGGTGAGGCAATCGTCGTAGGCAGCCGGGAGGCGGTGCTTGGGAGCAAGCCTGTAATTGACAGAAACGACAATTGCGCCTGTCGCAGTGGCCATTCTAATACAGAGCGTGTGGAAACAGCGCCAGGCCGGAGAACCCATGACGAAGGCACCGCCATGGAAATATAGGCAAAGAGGCATACGCATTCTCTGGTTGTGATCGAGTTGAGTTGTAGGAAGAAAGATCCGCAGCCACAGGTCAAGATTCTGATCGAGAATTACGTCTTTTGACGCCACTCCGCAATCCTCAGGTAACGAGCCTTCTGGGGACGGCAGGACAGGCGTGGCCAGCGTTTCGAAGGAGATTTGAGGCAAGGCCGGCGTTTCTAAGGCCATTTCAGTCGATGTTTTCTCAGCCAAGTAATGCATACAACTTACAGACCTGTTATCTGGAATGGAAAAGTGTGAAAGACGCAATAAAGAGATGTGGAATATATAGATAACGCACGCTAGAATTCTGAATTGCTGTTGAGCGTTCGGTGGGCAAATCCGAGTTCAAAACGTGCAGGGTCAGTAATGTTTCAACACGGAAAGTGCGACTGTGCGAGTAGGATAAAAGACAACTAAAACGTTCAGCTTTTTCGGTGAAATTTTGATAAAATTTGTGGATAGCATTTTTTTATTTTTGCAAATTTTTTTATAATAATGATTAATACTAAAACTACTTAAATTGTCCAAATTATAATTTAAACATTTGAAATTGTAATTTCAACACAATTTCGTTTACCTAATTCCAATCGGTTGAGGGCGTTTTGGTGTTATCATAAGGCAAACAGTTATCATAAGGCATAGGCCATTTCCCCATTGGACCCTTTTAAAAGCTGGTGCATTATTAGTCACTAACCTTACTGGGAAACCAAATCTGATAAAGATGTTCTCATATAAAAACTTCATAACGACTTGGTGAGTGGCATTCCTTGTGGGGACTGCCTCTTCTCATATAAAAACTTCATAACGACTTGGTGAGTGGCATTCCTTGTGGGGACTGCCTCTATCCACTTGGTGAAATAATCAGTGGCTACTAGGATCCACTTGTGCTGACCACTTGATGAAGGATTTATCTCACCTATGAAATCAAGACCCCACTGTTGGAAATGACCATTCACTACAATAGGTCTAAGGGGTAAAGATCTGAGCTGCTGCTTTCCTATGAATCTTTGGCACTTGTCACAGGCTCTTACAAAGGTACACACATCAAAGAAAAGAACCGGCCAATAGTACCCAGCCCTCAGAATCTTGTGGGCTGTGGTCTTCTAGTAATGATGGCCCCCACATGTGCTTGAATGAAACTGATGCATGACCTGAATTGACTCTTCTTCATCTAAGCATCTCAGCAACACACTAGAGGGATCTTTCCAATACAACAGCTTATCAATTATACAAAAATTAACAGAGTTAAGCTTAAGGGCCCGTGCTTGAGTTAGGCTCAGCTCAGGGGGAACTTCTAAATTTTGCAAGAAATGAATAATACCTGAGTACCACTCACATAAAGACAAGTTCTCAGTCACCTGTTGGCTTTCATGCTGCTCCTAAACCGCCTCTGCTTCTGCTTCTGCCGCTGCTTCTGTTGCTACCTCTGTCTACAGGTTTGTTGAACTTATACCAATGAAATTCTTTCCCAATAGATCACAATTTTCTTCAGCCATGAGCTTAGCTAGACCTTGGCCTTTCACTAACTTAGTGGGTTTTACTTCTATGTCAAACTCAATAAGCTTGGCAATCCATTTGGCTCTCTTTCCATCAATGTCAGGTTGGGTCAAGACATCCTTCACGATAGCTGAAGGGACATAGACAAGGACCTTTGCATGTAGAATGTAAATCCTGAAGGCTTTCAGTGACTTGATGAGAGCATAGGACTATTTCTCAATAGGATCATTTTTCAACTCAGCATCCCTCAATGTCTTGCTAAAAAAGGCAATGGGGTGCTCAAGGTCTTCATCATCTTTCTGTAACAGAACTGCTGCCACTGTGTCATAGGAAGCGAAGGAGAAAATGTAGAAACCCTAGGCGTAGTCTGGACTAATCAGAGTGGGAGCTTCCATGATATCCTTCTTTATGGCTTCAAAAGAGTTTCTTGCTTACTCTGTCCACTTGATTTCAGCTTCCTTCCTCAACATAGAGGTTATGTGTTTTACCAACTCAGAAAAATTTGGGATAAACCTCCTGACAAAATTGATCTTACCCAGGAATGACCGAATGTCCTTTTTTGACCTAGGTATGGACAACTTCTGGATTGCTTCAACTCGAATAGGATCAATATTCACACCTTTAGCTGAAACTATGTGACCTAGGAGCTTGCCCTCACTGAGAGCGAATTGAGACTTCTTTGGGTTCAAAGATATCCCAAATTGTCTACATTTCAGAAACACCCTCCTCAAGTGCTGCAAATGTTTTTCATGGTTGTTGGAGTACACAGTGAGGTCATCAGGTATATGAGAATAAACTTATCTTTCAATCCCACAAACGCTAGGTCCATGGCCCTCTGGAAAGTCGCCCCAACATTCATCAGGCCAAATGGCATCTTGGCATACATGAAAGTACCCCAGGGAGTGGTAAATGCAATTTTCTCTTGATCAGCGGGATGTACAGAAACTTGATTATAGCTAGAGAAACCATCTAGGAATGACACGCTACTGGCTCCTGAGACTCTTTGCAGCAGATGCTCCATCTTGGGCAAGGGGTAGTTGCCTTTCTTAGAACATTTGTTTAGGTTTCTGAAATCAATGCATAACTGGATCTCCCCATTTTTCTTCCTCACTATCACTAGGTTTGCAATCCATTTGGAATATATCAGTGGGATTATGATTTTTGCATTAAGGAGCTTTTGGATTTCCTTCTCAATCACTGGCAGAAGGAGGGGACTGATAGGTCTTAGCTTTTATTTGAAAGGGATGGTGTCTTTTTCCAGGGGAATCCTATGTTGGATGATAGTTGTGTCATAGGTTTCTAGATCACTGTATTCCCAAGCAAATACATCAGCAAACTCTTTCATAAGACTGCACAGTTCTGACTTTTGATCAACAGTTAACTCAGAGGATAAATTTACCAATTTTGGATGAGTTTGACTACCTAGGTTGTGCTCATGGACAACCGGGTCTTTCTCCCTTTTGACAGGTTTAAAGGGGACATCATTATGATCAAAAAGCTCTTCTAGGGGCACTAGACCCCGAGGTATATAATTGCTAGGCAGCTGGACAATATTCCGATTTCCTATCTTATCTCCTAATTTGAGCCTCTGGGATTCTTCCATATTTAGGTTTTCTTTATCAATATGCATATCAGAAAACTCATCTACGACCTAAAGAAATTTACTGAGTTCATCATCATTTTCAAAAACTTTCCAAAATTTCACATTATCAGGGAGGGATGGCTTGTACTTGACTTGGATTTCATAGCTCAGCTTAGGAGGAAAAGGGGGAATGAACATACTTGCAGAGATAGCAAGGGAATCATCTAGATGGTTCATAGCCCTAGGTATATATGAGAGTTCAAAAAACATGAAAGAGTCCCTAAGTTTCCATACCTTGTCTCTGTATGCCTTCAACCTAACATTATTTGCTTGAAAAGTATTGTTCACCTGCTGTATGATGATATCTGCATCTCCAAAGATCTTCAGGCACACGATTCCCATTTCCTTGGCAGCCTTCACTACCAACAGCAACGCCTCATATTCTGCTATGTTGTTAGTATTCTTGAAATCTAGTTTATAAGACAAATGTATAGTCTCCTTTGAAGGAGAAATTAGGACTATACCTGCACCTGCTGGGGCTTGAGTATTGGCCCCATCAAAAAACATGCTCCAGACAGAGGTGGTTACTTCCTCGGGTGGCTGATAGGTAGGCTTTATAAGTTGCATGGATGTTGGCTGGGAATCATCTATCTGTAGGATGCATGTCCCAAAGTCTGTGTCTACTGCATAGATGGGATGATTTATAGAGTTCTTGGCATTACTGATGATGTAGGTGAACTCGTTCTCCCTGTAGAGTCTCTTGGTCTCCCCTCCAATTCCAAACATTGGGATTGTAGCATATGTAAGGTCCATCTGAAGGGTACCACCCAGCCTTTTACTCCATGATCGAGACAAAAGGAGGCCAAACTTAGGTGGGATGTCAGCCACTACTATGTCCATCACTATACTTTTTGAAGGCAGCTGGGAGAGGTTTATGACAAGGTATTTGATGAGGCCCAGGCATTTGACCTTCCTAGAGTCAAAAGAGAACAAATCATGGTATGGTTTTGTAATGTTGAGGCCAAGATCATCCATCACTGCTTTTGGCATTAGGTTATGGGATGCTCCTGAGTCAAGCAAACAGTTGTGAAGGATCTTATCATGAATGTTCAAAGATATGTACAAAAGTGGGCAAGACTCATCCAGCTCTTCAATCATAGGACCTAGGATTATTGTGGGCTTATCATCTTGCAAGTTCACAAAGTCAGCATCTATGGGTGTCCTTCGCTGAAGAGATTTCAGTATGGATGACTTGAAGGCATCATTCTTCATCATCTCTATCAAGGGAAAAGGGATTTTTAACTTCTGAATTTCTAACTCAAGATTGAAAGAATAGGATAATTTTTCAGAAGTTCTTACCTCTTGTGGTGTGGCTTTGAGCTAAATAGGATCATGGGCTGATGGCTGTAATGGCCTTTGCTGCTGTTTTGGAGGAACATTCATCTTCTTTGCAGGAGCAACAATCTTTTTAGTAGGAGGAGTAGGCTGCTTTGTAGGGGTAGGACTCTTCTTCACAAGAGCAACAATTCTGGATCTCAAACTATAACCTTCTTGATCATCTGCCTGATATAAAGATTCTTCCATGATCTTCTCATTCATGAGGGATTCCTCATAGTCTGCTTGTGTCAGGAAAGAGAGATCAACTTCATCCTCCATTATGTTGTTATTGTCTTCTGCCTCCCCTTCTTCCTGAGGAAACTTTTGTTCTTCTTCCAGCACAACATTCTGGAAAGGAGCTCTGATTCTTTGATCCTCAGCTTGATTCCTATCCCTTTGAAGGATCTGAGCTAGTGGGTTATTTCTTCTGTAAGGGACAAAATTAGGGTTTCCGGGAGCAAAATCATTTGGCCCTTTACCTCTCGCAGGTATTTTCCCTCGGTCTTTAAGTCTATACATTTCAGTTGTCAAACTGTCCAACATTTTGGCCATTTTATCAATTTTATTTTTGATGAAGAAGCCCCAAGAGGATTTGAGGGTTGCTTCTTCCTGTCCATTTTTCCCTTAACCTTCTGAGATGCAACGATATTGGATTCAACTTCAAGAGCAACATCTTACATGAGTGACAGAAAAGCATATCTTCTTTCTCTGAGAAGAAGACAAAACTCAGAATAAAAGGCATTGACATAAGTGATTTTGGCTGAAGTATCAGTAGGCTTGATCTTGGCAGGGATCTTGCTGAACATCTTGTTAAATCTTTTGGTGAAGTTGGAAATAGACTCACCATTCGCTCTCCTCAGATTGCTAAATTCAGTGATATAGTAAAGGTGGTCTCTTCTTTCTCCCCAATGCTTCAAAAATATGTCATCTAGGGCTTCAATGCCTGCTATTGATCTAGCAGGCAACTCTTTGAACCATTTCCTATCCTAACCATCTAGACTCTGCACAAAAACCTTAGTCCACACATCCTCTTGCTCAATGTTTATATTCTCATCATAACTGTAGAATGCCTCTAGGTGTTCTTCAGCTGTGAAATCTCCCTCTTCAGTAAACTTAGGCATGTATTTGAGATAATCTCCAGTAGGCATAGCAGAGAGGGGGTTAGGAAGATTTAGAGGGGCATATATAGCAACAAGGATCCTTTCCATTTTGGTAAGAGGGGCAGCCATGTTGGATGTGGGTATGGAAAGGGAAGAAAGATATACTGCTGGTGTGGGTAGTAGCCGGGAGAGTATTCATGGTGGATATATCTCAATGGAGTCGTCAGGGATTGGATCTACACAAGCAACAGTGCTTGAAGATTCCTCAACCCTAAAATTTTCTGATTCAATTATAAATTCCTAAGAATTATATGTTTTAGCAGAACAAGATTGAAATGGAGGTCTATTTGATATAACAGCAGAAATACCTCTGGAAATACCGGATGTAACTCCCCTTGCAGCTCTCGAGGTGTATCTTAGTGAAACCCTAGCTCTTCTTAGAATCTCTTCTGGATCTGAAACAGGTGTTACTGGTGGCCCTTGAGGGTTTGCTCTGGTACTTGGTCTTCTTGAAGCCACCTTATTCCAATGGAGTCTCCAAATAGATGATTACAACCAAAATAGTGTCCAGACTTTGTCTATCATCAAAGTAGGATCTATGTCGTCCCTCAGGGAAGTTGAGCTTCAATCTCCTCTCCCTGGCAACAACGCCAATTTGTTAGCTCTCCCGGAAACTCCTCTAGGTTGTAGCTCAAGGATGCCTGGTAACTTCAATATTTTTTCAATGGTTTACTAAATAGATCAAGTCAGATGACCTACAAGACCTCACTCACTCAAGACATGCATAAAACTCAATCAAGTAGATAAGGCTTCTAACTATCAATGTTCAGAGGTTTGATAATAAGGTGAATAGATGGAGAACTCACTATGTTAGCAAATTCATATATAAAGCAATCACACATGAATGGCTAATCATAACAAGGAAAGATACTTGCAATTCAACTCATCAACACAAAGATAGGATGATAGCTATTTGGTATTAGACGAAAAGAATAAACCTGAATCAAACATCCAAGCACAAGTACAGAATAGAAAAGAGATAGAATCAGAACATATAATGGCAAAAGAGCTTATATTAAATGATGAATAACATGAGAAGCTTGATTACAATAAGGGTCTAAAAGTCTCCGAAGTTGAACCTTTGCTTCAATATTAGTCATAGGCTTTATAGCCTTTACAAAATTTATTTCAGATCCTCAAAAGTTGGATCGAATTTACTAAAAATAGATAACATAACTGTTTTTGCAAAAATTAGGTCAAAACCCTAACTTAAGTGCTAATCTATCTAACTCTAATACTTGTTCACTCCTTGAACTCTTTGATAACTGCAGTGATCACTAAAGTAGAACTAGGCCCTATTATCTGACAGATAAGTCACAGTTTGCCAAAAGTAGGTAGGGTTTGTGACCCATTTCACCTCGCTGCACCTTCAAAACTGGAACAGACCCAATCTACTAGTGATTTTAATTAATTTTCATCTTCATAACTCATCCCTAAGGTGTTTGGATCCATAAAAATTGGTTCTGTGCAGAAGCATGTCTTTCTGCACTATCCTGTGCTTTCAGTCGTTAAGAAAACAAAATTATGGGTCTGTAAGCTACCGAAAGCTCTCCTTTCGGTGGTTAATGAACAGCTGCTGCGTTCGCCTAAGCCACCGAAAGCTCTATTTCTGCAAAATTTAATTAGTATTTTAATCAACCTTTTACAGCTTCACTTCTAACCTTCTGGTACTTCTTCAACCTGCATAAGGTTTGGAATATCAACAACATCATGGGCTGCCTCCGGATCCTGAAGGCTTATGGCTACCTCTGCTAGGGTTTCCAACGCAAGGTGTGTTTTAGGGTTTGAATCCTTCATCTGCAACCTCAACAGTCTGATCATCCTGTAGAGCCTGGCGTTGTCTTTCATTAATCTCAGATTCCTTTTTTGCAGCAGGATATACATCCCTCTCATTTCTAGAAGAGAATCATGCATTTCAACATTTCTTTTGGTTAATCTTGCATTAGTCCTTTTGATTTCTCTTTCTAAAACCTCTAGTTCATGCACTTGCCGTAATAGTTGGTTTATTCTCTGGGACCTAGGTTTACTGTTGGAAGTTTCTTCCACTAGTTCGCCCTGGTCCTCCTTTGGTGTGTGTGATGGAAACTCCTCTTGCCCTACTTGAAACTATTATGCTAGGTTATCTTCCTGTTCCTCTTGATCTTCAGAGTCTGAGTAAGGTAGGTTGAGTATGTTTCTGTCTGGAGCTGAAACTTACTCTAACTTTCCACTCAAATCCATATTTCTCTTGGTTTTGTTGGTCTTGGGAGTTGGAGAGGGCTGATCCACTGTCACTGGTGAGATGGCCCTCCTCTTCCTGTTACCACTCCTAGGAGTGGTGGACTTCTTTGAAGGGGACTTTCCTTTTTCTAATGGCTGCAAGAATGTTTCAAACTCATTCCAAAATAAGAAGTATGTCTAGGCTATGTTTCTTCTTTGCAGCAGCTCTTGGAGAATGAGCTTTATCAGGCCGTGATGGGATAGCTTGCCTGCAATCTTGGTGGGATGGGTGATCCATAGGACCTCAACTTTAGTGCATTAAAAGTTTGTTGTAAAAGAATGCATGCAACATGTTAATTAATGGACAGTAGCAGCAGAAATTAAATGCTCAGAACATGAACGAAAACCACAACACTGATAGACAGATACAAGGAAGAAAACACAGAGACAGAGTCACAAACAGAAGTCGATAATGGAGTTCACCCCCTCCACTGGGCTACGTCTCTGGGTCCCTCTCCAATGGGTACCGATCCAATTAATCTCTTAAAATGGTACAAAATGGTTCTGGAAACAACTTTAGTAACTGTAAAACAGAATGCTGGACAGAAAGTCTTCAAGACTCCTCTCTTAAAACTGGACTTCAACAGACAAAAGAAGCCAAGTTATAACTGAGAATAGTCAACTTCAAAAGGAACAGGATATGAATAGTTTTTCAGCAGCATGCTCTCTCTAAGCTTCTCATCACTGAGAAAACGTTGCCTGTGTTCCCAACGAACTGTGTTCTCCCCACTCTCTGAATGAACTCCTCTCTTTTATTACTCATCTTTGCCGTTACAAAGGAGCCAAAACTTTCAAAGAAATGCGATTGTTCATATGCCATGAAACGCGGCATCAAGGCTGTTCATATGCATTTCGTCGTTATTCCAGCTGTGGCATAACTGCCAAGAAAAGTTTGCCAACTGTTACGAATACGCTGTGAGCATTATGAAATATCCTTCCATGCCAAGGATCTGACCTCCGGAACCATACGTAATATGAACTTCCGAAAGTTTTAGTCAACCGTGCTTCGCCGTTGCGGAAGAGGATAAGCAACGGGCTCCGACGGTCTCAATCGGCTGTCGGCTGGTTTTCGAGTCGGAGGCTTTAGTTACTTTGGTTTCCGTAGTTGCGGATGGCGCACCACTTCTTTTTCCGATTCCGTCGAGTTATTTCGCCGATCTTTTTAAGTTTTGGGCTTCCGCCGTTGCGGCTGCCGGAAGCGTTGTTCTTCCGATCAAGCTTGTGGCCATCGTTGCAGACTACTTATCGCTCCGACTTCCGATCCGTCCAAATGTCCGTTAAGCTTCCGCCGTTGCGGCTGCCAGAAGCATTGTTCTTTCGATCAAGCTTGTGGCCGTCGTTGCGGATTGCTTATCGCTCCGACTTCCGATCCTCATATTTATTTGCGTCCGGTTATCCCTGCGGACAAACTAGGAGTTTGGCCGCCCGCCGTTGCAGAGGGAGATCTCTTCCGACCTCCGATGCTTTGTATTTTTGCCGTCCGATTTTCTTCAACCGCCGTTTCTGAACCATGTACCATATTGGATCTTCAAAGAGGAATAATCCGCCGGATCAATCCTCCCCATTGGAGAGCTTTTGGACCACCAAAAGCCTGAATTATTCTGCAAGTAAGTGAGGGTACAACTCCCTCACTTTCCCAATCTCCATCCATCTTGCTTTGCTAGGATGCATTCCTTTCAGCCCCACTCGAAGGTACTTAACATTCCCCCTTTGTGAAGTCCTTACATTTCTGTCAAGAATAACATCACCCTACAACTCTCTCATATATTCAGGTGCCAAATCATCTATTGAAGGAATATGTATGTTAATTTCCTCATCCATGATCATAGGAGGCTCATACAATTTAAGATTCTCAACATTGATAACTGAATAAATTTGCATGTATGGAGGTAAATTCAAGTGAAAAGCATTAGTACCGATCTTTTCCAAGATCTCAAAAGGACCATACCTGATAGGCTTAAGCTTTTTACCTTCACCTTTCATCCTTTCTTTGGTGATAAGTAACCAAACTCTGTCACCAACCTGAAATTGATGATCAATTCGATGCTTGTCATTCCTGGCCTTGTATTTTTCCTGGCTCTTCTCCAACTGTTCTTGAACTGCCTGCTGCACTGCTTGGATTCTCTGAATGAACTTTAAAGCTTTATCTGTGTCATGATGTCCATCCACTGCATCTTTGCCAAAAGAGAAGTCCATTGGTGTTTTTGGCAGATAACCAAAACAAGTTTCAAAAGGAGATCTTTTTGTGGAAGAATGAATTGCATGATTGTAAGCATGTTGTATATACTGCAACTGCTCATCCCAAAGTTTAGGATGCCTACTACAATATCCTCTGAGCAGCTGAACCACTGTTCTGTTCACTACCTCTGTTTTCCCATTGGTCTATGGATGAAAAGTTGTACTTTTCTTCAGTTTAGTGTCCATAAGCTCCCATAAAGTTGACCAGAATTTTCCCAAGAATCGGGAATCCCGATCAGATACAATAGACGTGGGTGGCCCAAAATGTACCCGAACATTTTGAAAGAATAAAAGAGTTGTTTGTTCAGCAGTGATCTGCTTGTTACATGGCATTAAGATACACATTTTGCTGAACCTATCCACAACAACATATAGGTAATCATGCCCTTTTCTAGACATAGGTAGTCCTCCTACAAAGTCCATAGAAATGCTTTCCCAAGGATGAGAAGAAACTAGAAGAGGAGTGTACAAACCCAATTTCCTATTGCTAGGCTTACTTGTTGCACACATAACACAACCCATTATATATTTAGCTACAGTTTCTTGCATTTGAGGCCAATAACAATGATTCTGCAATACGGACAATGTTTTACTTACTCCAAAATGTCCTGCAATCAATGAACTATGTGCCTCTCGGATCACATGTACTCTTTCTTTCTCTGGAATACAGAGTTTACCGAGATGATACAAGAGTTGTTCATGCACAAAATAGTTCTCTTCCTGTTTACCATGTATAAGTGATGCATATA